>OX463849.1:5595127-6155595 GCA_949825065.1 Odontocerum albicorne
ATATATATATATATATATATATATATATATATATATATATATATATATATATATATATATATATATATATATATATTGTATATATATATATATATATATATATATATATATATATATATATATATATATATATATATATATATATATATATATATATATATATATATATATATCATTTATACATCGTCCCCTTTTACACCGGTTCAAAAATTGTTAGCTACGTATTAAAAACTCGTTCAGTATCACGGACCTACCGAGATTTAAATTTCGAAGTATTCCTCTCTCGCTCTCTTGTATTCAAAATCCAATTCTCGTATTCTTTCTTTGACGACAGCCATCGTATGGGTTTTGGCCTATTTATACTATGACTAGTTGCAGCTCGTGAAATATTCACGGAATTAAAACCAATTCTACATTTATGAAAATATGTATTCATAAATGTAGAATTTTTTTTTACATATCATTTATACATCGTCCCCTTTTACACCGGTTAAAAAATTTTTAGCTAGGTATTTAAAATTCGTTCAGTATCACGAACCCACCGAGATTCAAATTTCGAATTACTTTCGCAGATAATCCAAATATTCCTCTCTCGCTCTCTTGTATTCAAAATTCAATTCTCGTATTCTTTCTTCGACAACAACCATCGTACGGGCGTACTGGCCTATTTATACTAGTTTTATCTAGGTATTTTATTATCATATAACAAAAAAATCTAAGAATTTCGTGAATACAACTGAGCTGACAATCTAATTTTTTTGTCACGTATATAACATTGTTTTCAAAAATATTTCTTAGAAATACGGTTATAACACAATTTATTTTCAGTTACGCATTTCAATACAAATCATATAGGAAAACAAAAATCCCAGTAATTCCGATATTTCCCAATAGAGAAAGCCGAGATAAGCATTTTTATTTCTTTATATTTTTTTCTAGTAAAGGTAAGAAAATTGGGTGTTCCAAAAAAAAACAAGTTGTATCTAGCACAAATCTCTTTCATTGCTTAAATCAACGTTTTCAAAGAATCGTGTATATTTTGGTTAAAATATTCTCATAATAATTTTGCCTTTGGTCTAATTTCAGGTCTCTCGGGCAATGTTGTGTGTTGCTTATAGAATATTGAGATTTGTGAGATGAGTCTCTTAGTCAGTTATGAGGAGAGAAGTACTCAGACCTCTCTACAGTGCGCTGGTATGTAGGAAGCTAGAATAAGGAACATAGGTGTGAAAACTCACAGTAGATTCGTTACTCTTAAATGGTGGAGAAATTTTAAAAGATTTTTTTAATATCTCTACTTAATTGAATGTGGTTTCTACCCGTGGCTCTATCATATACTGTTTATTCTACGTTGGGATATTACCTTCTTAGCGTGAGGATCTCTGCTTATATCGTATTACTGATAGGAGCAACATTTAATACCACTTCTTCTTCTTGCTAGTGTCATGTCAGGTCCCCCCAACGTTGACTATCACCTGAGAGTAAGCGTCTTTGTCCTCGGCAGCCCGAAAAAGATCCCCGTCGCTCCTTATACCAGTTCAATCACGTATATTATGGAGCCAGGTGATTTGCCTCGTGCCAACACCTCTTTGACCGTCTATTTTGCCTTGGATGATCAGGTGCAGTAATCTGTACTTTTCTCTTCTAAGTACATGAGCCAAATAGGGCACCTTTCGGATTTTAATATTAGTAAGCAACTCTCTATCAGCTTTGGCTCTTTAAAGAACCCCTGTGTTGCTAACCATATCCGTTCAGGGTATCCGTAGCATTATCCGGTGTATCCACATTTTGAATGCTTCCAGTCGGTTCATACTACCAACTTTGAGGGTCCATGATTCCACTCCATATAATAACACTGACCAAACGTATGTTAGCATTTGACTAACCGTCGTCGAAGTTTCAAGTTTAGATTTTCATCGCAGAATACGCTTCTTGTTTTATTAAAAACCGCACGAGAGGTTTCAATTATGCACTTGACTTCGATTCCTGGGTTGAGGTCTTCCATTAGGATACTTTCAAAGTATTGCATTTAATTTTTTTCGCTCTCTATATCAACACCGCTCAATGTAAGACGTGCTCCTGCGTGATCCTGCCGGCCAAACACCATGAACTTAGTTTTACTCACGTTCATGTTTCGCCTCAGCCTCACACCGGCTTCATTAATTATGTCTATGTTATAAGCGTTTGAATAATACCATTAAGTTGAAAAATAAATGGTTTTATGTTCTTGAAAACTAGTCGAGGTACAGATATATTGTAATACTTGCCAAGTGATCTTCCTTGGTTTCACGGGATGTCTCTTTTGAATAGAGCTTGGGATATTGACATTTTCAATCTTTCTAAACAAGAGCTTTTAAAAAGTATTTAGAGCTTTTAAGTGACAGGAGCTAGTGGATGGCTTGAATTTTTTTATTTTTTATCAGGCAATCGACCTAAACTAGCATAATTTATTCATTTTTATTACTGTATATAATTATCTTTTACCTTTGTTTAAGGTTTCACCTGTAGTTGTTAGCTTTGTAAAAAAAACAAAAAAATGATATGCTACATATTATTCCGACATTTTTTCATCGGGGCTGGAAGACAGGACAGAGCGCCGGACTTTCTTATCTCGATACAAATCCAACGCCTCTTCTGTTGTACATCGATACAAACACTTTTTTATACAACTAAGGTTTATCTTCCTTTAAATATTATTTTTTTTAAACTATAATTTACTTGATCCAACCACACTCTTCTTTGTCATCTTCTATGTCCTGCACTCACAATTGCACTGTACATTTGTTTTGCTAGTCTTTCTTTATTCATTCGTTCTACATGCCCAAATCGTCTCAGAATACTCTTCTTCATTTTATCATTATCATTATATCATTCATTGTCACCTCATACTCGTAAGTGTATGCATTTCTACAGCATTTATTAATATCTTTTTAGTCTTTTTCTACGCCAACGTTTTACTTCAAACATCAAAGTTGGTACTTGAATATTGTTGTGGACTTATCTTCTTAGCAGATTTTAAAACTGTTCGGTTCGAGTACAAATTAGTAGAGTGCATCATCGACTTTATTTCCTTTCACTATACGCCGTTTAATATGTCTTAGAAACCTTCCACCATCTGAGAAAATCCTACTTAAATAACAAAATTCTTCGACTCGCTCTAATCTCTCATTACACACCCCTACATTACGTTTATTTTTTTCTTTCACACTTTAATACGACCGTGACTTTGGATATCGTATAAATTTTTCTAAGATCTTTCTCAGAATAAATGTTTACAAATTACAAATTGAAAAAAATATTGGTTTCGATATTATTTATCTCTTTTTATATTTAAAGTAATGATTATTTATGCCAATATCAAAAAAAGATGTGACGGGATCAGTTAGATTTAATTTTAATAATATTTTTTTGGATTCAGTTATAAAGGATTTCGGCCTCAAATAAGCGTATTCTATGTACAACTGTGATTTCATTCGCATTACAGAAATTATATTTGTGGAAAAATTGACGGAAAGTATTTTTGCATCGAACTCGTATCTCTGCCATTGTTCATCGTTTGGGTCATTTGAGAACATGTTTCACTTATTTTTTTAGTGTATGTAAGGATGTTTGATATTGGTTACTATTTGGTAATATTTTCCATTTAAATAAAATAAAATAAAAAAATGATTATTTTGCGAATTAAAATCAGATTGATTTGAGCATATTTGATTATCACCCACATTCTTATTCTAAGGAGATCGTCATATGTACATTCTAGGGAGTTCATCACAGTATTCTTTATAAAATATTAAAAGTATGCTTTATTAAACAAATCAATTAAAAAAAAAGTGAATTTTATTTAGAAAAAAGTCATTCTCTGGGACTATCATCACGAAATAATAAAAAAATGCAAACTCAGCATATACACATGACACTATTAGCAATTGATCAAATTTTCACTATCCCTAGAGTTGGAACATATTTTGCCCAAAAGCAATTTGCTAACTTGGCTTCCATGTCATACAACGAGGTTCCGAATTCAATAAAAGCACAAAGGTGAAAAGAACAGCAGTTGATCGTAGGAACGTGGTTGTTATTGCTACAAGAGTAAAGGTGATTGAGTTTGCAGGAGGAATGCAGCAAAGGTTTGTGTAAACTCTTGAATGTGGTGTGTTTTTGGTGGGAAATTGTGGGATGGACTTTTTTAATCCATCTGGAATGATGGAGTATGCTGTTTTTGACTGGCGTGATACATACATGTACTTGAGTCTCACTGTTTATCAAGTTGATACGAGTTTGCAATGGAGTGTTGAATACTCAACAATCGGAAAAAAAAAACATTGACTTGTTTTCTTCTTCATCTTATTTTAGGCCTGTTGGCCTGTTATGGTCTTGAATCATTGTTTGCCTCTTACGACGACGACTGCCAGCTGTCTTTCCATCTTCTGGGAGGTCGTCCTGGAGGTCTGCTTGCTTGGGGGATACTGTCCCTGGCCATTATTACGGCTCTTGGTTCCACTATTCTGGATACACGTTCGTTCCAGAATCTTCTTCTCTGTCGTCTCCATCTGACAATATCTTCAACTTTGTACATCCTTCGGATTTCTGTGTTATTTATTTTCCAAGTTATATTTCCTCAGTAATATACAGGCAATACCCTGGTTTACTGATAAATGAAAGGCAACAAACCCAGATCCATATAATATGTGTGTCCACTTTAAATTATCCGTTGTTTTTCATAAATTATGTATTCATGAAATTTCTGGTCATGTACATACGTTGAATGCACCGGTTCTCGTCCGATCACCGAAGTTAAGCAACATTGGGCGCAGTCAGTACTTGGATGGGTGACCGCTTGGGAACACCGCGTGTCGTTGGCCTTTTTATTTTATTTGTAATGTTAATTTTATGTAATTTATAAAACAGTCGATATAAATACTTGCTTTCCTTTTGCTGTTTTGTATAGTTAAATAAATTTTATTTTATAAAATCCATGCTTATCTATTTAAGTAGCAGATGTATGGCATTTGTTTCGCCAACGTCCATACTACGTTGAATGCACCGGTTCTCGTCCGATCTGAAATTTCTGGTCACGTTCATGTACTCGTATATAAAGAAATGAAAATTATAGGATATAAAAGTTATAATAATTGACAGAGAAAATATCGATGGTTGAAATTGAAAATTCCACATATTTTTAGAAATATAATATTCAAAGAACTTTTATCTTTTTAATCCCTCTTTCATACATGCAGCTTAACAAGAAGTCATGAACACATCCATCTGATCGATTCGTAGAAATGTAATCAGCATTCGAGATAGGATTTCCTGTTCATCTTAATCTCAGCCCGACTCCCTGCTCCTGTCTTGCCCCCGGAAGTGTACTCGAATCAACAGCCTTCATATCTCAGCTAATGCCGATCGATTCAGACCAGGGATTGCGAAATCTAAAATGAATTCCACTTACCGTAAATTGGAATAAGGCCAACTCAAAATTATTACATTAATATATTTTTATGTTTAACGTTATAATTTGTTTTATCAAACACTGTTTATTACACTTTATGTAACGGTATAACCCAACCGCTTCCAAGATTTTCACCTCATCATCAGAGGACCACAAACAAGTCTTTTTTATGCTGTCCTGATGATGAGGTCGGTAGGATTGACGACCTTGAAATCGGTAGGATTATACCGTTACATAAAACGGAATAAACAGTGTTTGATATAACAATTCACAATGTCTTTAAACCTTCACAATGTTAATGCCTTAACTATTAATAAAATGTTTTATGTTTGATTGTTAAATAATATGTTTTATGTTTTTGGCAAAAGTTTAGCGATGTAGAAATGCTGTCTATAGAAATTGTATCCGTAGACTGCCTCTTTTTTTAAGGAAATTTGAAAACTATGTGAAACGTGTTTTTTTTTAAATATTTTAGGATATGATGAAACAACACGTCTTATGTTGGCTGTAGTTGACATAGTACTGAAGTTAGACATGTCAAATTTAAACTCTAACATTGCTTGACCATGATAACATATCTGTCCATATACAAGTAAGATCTAGCTTGTTCAGGCCAGAAACCAGTTTTTTTGTTTTATTTTTGTATGGTACCTTTCAATATATTCAAATACATGTTTCGGATACATTGAAGAGCGTGACAGAGAAATAATCTTGTCATCGGCCCCAGTAAGCAAGCCTTCGAGTTTTCAAACTCGGAAGTAGGCACGGAACTCGCGTTTGGTTATTGCACGTGCTGGAAATACGGTAGTGTAAAAGTATTTTTACTAGACGAACTATTTTACTAAACTGGCACCCTTAGCGGTAATGAGATATTATTTTGTAAGTTCATCATATACTTCTTTAGGCACATACAGGAAAACACCAATAACATACTACTTCAATAAAGATAAAGGGAGGAAAACCATTTTGACAGTCGATCGGAGTGTGGTTGTTATTGCGACTGGATTTTGAGTACTTGGGCTTTCAAGATGAATGACGTGTGGAAAAGATTGGTGTGGGCTCTTGAGTGAAGGTTTCTTCTTGTTTTAATTTTTGTTGTTTTGTATTTGTGTTTCTGTTTATTTCTGTTTTTATTTTTATTCCAATTATTGTGTGCGGTATATTATGGGATGAATATTTTTGGTTTTATTTTTTTTTCATATTGAGTTCATTTTTGGTTTTACTTTTGTTTTTATTTTTATTCTTATGGTTGTGTGCGGTATATTATGGGATGAACATTATTGGTCTTTCTGGAGTGATGATGTGTGAGGAGTTTGATTTCGCGTGATGTTTCCAGTTGTAATTGAGTGTCACTGTTTATCAGGTTAATGAGAACGTGCAACGGGGTTTTGTTTTTGTATAATAAAAAATCGGAAAGAAGCATCGATTTATTTTTTCATGTTAACTATCCTCAGTGAGATACAGGCAAAAGCTTAGTTTACTGGGGATACGACAAATAAAAGGCGACAAACCCAGTTCCATTAAAATAATGTTTGCACAAATTAAATTACCTGATGTATATTTCTTATCATGTGTAATAATAAATAATAAATAAATAAAATAATAAATACTAATTTCAAACTACAATTTATACAGTATAAAACAAGTACATAAGAAATATCAACTATGTATATGATATGTGTGTCGCAACAACTTATTCGACTAAGAAAGCTCTATATGCTTTCTAAAAACAAACATTATCTGAAAATATTGAATATATCAATATCCGAGACCCTATTTAAAAAAAAACAACCCAAAAAACAAAGGAAAAATACTTGAAAAGTTTATTCTACTCATTTCCAGTCAAAGCAAATCTTAGATACAAGATAATTAAACTATATATTTTCCATTGATTGCTAGTTAGATTGTTGATCCTATAAACAACCCTAATATATGAAAAGAAACCCATAGGCCCCTCCCAATACTTATAGAAACGTATCTAACTTGCTTAGAAGAAACTTTGTTCGATAGAGCCTCGGGCTGTAACCACATTCTCGCAGAATTCTCCAAAATATTCAGTATGTTACACTGATTTCCCTAAAACCCATCTAGACATGGTAACTTTAAAGTATTCATAAAATATATTATTGACAGCTACACTTACATTGCTTGATTGCATTAAACATGAATAAATAATATGTCTGTTTTACAGTATAGAAAAAAGGGTATTTTGATCATTATATCATGAGACTATAATTGATATGAGTTGGGCATGTATTGAGAATGACTCCATATCGTCTGCTAAAAGGAATTTTAGTAGCCACTTTTGCAGCGAAATTGGATATGAGACTTTCGACAAATTGCAAAAAAAGAATCCTAACAAACTTTGGGCATGTTGATAGAAAGAATGATTAAAATCTGGAGAAGCAGATTATGTCGGGGGAAGTCGAGAAAAAGCAAGCAAGAAGATGTCTTAAAAGATGAATACATCAAATAAAAGAGTTAACAGGGTCCTCATTAAGCGCTGCATTCAATATGCCTTAGGACCGGAAAGGATGGAGATATGTTAATTGGTGTGCCGAGTTCAAGATATAGCAGAAGACCACGACGCTCAGCATTGAGCATACGGGGAAAAAGAAGAAGACGTGGAAACTGTATGGCAGAAACACACCTAGAATAGACATCTGAGGATACTGATTAAGGAATCACTGAACGACCATGGGCAAAGCTATCGATGATGGCTGAAAAGAGATATGGATGGAAATAAACTCTTAACGTTGAACTTCTAACCCTAACCTTTTTAGACTGAGACATAATAAAACGAATCAATTAATAAAATATGTTATTAAGAAATAATTGCGCTTCGTCACAGGCCCTACCTTGTGACGTAATTCTTTGTATACCTTGTAAAGCGGTTCTTTGTGAGAGTCGCTGACTTTGTGCGGAGCGCCTTAGGACTGGAAGCAATTGGCTCTCGACCGTGGAGGATAATGAAGGAGCTCGATGGCTAGGCGTGTAAAAAATAATTAGCATGCTGCAAACATGCCTTACCAGGTGGCTCACCGGGATTCACATGTCTGTGACATCTGCGAGAAGGAGTGTTCATATAGAATCGGGCTGTTTTCTCACAGAAGATCACATGATCGACGTTGAGGAGTAGCTTGAGATAGGCATTGAAGGAGCAAGGTGATCCTCGTCTACGAGGTCCAGCAACGACTGTTCTTTTTTTTAACCACATGGTGGGTCACTTTGAATTTATTATGTAATGTGTCTTTGTAGGTAATTTATACAATAGTTTATCATTCGTGATAGAGTATGATTGTCAGTCATTTTGTGGCTGGAAGATGCATTAGCGTGTATATTGGTTTATAATGTACAAGCTATTATTAGTATTCAGCAAGGACACACTCTTAACAGATCATACACAAAGTTCCCATGGCAAAGATATCAATGTTCCAAGACGAACGCCTGGTTTGATGTGCAGCAGCGTTTCATTAAGCACTATTTGTGTGCTGTTTTTTTAATAGAGATACAAAAAAAATTGATTCAGAAGCTACAGAAACACAAAAATGAGATGTAAAACGATCAAAGAAAGAGTAACACCACTAACAAATTACATCTGCCAGGAATTAAACTTGGGGCAATTGTTTGTAGCATAAATGCCAACACGTACTCGGCATATATTTGTTTTATTATTTAACAAACTTTTTTACCAGTCTGGAAGCCTTTTTATTTATTTTTTTCGATACTATCGGGAATGAAACCCGAGATAACCGAGTGATAATCAAGCGTCGTATAAACTAAGATGTTGAGATCGTAATTTTTTATTTCCGCTTAAATTCTGTGCCATAGAAACTAGTGGGTTTATTGTAATTTTAATTATATTTATTTATTTTTATTTATGGTGTTGGGCATGTAGACGAATAAATAAAACAATAACGAAACTAATTTTGTACTGTAAATGAGAGGGAAAGACGTGAAAAATGTAGACCAAGGAAGCATGGTGGTGATTAAGTCAATTATATTTTAAAAGAAGAAAACATAGATAGTCATAGAAATCGTACAAGTTAAGGTGTGTCGATATAGAAGAGGTGAAAGACATGTGTTAAGACAGGAAATTCTGTCCTGTCCTCTCTTA
Source organism: Odontocerum albicorne (assembly GCA_949825065.1). Lineage (NCBI taxonomy): Eukaryota > Metazoa > Arthropoda > Insecta > Trichoptera > Odontoceridae > Odontocerum > Odontocerum albicorne. The sequence goes on from OX463849.1 coordinate 5,604,694, forward strand.
TTTTCCCAACAAGGAAACGACGTGATGATTTGTGTGTCTGTATTTTCATTTATTTATTTTAGCTGCTGTATACAAGTAATTTGACAAGCTTGGATAAAGCGTTCGTATAACTGACAAATTGTCAAACAAAAATAATAATCATTTCCCAGTGTCTTAATCTGATATAACCACATGTTTTATAACGACATTTAATCCTCACGTCTCTCGAGTGTAATGTCAGCCATTCATAGCACACTGAATCGCTAAATTTTTCTCGACATCTTGTGATATTACCCTTTTCTCTCTCCTTATTGCCTGACACGCGCTTGTAAATTTGATAAAAAAAAATATTCTTATTCCAGTTTTGATGTGAAAATGTATCAAACTTGAAAGATCGTTGGGAATTTCTATCAAAATACTAAAACATGACGCAGATAACTTTGTTTCTATTTTTTATATATACAAAAAATATTGAATATTCTTTATTTATTTAAGACTTTCATGCAAACATATCTGGCAAATTTATTGATTTCAAGCAATTTCATCCAATAAGCTAGCAGCTATAATTTCATATTCATTAATAATATAGTATAAAGGGTATTTCAAATTGAGCGTTTTTTTTTAATTATTGAATAAAACACAGATGGCGTCGCGAATTTGCCTGAGTCTTGTGACATTTGAGAAGTGTAATGTATGTTGTTTATAAAAAATGGAGTCGTATACAATACAACAACGCATTCAAATTGTTGAATTATTTTATGTATTGTAATCTCCGGAAGCGGTGATGTTAATTGGTCACTAAGATCGTGTGATCTAACACCGTTGGACTATTTACTCTGAGGTCACGTGAAAAGCCAGGTCTACGAGTATACGAATGACCCCTTATCAATTCCTGAACTGAAGGACGAAATTATTCGCGTTTTTAGTGAGTTATGCCAAAATGTCATCGAAAATTTTGACAAAAGAGTGGATATCTGTGGAGCTGCAAAAGGTGGACATTTGACGGATATTGTTTTTTTGTGATTAAATGTCATACATAATACTTCAATGACCAATAAAAAGTTTTTTGAAATCAAAGTAAATAGTGTGTTTTATTCAAGAATTAAAAAAAAAAAATTAAAAAGTCGTTTAATTTGAAAGACCCTTTACAAGTATATGACTAATTTTATTGTACTCGTATGTAGTCATTTTTGAAGAGATCTCTAGTCAGCCTTAAATCAGTTCATTTTTGAACCGATTGGTTTCTATAATATAATTAAGTGGCGTCAAATGATAGTAGTGCTGCATTCGAAGATTTCTAGGATCAATCAGCTTTTATTTCATAATAATTATTAGTTTACGAGTACCTGACCTTATATTTATTACAGTGTAGTTAATAATTTCTGAAGAGATCTCTACTCAGTTTTACGTCAGTTCATTTTTGGACCGATTGGCTACTATGATCTAGTACCATAAGGATAATTTTACTGCATTCGAAGTTAACTGTAATCAACTAGTTTTATTTCATAATTATTATTAAAATACGAGTGAGTACATGGCCGTATTTTTATGTAGTCCATAATTTCCAAAGAGATCTCTACTCAGTTTTACGTCAGTTCATTTTTGGACCGATTGGCTACTATGATCTAGTACCATAAGGATAATTTTACTGCATTCGAAGTTAATTGTGATCAACTAGTTTTATTTCATAATTATTATAAGTATACGAGTGAGTACATGGTCGTATTTTCATGTAGTCCATAATTTCCAAAGAGATCTCTACTCAGTTTTACGTCAGTTCATTTTTGGACCGATTATGATCTGGTACCATAAGGATAATTTTACTGCATTCGAAGTTAACTGTAATCAACTAGTTTTATTTCATAATTATTATTAAAATACGAGTGAGTACATGGCCGTATTTTTATGTAGTCCATAATTTCTAAAGAGATCTCTACTCAGTTTTACGTCAGTTAATTTTTGGACCGATTGGCTACTATGATCTAGTACCATAAGGATAATTTTACTGCATTCGAAGTTAATTGTGATCAACTAGTTTTATTTCATAATTATTATAAGTATACGAGTGAGTACATGGTCGTATTTTCATGTAGTCCATAATTTCCAAAGAGATCTCTACTCAGTTTTACGTCAGTTCATTTTTGGACCGATTATGATCTGGTACCATAAGGATAATTTTACTGCATTCGAAGTTAACTGTAATCAACTAGTTTTATTTCATAATTATTATAAATATACGAGTGAGTACATGGCCTTATTTTTATGTAGTCCATAATTTCCAAAGAGATCTCTACTCAGTTTTACGTCAGTGAATTTTCGGACCAATTAGCTACTATGATCTAGTAGCATAAAGGTCATTTTACTGCATTCGAAGTTAATTGTGATCAACTAGTTTTATTTCATAATTATTATAAGTATACGAGTGAGTACATGGTCGTATTTTCATGTAGTCCATAATTTCCAAAGAGATCTCTACTCAGTTTTACGTCAGTTCATTTTTGGACCAATTATGATCTGGTACCATAAGGATAATTTTACTGCATTCGAAGTTAACTGTAATCAACTAGTTTTATTTCATAATTATTATTAAAATACGAGTGAGTACATGGCCGTATTTTTATGTAGTCCATAATTTCTAAAGAGATCTCTACTCAGTTTTACGTCAGTTAATTTTTGGACCGATTGGCTACTATGATCTAGCACCATAAGGATAATTTTACTGCATTCGAAGTTAATTGTGATCAACTAGTTTTATTTCATAATTATTATAAGTATACGAGTGAGTACATGGTCGTATTTTCATGTAGTCCATAATTTCCAAAGAGATCTCTACTCAGTTTTACGTCAGTTCATTTTTGGACCGATTATGATCTGGTACCATAAGGATAATTTTACTGCATTCGAAGTTAACTGTAATCAACTAGTTTTATTTCATAATTATTATAAATATACGAGTGAGTACATGGCCTTATTTTTATGTAGTCCATAATTTCCAAAGAGATCTCTACTCAGTTTTACGTCAGTGAATTTTCGGACCAATTAGCTACTATGATCTAGTAGCATAAAGGTCATTTTACTGCATTCGAAGTTAATTGTGATCAACTAGTTTTATTTCATAATTATTATTAGTATACGAGTGAGTACATGGCCGTATTTTCATGTAGTCCATAATTTCCGAAGAGATCTCCTACTCAGTTTCATGTCAGTTCATTTTTGGACCGATTGGCTATTATGATCTAGTAACATAAGGATCATTTTACTGCATTCGAAGTTGACTGTGATCAACTAGTTTTATTTCATCATTATTAACCTTTCCTTCCCTGTGTTGGGTATCTTCTACACGTTGCTTCTAATAACCATCAATATCTCTATAAATATTATAAATACAGGGTTAAGATTTTAGGTATTCCTCCATAATATATTTACGCATTGATTTAAAAAATAATATTAATAATAATCAGAATTTATCGACTACATCGAGGTGTTTTGTAAAGATCGAAAACAAATTCGCATTTAAACGCTGCGAGTGCCTCGTCTTGACGATAGATGAATAGTATGCGGGAAGCGCGACACTATATTCGCATCTCACTCTTGCATACTAGACTGAATTGCGAGGAGCTGAATTGTCTCAACGTCGCAAGCATAAGCGTAAGCGCCGGGGTATGCGACTGACGTTCCGCGCCACTAGTAGCTTCTAGGCTTGCAAATAGATTAGACGTACGCCCGTTCCGTGAGCGTTGCCAGATGGTTTTTTTAATGTTTTCAGCAAATAAATCTCAATTATTATAATTTTTAACTTCAATTATAATTAATTAAGGGAATTATCTATGAATGTTCTTATTTTTCCGATTTAAAATCGCAAATTTTTTATTGCGTGCTCACTACCCAACACCGGAGCACGCGTTTTATTTTTATCACCGTAAGGGAAGGGTTGAAAGTATACGAGTGAGTACATGGCCGTATTTTCATGTAGTCCATAATTTCCGAAGAGATCTCTACTCAGTTTTAGATTAGTTCCTTTTTGGACCGATTGGCTTATATGATTTGGTGGTGTCACAGGATAGTTTTGCTTCATTTGAAGTTCTTTTTGGCCACTCACAACTTGTGTCGCTTTATAAATATATTTACTGCGCTGCGAGTAATTTGCATTATTTCGTGATATCGGACCTGAAGTCCGTTGTCTCTATTGTTCTTTTCACACTCAAATGTGTCACCACCGGAAAAAAAGTTATTTTTTTAGTTCCTTCTTAGTTACTGCGTGATGGTGCGCTCATAAAAAATAATATAGATTTCGATCGTATAATGCAGTGCTCTGCAACCTTTTCTCACCTACGACACACCAAAATTCTTCCTAGAATTCCGCGGCACACCAAAAGCTAAAATATATAGGTATTAAATTAGGCATGAGTCTTCAGCGACGCGCATAAGGGTCATTTCTCTTTGTCTATGACTAATTTGGTGCGGCCATGGTGTGTACAAAGCACACTACGCAGTTTTCAACAGTTGGCACCAGTTATTGTGTATTAAATACATAATGAAAAATTGTAAAATGTCAAATACTCGTACATTGAATTTGACCGCGGCACACCTGTATCCGGCTCACGGCACACCAGTGTGCCACGGCACACCGGTTGCGGAGCACTGGTATAATGTACTCGTAAATTGCGCAAGATGGGGTTTTTTGTTCTTCATAACAGTTTCTACTGATATTGTAAAGTACAAATCAGGGCAAAAGAAGACAGAAAAGTAAACTTACTAGAGCGGTGTTATTGTGGTATCATATCTTTGTATAGAGCTGCAACCTCAAAAGTCAAGAGAACTATGATGATCGCCAACCTCCAAAGAGATGTTTTTTTTTTAAAACTACCAGTTCAAAATTCGAAGGAAAACCTGAGTAAAGCTTACATTTTTCAGCTTTTATTAGTGAATAGTAAAGTAAATTTGAGAGCTTTCATAATCACCTAAGCAAACAGAGCGAACACACGTGCCTGCAACGCGGAACGCGAGTCTCTTTGGCATACGACTCGCTACCTGGCAGATCCGCCTGTATCACGCGCTCGGAGTGTTCCGTGGTGCGTTAACTTATCGCCTGATGCGAAATATTAGTTCAGTTACAGGCACGTATTAAGGTTTTTATTTTAATATTTTTTATTAAAATATCAAATAAATTAATTTTAAACTTATTCACCTGCTAACGGACTGTTTAAATCTAATATTAAAGCGCAAACGACTGAACATATTGCGTCATAACTAACTTATTTTAAATACTTGAAATGAATTGATAAGTGGTTGTAAAACTAGTTAAATAAATTAAAGCATTTAAGGAGTAAAGATACTGATGTAAATGATGTGAAAATGGGTGAAGTTCGAATATGCTTGATTAAATGTATGCTAGGAGATTACCGTTTGTAAAATATATATAGATCTCTTTCTTTTCAATTGATATTTTATCTAGCGCAGTTCAGAGAGCAAACTCTCCTCACGGGCGCTCTAACTCTGGATTCGAATCCACTAATATTAAAAAAAGTCACGTCTGCCAGCTATCATGTATGACACTTTCATTGTATACACTATAACCTCGAGGGGTTATTGCCAAGTAGAAATTTCTTCCAAAGCCTTAAGTGTAACCCGACTGATTTTTTAATAACTGGGTGCCAGTGGGAATTGACTTTTTCAGAAGATAGACATCTTACCAACTAGGCCACGGAGGTCATCGGAGCTTTAGGTAGAATTAAGGATAGAATATTTTAATGGTTTTGACATATAAAGGAAATGAATTACTTGTAAAATGTATTTCTAAGGTTGTTATAAGGTTTAACCTGAGTGTTTTAGTTACCAAATATATAAAGGTTTAAGCTGAGGGTTTTAGTAAACAACGAATTCATTTAAGTTGTGATTAAGGAATGCGATTACTTCAATACAGGTTTGGCCTAAAAAATATGTCTTGTTTATCCGCAAAATTATGTGTTTCTGTTGTTTATGTTGTTTATAGTTAAGGCATTAACGTTGTCGAGGTTTAAAGACATTGTAATTTATTTTTATCAAACACTGTTTATTTCACTAATTTTGTGACGGTGTAACCCTACCGGTTTCAAGGCTTTCACCTCATTTTCAGGGGAGCACAAACAAGATTTTTACTGACTATTCACTTCTATTGTAACAAAAACATACATACAATCAGACTATTTTCTGTTGATGTAGGCAGAGAGGACAGAGTACCAAACTTTCCTACCTCAACACACAACAGTCTTGTTTGTGCTCCCCTGAAGATAAGGCGAAAGCCTTGAAACGGGTAGGGTTATACCGTCACAAAGAAAGTGGAATAAACAGTGTTTGATAGAAATAAATTACTATGTGTTTTTGCTTTGTTATTTGCTTGCATTCTACAGTTTCCCTTTTTTTAAACTATTTAAATCATAAATTAAGCATAGTCAATGAACCAAAAAAGTCAATAATATAAAATTACAGCCTCCACGGCTTATTTGATAAGATGCATGTCTTTCAGCCCATGGGTGATGGATTCGATTCTTATTTATTTATTTATTTATTTTACACATGACAAGAAATATACATAATTTGCGAAAAAACAACAGGTAATTTAATTTGAACACACAATTTTAATGGATCTGGGTTTATTGCCTTTCATTTGTCGTGTCCCCAGTAAACTAGGCTTTTGCCTGTATCTCACTGAGGACATAGAGAACGAAAAAATAAATCAATACTTCTTTCCGATTTTGCAATACTTCTTTCCGATGCATATTCTCATCAACCTGACGACAAACAGTGACACTCAATTACATATGTATACATCACGCGAAATCAAACTCCTCACACTTCATCACTCCAGACAGACCAAAACATTCATCCCACAATATACCGCACATAATCATAAAAACAAAAATATACAAAAATACCAATATAGAACAACCGAAAAATGTACCATGTTTAAAAAAAATGGTTCCAATCTGGTTTTTATCTTACGCTTGTACAACATCTTTGTTGATGATTTGAAGAGATTTCTACATAACAATTAACTACCACGTTGAACTGTTCACAATGAGACGGCCATGGTTTATATATGATAATTGAGAAGAAGCACATAAAACTGTGTTAACGAAAGGTTGTCGTAAGAAAATACTAAGAAAAAGGTGAAGAATTAAAAAAAATACTTATTTTTATACTAAGATTAAGAGATGCGCGAAACACAAACAATTTGTACTATACTGAAGAAAATGTAGCATGGTCCCTGTGACGTTTCACAAATTCACCCCAATACAATCTTGTAAAGTAACGACGTTCAGTGATTTAAATTATTTTATCAACTTTAATATAAGCCTCGATTCTAATAAATAGCAAGCTATTTAGGTAAATACATTACATAAAACTAACAATAATGACAAATTAATACATCTTGTTACAAATTAGCCAAAATATTGTATGTCAGTTTGTTAACATCGTCAAAGGTTGTCTGCATTGGCTAGGGATGGGGTATACGATAATTGGATTTTCGATTTTTTTTATACATACAATTAAATGTTCGTAATTAATATTAATTCATAGTTGATCTTGGCCAATTTAAAGATACATACAAATCATACAATACATTAGAAAGTCAGTTTAGTGAAAATTAGGAACTAAAACGTCAGTTTAAAGAAAAAAAAAATTATTTAATCATAAACATGCATTTTAGTCGGAATCCGATAAAATACCACATTCCAAATTTGTATGTAATTTTTTAACAATCATTATTTTTGGATGGTATGATTATTTTTATATCATTAATTCAACCAAATGCGTACAAATATTCAATTCAATTTTAATATAATTCGATTTATATAAAAAAAATCGATTTTACCCCATCCCTTTGAGAGATGACATTTCAAACGTCCAGGGACCATGCTACATTTTCTTGAGAATAGGGTAAATTTACTGTTTTTACTAATCACTAAATGCAAATTGCATGATATCATAAAAAAGAGCTGATTGTCGTGATATTCAATGATAGAATTTTAAGCTAATATCTTCTTAACTGTCTCAGCTACTAAACTTATTCCTTTCTCTATGGATTTTGTCGCTGCACCTCCTTTTATATCCTGCAGTAAGTATATATTTCCAGTGCACCCAGACATGACGACCATTAAAACTGGTGAAGGAGAAGTGAGTTTAGTGGGGCAGCACCATTTGGAGTGGACGTTAAACTAGTGCCACTTGATGGTAATTCAAGGCGACGAGAAGAAAGCAATTACAGTTTATGCTTCTTTTTATATCTCTGAATGTCCTTTATCTTATAAATATTTGATATCCACCTTTGTAAAAAAAGTAATAAATATATTTAAGTGTAATGCAGCGTGACTGGTATTTGATGTGATTGTATGAGCCAGTGAAGAGGGTGGAATGGATCATAAACATAAATATTGACATATATTATTTGTAGTCAAGGCATTAACATTGTAGAGGTTTAAAAACATTGAAATTTGTTTTATTAAACACTGTTTATTCCACTTTTTGGTAATACTGATTATCACCGTGAAAAACGCACATTTTTTTTATCGATGATGCCAAATTCTTACATATCAGTAGTAAAGGAAATAAATTGGACAGATTAGAGGCCCTAGAAGTTTCTAAGTCAGTGCATCAAGGTAAACATCTGACAAACACATATATCCCAAATAATAAATTATATTTCAATACATCAAAGTGCAAAATTATGTCGTATTATCGCTCACACGTCTTGAAATTCCATAGATATACACTAGAATCTACACCTATACCCCGCACAGATAATATTAAAGATCTGGGTGTCTTGTTCCACAGCAATCTCGCTTTTGGTCCTCACATAGAAGTTATGTGCAACTCAGCTTATAAAACTCTAGGATTTGTAATGAGAATCTCTAAGTAGTTTGAAAACCAATTGGTGCTCAAAACGTTGTTTAATTCATTGATCCGTAGTAAACTAGAAACCAATGCTTGCATTTGGAGCCCAGTGAGGGCGCAGAACTCGCTCATGGTGGAGAAAGTACAAAAAAAATATCAACGATATCTCTATATGAGAGAGTTCGGTGTCTATCCATGGATTTATCCTACTCAGTTCCTGCTGGGCATGCTCGGGTATAACTCCTTGAGCGTAAGAAGAGACGTGCGTCTCCTGGTATACGTTGTCAAACTCGTTCGAGGAGTTGTGAGCTGTCCAGCATTAGTACAAAGATTAGCGTTAAATGTTTCTGACAATTACACTAGACTGCGCCGGCAAGAACTGTTCTCAATAACATACGCAAGAACGGATCTTCCAGCCGCTATGCCTGTTGGAAGGGCCTTAACTCTTCTGAACGGGACTGCTTCGGATATTGACATATTTCATATCACATTACCAAAAGCAAAAGTAAATTTTCTTCTTAGATTGAGCGCGTTAGAAGGCACTCATCAACATACCTAAATAACTGTGAATATATGTGTGTAATATGTTTGTGTGTATTTACTCGTTTGTATGCATAATTTTTTATTTTATATAATTTTTTAACTCTTTTTTTCTCTCTATGTAATTTTTCTTCCTTTTTGATGTTTTGTATTTTCAAAGTAATTGGGCTAAGCCTGTTTTGAAAAAATTAATAAATAAATAAATAAATCCCAAGAATCTCTCCACCGCTCGCCGAGATTGTATCATCCCTCCCTCCACCCCCAGTCCTCAACCCGAATGTTAACCGTTAGAAGCGTGTATCTCGATACCAGTTCGAACAGAATTCAGTCTTGTTTGTGCCCCCCTGATGATGAGGTGAAAGCCTTAAAACCGGTAGGGTTATACCATTACCAAAAAGTGGAATAAACAGTGTTTGATATAACAAATTACAATAAATATTGACATTTAATCAAATCTAGTCCGCATACACCGTCGTAATATATATCAAATATGGTACATAGATTTCAATCGAAACTGTCTAACATTGTTTTTTTTTTTAAATTCACATAAAAAACTCTCGTTTTTTTGTTTCGAATTCTTAAACAGAAAAAAAAACTTAATTGAAACTGTTTTTTTTCTGACAAGATTTGCACATCTAATTTTCCTTAGTAACATTTTCTCTATTTTCCAAGATTACTTTTGCCTCAAAATGTTGCCTCAAAATACTTTTGCCTCAAAAAAAAAAAAGCCTTCCTGGTCACGTTTCAAACAAAGTTAACCAAATTAAATGAATAATTTTTAAAATATATTTTTCCACAGCTTTATTTTTTTTTAATTCAATCTTGAGAACTTCAATATTTGTATACATTCATTATTCATTAAGTTCTCCACTCTTCCTGAACTATTGAAAATATACATATATATTAAGAAGTTTCAAACTGCTTAGTAGTCACATTAACAAAGAGGCTGGGACATATGACTTTCAAAAATCCTGTGGATGGAAACAAGCGCATATATTTGACATATCACATTCTAAAGTTTCGATGTTAGGGATATCAAAGTTCTGAGACGATTTGCAATTTTAATCTGCTTTTGCTTTTTGTTACGTCGTGTTTTATATAACGCTATACGAATTTTCAATTCCTGACAGATAACTAATTAAATTGCATATACACATACAATCATACAATTTCCCTCTCGTGGTTCTAGAAAGTTCAATTTCACTCTCTCTCTTTGTTTCAGTTTATTTATCACTCTTTCCGATTCTTGGTTCGATAAATTTTCTCCACTCTCTATTTTTCTCTTTCATAAATTCCTTAACTTCCTTCTTCCACCATTCATCTCCTTTTTTACTTTCAACATTATTAAATTAATAATTGTATTTCATATATTATGTATAGTTAAGGCATTAACACTGTGGAGGTTTAAATACATTGTAATTTGTTTTTATCAAACACTGTTTATTTCATTTTTTGTAACGGTATAACCCTACCGGTTTCAAGACATCTTCAGGGGAGCACAATAAAATTGTATTTCACTTAAATTAATAATTGTATTTCGTTTTCTTGACAGGTGGAGACGATAGGTGATGCCTACATGGTGGTGTCAGGACTGCCGATGAGGAATGGCAATAGGCATGCCAGAGAAGTGGCCAGAATGTCTCTGGCACTCCTGGAGAACGTCCACAAATTTGTCATTCCGCACAGGCCTAAGGAGCAGCTGAGGTTACGGATTGGCATGCATACAGGTACAAAACAGACATACATATCATAACGCTATATACATTGCAGAGTAGGCAGAAAAATAGATCTTCGAACTTTTCTATCCTAACACATATTTTTCCTCCTCAACATACGTGCATAATCTTCTATTTTATGTAACTCTTACTTTATGTAATTAGTTGATCACTTTCATGCAATCAAATTTTGTGGATTTATTGCTTTAAAACGTTTATTGAAATTTTTTTTTCCAAGTTTTCGGTTTTTGTGGAACTCCATATTAGAATATTTAACAATAAATTATTTTATTATTCCACTAATTATATTAATCCCCTACATTCCGCCTGAAGACATCCTCATAATGGGAGGTAGAATGACGTTTTGTGAAGATTTAAATAATTTGTGGTATAACAATATAGTTTTTTATAGAAAAACATATATGTTTTTTTCAATCAATTAACTTTAGTTTATTTATTTTTTAAGGTATTCATGATTATGTTTTTGACGTGATGTATTATACTTCATACCGTTTCCCTGTAGAGGAAGGGAAAGAGGATACAGCATCAGAGTTTCCGATTTCGACACACGTCTTTTGCCCTTTCTTCATCCACACATATTCTCATACTACTTCAACGATTTCTCTGACCTTCTTCCTGTTCTTCTTTCAAATTATCATTCGCTTCACACAAGCATTAATCTTCTACGTCTTTCACTCGCATTTGAATTATATTTTTGGTTTGTTTCACTTTTTAAGTCATGCGTTCTACATTTCCAAATCAATTCAGAATTATTTTTATTTATTTATTATTACACATGACAAGACATATACATCATTTGCGAAAAAACAACAGGTTATTTAATTTGGACATACAGTTTTAATTGATCTGGGTTTGTTGCCTTTCATTTCTCGTATACCCAGTAAAATTGGCTTTTGCCTGTATCTCATTGAGGATATTTAACATGAAAAATAAATCGATACTTAGTTCCGATTTTTGATTACACAAAAAAAAACCCCGTTGCACGTTCTCATCAACCTGACAAACAGTGACACTCAATTACAACTGGAAACATCATGCGAAATCAAATTCTTCACACATCATCACTCCAGAAATACCAAAAATGTTCATCCCATAATATACCGCACACAATTATAACAATAAAAATAAAAACAAAAATATACAAAAACACAAATACAAAACAACAAAAAGAAACCTGCACTCAAGAGCCCACACAAATATTTTCCACACGTCATTCATCCTTAAAGCCCAAGTACTCAAAATCCTGTTGCAATAACAACCACGCTCCAATCGACTGTTTAAATGGTTTTCCTCCCTTTACCTTTATTGAATTCGGCACGCCATTGTATGACACGTGAGCCAAATAAGCATATTGCCTTTGGGCAAAAGAGGTGCATGCTCTTCTTCATCCTACTAAACGCTGCGTTAAATTCAAATTCAACCCTTATATCTTCATTCTGTGTTATATGATATGTTACGAGTACATTGTCAATATTTGTTTTTTTCTGCATATTCTCTTTCCTCTTATATTTGAGAAAAAACTTACTCCAGTTAAAATTAGAGATGAATCTCGTATGGGAGGAAAATTTACATTATTTCCATATCTGATTCACTTGATTCAGACAAGTTTTACTCAGTGTTCTTCTTCAACGAACACTTTGTACTTCTGATTACAATACTACCAATTTATCAGAGGCTGAGGCCGGTGGGGAATATGACTTTTGAAAAGACTACGGTGGGGCATGGCATAAAGAAGGCTGGGAAACACTGGTCTAACCACAATGGCCAAAGTTAATTGATTTGCGAAAAAAATTTGTACTTACCAGAAGGTCAATTTATGTTAAATTTTGGAACACGAAGTGACACACTAACAGTTATAAATCAAAACAAACTAAAATTACAAATAAACAGTGGAGTAAAAATATGCGAAAGTAAAACAAAGCTAAATATAAATGTTTTATATCACCAATAACTTCCGAAAGGGAGGTACAGGGAAAATAAATCGTATAAGGGCTCAGAAAAACACATTCATCTTCCCTTACAAAGCCAACAAATTATTCAGGAAGTTAAGTTCGATTCCACCACTATCCACGCTTTTAGGGGGGTAAAGTTAATCCTCATCCATCGCGATCTACACTGTAGATTGAAATCTTCTTTGTTCTTTTTGAATGTTAACCCGGAATGACAAAGAAAGAACTGTCCAAATGAATTCTTCCTGCACTGGCGACACACAGAAGAGGGAAAGAGTATCAACGACGACGGAATTAAAATCCGATGTCACAGAAAATGAGAAATGACTTAAAACTCAGTAAATGCGCACGTAAAGCACCTTAAGACATGGAGTTTAACCCTTCTCTTACGGTGATAAAAATGAAACGCGTGTTCCGGTGTTGGGTAGTGAGTACGCGATCGAAAATTAGCGATTTCAAATCAGAAAAATATAAACATTCATAGATAATCCCATTAATTAATAAAAATTGAAGTTAAAAATTATAATAATTGAGATTTATTTGCTGAAAACATTAAAAAACCATGTGGCAACGCTCACGGAACGGGCGTAGATCTAGTCTCGTTGCCAGCTCAACAGCTACTGCGGCGCGGCAGGGCTGGTGGCTAACTCGGGCATGGCTTACACTTGCGAGGTTGAGACAATTGCGCTCCTCGCTATTCAGTGACGTATGCAAAAGTGAGATGCGAATATAGTGTCGCGCTTCCCGCATACTTTTCACCTATCGTCAAGACCCAAGATCGAGGCACTCACAGCGTTTAAATGCGAATTTGTTTCCGATATTCACGAAATACTTACGATGTAGTCGATAAATTCTGATTATTATTAATATTATTTTTTAAATCAATGCGTAAATATATTATGGAGGAATACCTAAAATCTTAACCTTGTATTTATTATATTTATAGAGATATTGATGGTTATTAGAAGCAACGTGTAGAAGATACCCAACACAGGGAAGGAAAGGTTAAGCAGTCAAGTAAGTCTAGATACTAGAAAAAAAACTGCGATTGCAGCAAATAGGAAACATTGTAAAGGTTTACGGAGTAGTTAATAACTTTGTGTCCTATTTTTTACTTCGGAAGCGAAATTATCTAAAGATGTATTACCTGCAGGGAAGTAGACTATGTAAGAATTACAGTGACCTAGTTCATAAGTCACCTGTCTTCTCATCCGAAGGTTGCAAGTTTGAGTCCCGCTAGTACCCATTAAGAAGTGTGTAAGTTAGGTTTACTTTCAGGCTTCTTTAACATTTTTCAGATTGGTCGAAGTCGTTACCATGTAACAATAAATCCACTACGATATACTGTATTCGACAAAAAAATTATTTAGTACGAAAAAAAAACGTAAGGAGTCGAATAAATGTTGTAGAAATGCGTGCACTAAAAAGAATACATGGGTGAAAATGTATGACCGAAAGCGTAATGAAGTGATTAGGGGCGAATGTAAACTTAAGGCTGACGTATCAAGTAAAATCAATAAAAGCACTCTGAGACGGTTTAGACATGCAGAATAAATTGATTAAGAAATTCTTGAAACAAGTGTATGACGTAGGAAATTTGGTTTAGTAAAGTGTCTTCTTCTCCCTGGCTCCATCCCAACTCACTGTCTGCGAAGACTGTTGGGGTCAGCTCTCCTCGTCCTCAGGTTGTATGTTCTTCTGTCCCGGACTACGTCTCCCAGGCCATGCCCCTGCATCAGGTTATCTTTTTGCACCTCCCATGAATTCTTTGGTCTTCCTCTGGTTGTTATTCGAGGAAGATCCATGGAAATTGCCTGGTTCACAATGTGATCGGGTGCTCTGCGTCCAACGTGCCCATACCATCTCAATCACCTCTCTTCCATCTTGCTGTTGATGTCTATAACACCTAGGCTTCCACGAATGCGTGAGCTTTTTATTTTGTCTCTTAGGGACACACCAGCTGACCATCTTAGCATGCGCATTGGTTTAATAAAGTGTATGATATTGTAAAAGAAAAACAATGTTTAAAAGCAGATAAATCGTAGTAGGTGAGTGAGAAGGTGCAGAAAAGGTGAAATATGTGTGTTGCGATAGGTAAATTGGCGTTCTATCATATCTGCCTACATCAATAGGGAAACGGCGTGATGAATTGTGTGTATAGCACTACTTAAAAAATGTTGTGGTTAGAAGATATGCGGAAGGCTTACGAAAGAGGTATACATCTGAAGCGTTGGTACGCGAAATAATGACGAAAACAGGACTACATATACTTCCGTTGCTAACTGTACAATATACGGATATATGGAGATGTATCTTCAAGGGTCGTGACGGAAGTCAAAGTGCTAGAAATGATCAATATTAGCACTATATATTTGTTCTGTAAGCTATTTTTCATCTTACTCAACGCATCAGTATTAAGTTCACATTCATCCCTTATTATCGCCCAGTGTATTATTCTCAATTGGAACGCATTTCAACAGCGTTTACTCGACTCTTATCAGTTATTTTTTACGTCCATATTTTACTTCCATATATCTAAGTTGACACCAATATATTTTTATAGACTATCAAATGTTGATACTGTCCGCTTCAAGTATATGCACGTTTAGCGGTTTGCTTCTTGTCTGAAGAGATGATGATAGTAGTTGTTGGTAAATAAATAAAATACGTCAATTAGCAATGCGGAAGGAGAAAGTGAATGAATGTTTTATTTATCGGTATGTGGGTATTTATACATTTCAGAATGGGCGCGGGAGTGCGCCCGCGATATATTTTTATCTCGCTTCTGTGCGTGCAGAAATGGTTAATTGAAGTATTGCAGACATCGCAAATAGTATTGTGGGTAAACAATTTGTTTACGGGATCGGCGAGACAGTGTGATGCGTTCTCTTTCTACTGTGGAATGTATCGTAAATAGTATTGTGGGTAAACAATTTGTTTACGGAAACGGCGCGATGTCCAGCCACGTCAATGTTTTGGTATGTGACCTTTAGACATATCCAAAGGTCGTTTCGTCGGTCGTTGACCGTATGTGTTGACAATATTCAGCGACGACCGTGGTTCCCACACACGTTTTAGTGCCCCATTGACTTTTCTGTTTCTTATCACTACACACCATTCGATATACCTCTTAACTCTTCCGTCATCTTAGAAAACACTACCCAAATAGTAGAATTTCTAAACTTGTTCTAACCTTACGTTCTTCCCCCATACAATGCATTTACTTTTCCTTCACACTTTTCTTTCACCATTACTTTGGATTTAGTAAAATGTGTTCTCAATTTTTCTTCCCCTTCTTTAAGTCCATGTTTTTTTCTATACTTACTAATATGTATAGGTTTTAAGTTAAGTAAAAAAACAAATTTTATAATGCTCTTAATTCTGTATCTGTAATGAGTCATGGGACACTCGCTTTAAGAAATCAATTTAAATGCAACTTCGAATGTGTTTACAATATAAGTGGCCATACTATTACTTAAGTGATCTTGAAAGTGAGCTATAAATTTTTATTTTGAACGAAAAAGATTCACAATTCTCACGAGTAAAATAAATATTTTGATAAACAAAGGTATTAATTTTCGTTGAAAACCATCAAACATGATAAAAAATGAAAAATAACGTTGGAAAAATTTGACAATGTATTTCGCGAAAAACGAAACACGAGGAGGTGTCATGAATTTGTCATTTTGTTCGTTTCTACGAAAAACTAAAAATAAAATTAAGTCGACTCGTTTATTCTACGAAATATGAATGTGAGGGTTTTTACATAGTATGGGGGATGATCCAAGTCAGGAGTAAAAAAACTTCGAACTTTTAGATTTATTACGCAATGTCTCTTTTTTGATACGCAGACAGTGCTAATCTTCATAAATTCCAATTATGTTTTCTTAGTTAACATTAATACTTTCGGTGTTTTATACGAATACGCTTAACTTTCACCCCTGGGTATAATTTCCAAAAGTCATATAATATATACATACATACCATCACGTAGTTTCCTAGTCTGAGTAGGCAGAGAAGATAGAGAGCCAGATTTTCCTATAACAACACTCCTCCTTAGCCTCTTTCACAACCATACACCTTTTCTTAAAGCTTCTACGTTTTCTTCTACTTGTTACCTTTCATTTTTCAAAAATATTATTCTCTTGATTCAACAGTACTTTATTTGATCCTCTTCTTACAGGTCTCCCACTACAGGTCTCCCACTAGCATTTGCACTCTATACTCGTATTTGTTTTGTTAGTCTTTCTTTATTCATTCGTTCTACATACCCAAACAATCTTAACCCTTCCTTCCCTGTGATGTATAACTAGTACACATTGCGTCTAAAAACGTTAATATCTCTATAAATATTGGGTTCAGATTTTAGGTATTCCTCCGTAATACATTTACGCATTGAATGAAAAAAATAATATTAATAATAATTAGCACCTATTCACGTCTCACTCTCACTCTACTTCGGTATATGAGAACGCACTAAATAGAATCTCAGTCCGCTCGCTTCAGAATGTAGCTCGCTTGAGGTGGTCTCTTCGCCCGATGTTTTTTTCATGTTTTCAGCAATTAAATTTCTATTATTATAACTTTTGACTTCAAATTAAATTAATTTAAGCGATTGGCTATGAATATTCTTATTTTTATGAATTTAAATTATTCATTTTTACTTGTGTATTGATGTGTATTGAATACAGAGCACCAGAACTCGTAGATTTTTCTAATACATATAAATCATTAAGACGTATTCATTGCGGAGTAGACAGGTATAATATATTTTCATACTTAGCAATAAAACAAAGATTGCATAATTCACAGTCGAGGACAGTTTGTTTTGTGGTTGACTATTTCCGTACCTCTAATCTTAGTTGTCTTAGATATTTTGTCATTGCTGGATTTCTTACATTATGAACTTAAATGGCTGTCAATAGGAATTATTGGTAAATTTAGTACAAATATTGTTTTTTTCGCAGTCTAGAATAACGTGTTAAAGAACAATTAATAATGATCAACTATTTGTATTGTTCTTTAAGACATCGCTGCTTGATGTGGATTTCTAGCATTACAAATTCGAATATTTACCACTAGGAACCGTACATTAATATAATTAATAAATTGTTTATTTCGCGGTCGAGAACAGCGTGTTTCGTTATCTACTATTGTATTTCTGTGCTTCCGATCAAAATTATCTAAAACATCGCTCCTTTGTTTAGATTTCTAGCGTTACAAGTTTGAGAATATACTGAAAATAATCGTACATTAATGTAATACACATATTGTCAAAGTCGCGGTCGAGGACAACATGTTTCATGCTCAACTATTGTATTTAAGTGGCCCTGATCAAAGTCGTTCAAGATATCATTGCTTGATGTGTATTTCAACCATTATACATTTGGATACCCAGAACTAGGAATCGAACATTAATATACTATATAAATTGTTAAAGTCGCGGTCAAGAACAATGTTTCGTGATCAATTATTGTACTTCTGTGCTCCTGATTAAAGTTGTATAAAACATTGCTGCTTGATGTATATTTCTAACATTTTAAATTTGGATACTCACTTCTAGAAATCGTACATTAAAAGAATAATAATATTGTCAATTTAGCGGGCGAGAACAATGTGTTTCGTGATCAATTATTGTACTTATGTGCCCTTGATTAAAGTTGTATAAAACATCGCTGTTTAATAAAAATTTCTAGCATTAAAAATGTAAATACCCATCACTAGGAATTGTACATTAATATAATACACATATTGTCGATATAGCGGTCGAGAAATATGTGTTTCGTGATCGATTATTTGTGTACCCCTGATCTATCTAATATATTTTATCACTGCTTGATGCGGGTTTCACATATTCAAGATGACAATGAGAGACAAAAAATAATAAGATGATATCTCTCCTAGTAACCAGATAGTGACAGTTTGCTTTTATTGCTTGTATATATAATATGATATTATTTCTTGAGAAGTGAACATAAATAAAGAAGTATTGTGACCGCTAACTAGGTTTTAATAACCAGTCTTTTAGAAAGTCTCATCCTATGTCAAAGGGCATATTGGGGGAAGATGCCGTAGTTTTTGTTTATTTTTTTTGTAAAATCGTCTGTTAGTTTTATTTGTTATTCATCATACTCTCGTTAAAATTGATACTTTTGTGTATAAATTAAAAATATATTTAACTTTAAAAATATTATGAAACACTTTGAAAAAAAAAATAATTCGTTAACGCTTGCATTTCGGCATCTTACCCCAATGTTGGGGTAAGATGGCCGTCTATTTAATGATAATATGTCTTATGGGGTTTAAATGTTAAATACACCTTAGAGTTTTTTCGGGAATATTGAACATTTGACTAACTTTATACACAGTCATTCTATCTTGTTTGACAGCTTTAAAAGCATTTTGGAAATCATTTTCAGTTCACGAACCCCGATTAGTTTTTCTTTGGGAAGATCTAGGCATTTCTGAAAAAAAAACGATCGAATTAATTCCCAGACGTAACTTAAAACAACGAAGACAACAACCAGGCATCTTATCTCAAGGGGAAAGTACCGGCATCTTTCCCGAAAAAAATATTCGTCATCTTACCTCGAAGTGTCGGACAAGACTCCAGTCTGCTTACTAACATATAAGAAGGGGGAAAGGCCAGACACTGGACTCTCTAAAACTATCTGAATTATTTATTTCCCGTTTAAACTCCGGCTTATATAACTAAGAAAACAAGACACACGTAAAATTATTTGACACTTGCCCGATAAGTTGGGACGAAATAACAATAAAAACTACCACTAAAAACTGATAAAAAAATAACGAAACTGGAATACACTTGTCACTATTGAAGCTTCTCTCACACGACTGGCCGGCGTCCCCCTACCACACCTGCACATAAGAGAACCACATGACACGGCATCTCACCCCCACTCACCCTATATATATATATTAATATTATTGTATTTTTTTAAATAATTATTTTTATTATGATTGTCGAAATTATTATTTCTTACTGTATCAAATATTTTAATACGAGGTACTCTACGTAAGTAATGTATTTCTACCGCATTTCTTCAGAAACTTTCAACGTCGAGTCTTCACTCCCTTCATGGAGGTTGACACTATGAAACTACTTATAATTGTGGATATTTTGTTATCAACTTATTAACAAAGAAAGTACTAAATGGACAGTTGACTTTGTTCCCTGGAGTAACATACATTTCAATATATTTTTCAATAAATATATAAAAAAATGTAATTTGTTTTATCAAACACTGTTTATTCCATTTTTTTGTAACGGTATAACCCCACCAATTTCAAGGCTTTCACCTCATCATCAAAGGAGCACAAGCAAGACTTGGGGAGACATGAGACATCAGGGGAGACATCAGATATCATACATCAAGGGAGACATCAGACAAGACATCAGAGGAGCCAAATAAGTATTTTTTGTACTCCCCTAATGATGAGGCGAAAGCCTTGAACCCGGTAGGGTTATACCGTTATAAAAAGTGGGATAAACAGTATTTGATAAAACAAATTGCAATATGTTTAAACCTCCACAATGTTAATGCCTTTACTTTAAATAAAATATAAAAAAACGTTTTTTTTTCTCAGGTCCTTGCGTTGCCGGGGTGGTAGGTCTGAAGATGCCGAGGTACTGTTTGTTTGGAGACACAGTCAATACTGCCAGCAGGATGGAGTCCCACGGAGAAGCCTTCAGAATACACGTCAGCCCTACTACCAAGGAGGTCCTGGACTCCTTCGGCTGCTTTGAGCTGGAGTGTCGAGGAGAAATTACTATGAAGGTAATTTATTTACTTCTAAACATTATTTCTAAAAAAACAAACTTTCTATATTGATGTTAATTCTATCTACAGCTTTTAGTAGGGCTTCTTTGTTTAATTTTTGAAATAGTTAATTTGTAAGAGTTGTAGAAAAAAATTTATGAACGTAGAAAAGACGAAGGATGTGTGTTGAAATAGGAAAGTCTGGCGCTTTGTCATCTTTACCTACCCCGACAGGGAAATGGCGTTTTAATATGTAAGTATGTATGTTTTTTTTTTTAAATAAGCCATCTATGATCTAGTTAGTACAGACTTCGATCCGGGGGTTTCAATTCCCGATGGCACCCGAAAAAACAGAGATCCTTGTTTGAAGAAAATTGTTTGTCTGATAAGATGCTCACGTACGCTAGACGTATGCTTGTGTTGAATGTTTACGTATGGTAGTATTTTTAAAACGTGCGCGAGGTGATGAACTGCGAGTTCAGTGTTTACTTCAGTAGTTTTCAGCCTGAAAGCTTTTTGAAATGAGACTTCGACATTTTTATCCCTGAAACACGTTAATTTAGATATGCTGAGGCTATACGACTGAATGAAAATCTTTAATAATATTGTGAGTATTTCTCTAAAACTGGAAATTGTTAATGTTTTTATCCTTTGTCAACCGGTGACGTCTTCTTAGGTGAAAAAATATATTTTTCTTCTTTATTTCTGCAAAATTTACTTGATGTGGAATCTTGAAGTATATGAAACAGATGGCAACAGAAATGCGAGATAATTCATAGAAATACTTATTAATAAAACAAGGTTTAGTAATAATGGCAAATAAGGTTGTATATTTCAAAGATAGTGCGAATTACGACAGTCATATGTTAACAATGTACAGTATCATTGAGACATGTTACTCGTTGGTTAGAACAATGAATTAAATTTTGCTTTGGTACATTTACTTTTTACTAGAGCTGATAGCAATTTAAATTGTTCTTTGTACTATTTTTTTAAATATAATTTTAGGTCTAAACATAAAATATTACTTCTCAAATCGATAAAAGTCGAGATAAAAAAATCTGAATAACCAAAAAAAAATAAGTCGATGTAATATTTGAAAGTGGTACAAAGTGTATTTTTGAAAGGTTGGCAATCTGATAGTTGGTAAGCGCAGAACTCCTGTTCAAAATCAGATGGGCAGTTAGTGCTTAATAATTTAGAGTTAAAACCTCTTTTGCCCAAAGGCAATATGCTTATTTGGCTCCCATTACATACAATGGCGTGCCGACTTCAATAAAAGTAAAGGTAGGAAAACCATTTAGACAGTCGATCGGAGCGTGGTTGTTATTGCGACAGGATTTTGAGTACTTGGGCTTTCAGGATGAATGACGAGTGGAAAGGATTTATGTGAGCTCGTGAGTGTGGGTCTCTTATTGTTGTTTTAATTTTGGTTGTTTTTGTATTTGTGTTTCTGTGTGTTTTTCTTTTTTTTTCTTCTTTTTTTTTGTTTTGAATTTGTTTTTGTTTTTATTCTTATGATTGTGTGCAGTATATTGTGGGATGAATATTTTTGGTCTTTCTGGAGCGATAATGTGTGAGGAGTTGAGTTTCGAAAAATGTTTCCAGTTGTAGTTAAGTGTCACTGTTTGTCAGGTTGGTGAGAGCGTGCAACGGGGTTTTTTGTGTTATCAAAAATCGGAAAGAAGTATCGATTTATTTTTTCATGCTTAATATCCTCAGTGTGATACAGGCAAAAGCCTAGTTTACTGGGGATACGACAAATGAAAGGCAACAAACCCAGATCCATTAAAATTATATGTCTAAATCAAATTACCTGTTGTTTTTTCTCAAATTGTGTATATTTCTTGTCATGTGTAATAAAAAAATAAATAAAAAAAAATAAAAAAAATCTGCTAATAATAATGAAATACTACGCAAAGAATATCGTCAAACAAAACACGATTTGGGTGTTTTTTTTGTAATTTTAAGACCAGTATATATTTTCATGCAGGACACAAATGATGCTATTTCAGTTTGAAGCACAAGTCAGTTAACATAATTTGTGTGTTGCCGTATTGAGATCGCCCCTAAAATCATATTTATGAAAAGGGATTGTATTTTCCTTAGGGGTTAAAATAACACAATTTCACAGTATTTAGAAAAAAATCATTTCCTTAGATATTGTTAATGTCTCACAAAAATATTTAATTCAACAGCGAGGTGCATTACTATGCGGTTATGGGTAGAACTTGCGTGCAAATGGTCAACATTTCGATCTCCGCATTGTGCACTTTCCTTGAACGCCGCAAGTTATTTTTTCCACCTAGTATTCGAGTATATAATGGTACAAATGATTTTGATCAGTTAAAAATAGTATGTTATATAATGATACACATGACTTTGATCACAGTTAAAAATGGTATATGATGATACACAGAACTTTGATCACAGTTAAAAATAGTATATAATGAGACACATGACTTTGATCACAGTTAAAATTAGTATATAATGATGCACGTGACTTTGATCACAGTTAACAATAGTATATAATGATACACATGACTTTGATCACAGTTGAAAATATTCAATTTCATTTTATTTTTTCTGGTGGTAATTTTGACTAACAAAAAATCATAAAATTCGATTCCGCAAAGTTGTTTAAACTGAGATATTATGATATAATTTGTGCTTTGTACAGTGATACAAATTTCTATACTGTTTTTGTCTTTCTTAATATAAAAAGTTTGATAAAATCATAAATCTAGATTTGAATCATTCTTGATTTCCAGGGAAAAGGAAAAATGGTGACGTACTGGCTGCTGGGAGAGAAGAAATCCGATTCACACAATGAACACATCGAAGTGTCACCTTGCATACTGGCAAGAAATCCAACCATCACATACGACGAAGCACCAGATAGTCCAATAAGTCCTAGATTTGCTCTCAAATCATCCAATGTACCAAATCTGACAGAAAACAACAACCAGTTCAAGGACTTCTCCAGCATGCGGGGACTTTCTCAGGATGGAGATGAGAATACTAACAAAACAAAAGAAACTAACAGAGTCAAACGTTTGAGCCAAACTCCCGCTAGTTCTATAGACTTAAGTTCAAGTGGAAGTGTCAGCTCTTTGGAGTATCTCCAAGAAAACTCCAAAAGCTTTGACAAAAGCAACACTGAATATTCGAGTCAAGAAAATCGAATGAAAAATGGAGCAAACAATATTAACAAGAATATGAACAATATTGTCAAAAATAATATTGATAAAAAAATGTTAAAAAAAGACACAGAAATAATTGTATCGAGCGTAAAAGTTAAAGATGTTGTAAATAAATTTAATCACAATATTTGTAATGATAAAAAAGTCGTTACTTCTAAGAAAACCTTTAAGCCCATTAAAGGTAAGGATTCCAAGTAATCTTAAAACTTTGTGAAGAAATCCATTATATTTTTCTAAAACTGCTATAGTTTCAAAACCTTAGTCTTCCTATAGATTTTGTTTTGCTGAAAGCAAATATTTTATACCTTTTGTATATAGTTATTATATATTTATATTGAGCACATATATTAGAAAAACCTACAGGTAAATAATCTATTTTTTAATGCTTTTCATGTATAATATAATGACTATTGATTCTTGATTTCACAATGTATAATACTACGAGTATAAAAGAGTCAAGTTTCTATGAGATGTAAATTTGTATTCGAAAGGTTTTTAATTATGTTTAACTCGACCAAACAAATAGTGAATAATTTTGACCTATATTTTTTATTTTAAATGTTATACTGTGCTGAAAACAGTTTTATATTGAATTTAAAAAAAAATGTTAAATGTAATGCATAGACGAGAAAGCGGTCATTTAAATTTTGTTTCCTTTTGTGTCAAATAACTTATTTGAAAAGTATGTGGACCAATAGATATGGAAAAAAGCACTTATATTTAAAGAAAAATCGTATTGTTAAAATTTTCATCTTTTTAGAATTATCCTTCTCAAAGACAGCTTTCTGTTCATTGTTTTCTTACAAATCTCCCTTTTTTGGTAAATTTAGTATATTTTGTAAGGGTTGGCACATAATTGGATTTAAAAAATCTAGAATTTTGTGAGTTAAATATTTTAAGATAGATAAAAATTTATTAATACAATATTAAAGTTAAATATCTAGTCAATAAATGTTTAATATGGCTGTATACATCTTGTTACATAATATTTTTTAAATTAATGTATATTTGATTTTTAAATTAAATTTAGAGTTTGAAAATACCAAATAAATAAAAAAAACTATTGATGCTTTGTTCGTAAAATTGACTTTAGTAGATCTGTATAAAGTTTTGATGTTAGGCTGTTTTGATTTTGATTATATAATTTATTATAATCAACATAAAAAGATTTGACTCATATTAAGAAATAAATGGTTAATTAAATATTGTTTTATATATAATATATTGTTATTTCAAATCATTACTATACAAAAAAAAATTAAATATCATCTTGGTAAATATAATAATTTTTTTTTTTAACATAATATTTACCAAAGTTATTTATTTAAATTTGAAATGATTAAGCTGAATGTATATTTTTTGTAGGCTATTTATTAATTTCTCTGTGATTAAAAAATACTCTTTTCAATATTTTTTTTTAATATATTGTAAATGTAAAAATGAGTTTTTAATTAAAATATAATATTTTTTCACATCAGAGGGGAAAATTTATACTGTGTTTGATTATTATTTATTTTAAATATGTTAAAAAAAGTTGAGTGTGACGTTGATTAATATATTTAGTAGTAAAATTAAAAAAGTAAGGGGATGCATAATTTTAATATTTATTTAAATTAAAAGATTAAGAGATATCTTTAAGCTCTTGTAGACTGAGCCAAATAGTATTTTAGCATAATGTATATGGATGCAAGATAATTTTAGCATAATTTATATGGATGCAAGATAATTTTAGCATAATTAATATGGATGCAAGATAATTTTTCTATTAGCATATTCACTTTAAAAATTTAAATATACTCGTATTATAAGATGGCCGTTTAAAAATAATTGATATTTAAACCACTCTTTTATTTCATGTAACGTTAACATTAAGATAAAAAAAATATGTTTATTTAAAATAATTGCATTTTAAAACATTTTTTGGACTTTATGTATATCATTAGTTTTTCTTGTAAAACAATCATTAGTTCAAAATAGAAGAATTTTTTGTTAAAAATAGTATTTGGTTTAAATAACTCGATCATATTAACATTGAATCTATTATGCTATGAAAATCATTCCTGAAGTCAGAGCATCAGCTGTCCCTGCATCTTGTAGATGGTCTTCTTAGCATGGGATGTCCTGTGGGAATTTCATATGCCACTATGTATGGGATCCTGTTACTTCTCATTCTATCCACATGGTCACGCCAATACCCCCTTCTCATCTTGCTTCATCTGTGTTACAGGTCTGTCAAATGTGAAATTTTCTCATCCCATCTTTTTAAAAAATTTTCCCGCATAGTTTGAATAATTCAAAACATAATTGAGTATAAGTAAATGAATTAAGCACTAGTGTGATTTCATTAAGACATGTTTTTTTCTTTATTAAGTCGTCGTTTCTGTTTGAAATTTATTGTAACACGCCATATTGGAATTCAGCATGACTTAGGCTTCGGCCACACAGGTAGGAGCCTCGCTTGGTGCTTAGAGCTACACTGCGAGCTAGGCGTCATATCCTAGCAAACCAACGCACCGCATACTATCGCAATGGCCACACTGCACGCTTCGCACCACGCTACATGACGATTAGTCACCTAGTGAGTCTCCTAGTGGACATTAAATTAATCAACACGTCCTAACAGACGTGTTGGTTAACTTTATTGTGTCACCATGTGATTTTACAAGATGGCGGAAGTTTAAATAACAACTGTGTATAAAAGGAAGCCTTTGTGGAACCCATCGAGCAAATTATACAAAAATGTACCTGTAATAAAATCGCTTTGGAATGAAGTTGCACAGGAAGTAAATAAAAATGGTAAGTTGTAATGAAATTGGTTAGTTTTGAGAGTGACATCGTTTGTTGACTCAACAGCTACCAAATGTCAAATGAATTTGAGCGAAGCACTTTGGTGTGGCCAAGCATAAAGTCACCTAGTCTATTATTCACGTAGCACCTAGCGAAGCACTTTGGTGGGGCCTTAACCTTACTTATATTGTGAATTCAAATTGCGTTGGCATTTAATTATAATGTGTGAAATTTTATTTACCTTGATTCATAGAAGTAATACACGAATAAGACATGTTTGACGATTTGATATTCAGTAATGTTTTTTAACCTCGCCCTGACGATGAAGGCTGCAATGTGTTCGATACGTTAGCCAGTCTAATATCGTCGCTAAGCATTTAAAACCATATGCAAATATTTTTTTGTGGTAACATTATAGGGTCGATTTTGAAATGTATTTTAAAATCTTTCAAATTTTTATTAACCCTTAGTGGTTGCAGGCCCCAGTTTCAGAATTGCTGCTAAAACTATCGTTATATTTTCTCAAATATATCATAAAGATTACTGGAAAATTAAATTCAAAATTTTTAATAAAGTTCATTTTATAAGACTATTAACTGACTTAGTTTTTTTCATATTCATTTTTAACTAGAACTAGAAACAGAAATAACTAAAATTGACTCGGAGGTAGGTAAACTGGCTCCCTGTATAGGACAGTAGAATTAATGCTCCTCAATCATGATTTTAAATTGGAAAGTTCAACATGCCACATGCAAGTTTTGTTAGAGTAACTAATGCACCATTCCGGGAGCGGAAACTACGCAACCACGTAATGTCCATTTGCCTCTCGTTGTAAGCAGATGTAGATTTAATATTATAATCTAAAAAAAAATCGTATATTTTAGAGAAATATTGAATTAGAGTAATTTACTGATTGATTTATTTAAAAAAATACCTATTTTTTTGTAATTTTTCTTATGTATACAATTTTCTTTTCTTAGAACACTCAGTCTGATGACCTTTTCTCTTAGTCCCCTTGTATAAATTATTAGTAAAATTTTAGTGAAATATCCTTGTTTTATGGTTTAATTTCTAAAAAATATTTCCTTCTTAAAAGTATTTTCTCAATTAAAGTATGATTTTTTTCAATTTAAAAAAATACACCAAAACCAATATAAAAATGTATTTAATTCAAAGTTTTTATAAAACGAATAATGCGAAAATGGGTATAACATATGTACTCGTATATAAACAAAGTATTCGAACCAAATCCGTCAGAAGAGTTTGAGATGAGTTTGCGGTATAAAAAACACTACACCATGTCATTTAATTACTTTCATTTTCATTAATGAACATAGTTCTTCAAATTTGTGATTTTCAAACAAATATTGGCCCGAACAAATTACATTAAAGTAAGATTTCCGTAATTTTAACAAAAAAATAACTAAAATCTTATAATTTGACTATGTTAATTTAAAATAAAAACAACCCAAAATTGTATATTTTAAACTAAGATTATAAAAACCACTGCCAAATCTGTTTTTTAAACTTATTAACATAAATAAAAACTAACTTAAAAGTGGCATTTAACGTAACTAGGTTTGAACATTTAAAATTTTGTCTGTTACCTTTTTCTCTCTTTTTCGAGGTCAGAATTGCCTCACAATATTTGTTCATTTTCTCTTTTCGTCATCTAAAAGGAGTTGTCATTTAACTTTTCGAATTAAATTATAAGTTGTCAAATTATATTAAAATACTAAGTTTAAAAGTATTTTTTTTTTGTAAGTTTGTAAATAAAAATTTGAATATTAAGACTTCATTCTTTTAAGTGTTGTTTTTCTTGATTTTTTTTTTTGAGTCAGAAACAACTATTAGATGGAAACAGTAATTTCAAGATAATTTAAATAAAAATAATTATACATATTTTTTAAATTCAAAATATGCACTTTTTCGTAAACATAGTTGTTTTGCTTTGTTTTCATTAAAAACTAATGTTTTAGATAGAGTAAAATGTATTCTCATAAGATCCAAATAATAAAACTGGTAGGCCATTATTTAGTTTTCACCCTTTTATATAGTTTTTACTTTTTTAACTTGTAAACACACAAAATGTAGGATCTTTCAATTGAAATGATAAAGTCTATGTACCTTTTAGTGAGAATATATTAAAAGTGTGAGGAAATGAATGAAATAAAATAATTAAAAGTTTTGTTTGTTTTTTTATGATACCCAAAAAAATCTATTATTTTTACCTAAAAAATCAACAGTATCTCCAGAGTTCCTTGAAAGCTGTACGCCTGCATTGTCACGCACCTCATAAATTCCGTCAAGCTATTTTAAATAATTATCCACGCAGTATTATATCTAGCAAAGTAAACACATATATATCATACTTGAATTGAAAGAATGATTTAATATGTAAAAAATATTGTTTTCTTCAATTCAGATATAAAATTCACGTTTAAGATTTGAAGCTGTATAATCATTTACGATAAGAATGGTTATTATAATCCCCACATGCTACCATTTGATAAAGAGCAATTAAATTTACAGACAAAATCGTCATATATTTCTTTACCTTGTAACTGAAAAAATAAAATTATTATATCGTAACCAAATACATACATTTTTTTTCTTTACCTCGTAACCAAACGATAAAATCATTATGTTTAAGTATGGTGTTGACTAGCCTAATTATGGTGTCAGCTATCACATCCACAGTCGATCGATGATCTTCCAAAACCATATTCTGTATTTTCGCTATGATTTCTGGTGTTGATGCACTTTTTGGACGTCGTGAGCGTGGATCGTCTTCAACGCTTGTATGGCCACGCTTAAACTCCAAAACCCATCGGTGAACGGTTGGAAATGAAGGAGAAGACTCCTTTAATACTTTCACCATCTTTGCATGGATCTCAGTAGCCGATAAACCTTCCAAAACAAAGAATTTAATCACTGCACGATATTCGAATTTTTCCATTGTTAAAAAATACACTGACACGTCAACTTCAAATGGCTTGTAAACAAAGAATGAATTGACAGATCGAAATGAAATTTTGAGTACGTTCTTATGAAAGATGAAATATTAAAATGGCGTAGAAATTTTGGTTTTTCTACTGCTCCATAGATGTCGCTTTCAAAACTTTTTGACTAACCTATTTATTACCTTGGAACCGGATAAACAAAATCATTATATCTACACCTCGTAACGGAATTAATAATAAGTTTATATGTACCTTGTAACCAAAAAGATGAAATCATAATATATTTATTTCTTTCGTAAATGAAAAAAGAAAATCATTTTATCTATATCTCGTAATCAAAAACTTTCGTAGTATACAGCGCAACTTGGTGGGTTTATTGCATTGTGGCAATATATTCCAACCTACCAGAAAGATTTTAAAGAGGCCTTAAGTGAAAACCAGACTGGAATCCTTTTTAAAAAACAATTATTCCAACGGAGATCCAACTTGCATATTCTGGGCTGGAAAACACGAGTAAGTGTCTTACTAACTAGACCACAGAGTTCGTCGTTAATCTTCGAAATCCGTATCTCTTAATATAATAAATAAAATAATTTCATCTTCGCCTCGTAACCAACGAAATAAAAACACTATCTTTACCTGTAATCGAATAAAATTATTATATATTCACCTCATAACCAAATAAATAAAATCATTATATCTATACCTTGTAACCGCATAAATAAAATATTGAATAATCTCTTTGACCCTACCGAGATGGAAATATTTATTGGCCCGTATGAAAAGAGATTGAGGGATTGCCCTGACTCACTAGCGCTTTACCCCCATATTATACGAGTTTTGAATTTTATCAGGAAGCCTCCATACATATTCCGTATTGTCAGGGTGTTGATTTTAAATTGGCCTATGGGACAGATGACTGAGTGTCAAAACTACTGCGAAATTAGAATTTTATAAATTTGGTTTCATTGTCAGTGTACATAAGCTGAATTATGCTTAGAGAACGTAAGTAGTATTCCAGTGTGAATTGATCATCACAATCGTCACTATAAACAGCGGCGGCCGGTCTCGAGGTGCGCTGGTGCGCTGAGCACCAACGTAGCTCGAGACGCTGAGCGAATATGAAATATCACTGTCTCACGGTTTACTGTAATTTGTCTGCCCTATATAAATTTGCGTTTCCGTCCGGTGCGTATTGGAGATCGCTCCGGTAGTATTGGCAAACTTGGCCGGTCAATTTGAAAGGAATATATTTTGAAATTTTATTTAAATTTTTTTTTTATTTTCCCTTTAATAAAAAAACTCGTACTATTTGTCAGTATTCTTAAACATATTTAATCTTTACAAATATTTAACATTTTTGGAACTCATATTTGCGAATATATAATTTAATTATTTCTCCGGTTCAGCGCACCTCTAGACCGGCCGCCGCTGACTATAAACCTATCAGAGTAAATAGAAAGAACAAATCTCCACTTCATACTATCTTGGCTCATATCTATCACTTCTACCAAGACCAATCAACTTGTCATAGGTCTTACCCTATTACAAAGAATTTTATATTTTATATCATTCAAAATTTGATAAATTAAATCGTGTCACGTTTTTCTAGATTGCTCGTTCCTTCTGCGCTATCTTTGTGGACATAATTCTTTGCTCTCCGCTATCTTTGTGGACATAATTCATTAACTATATATTTATAGCCGTCTCAGCGGCTAGACGTATAAGAAACAGTCAGCGCACTGCGAACATGCGCCAGCATGGTCAGGCGGCTCACCAGGGTCCACATATCTGTGACATTTTCGGTACGGAGTGCGCATCTAGGATCGTGCTGTTTTCTCACAGACGATCACATGATAGACGTGGAAGAACGATTCAAGATTGACGTTGGAGTGGCGAGAGGATCTTCGACTACGAGGCCCGGCAACGATGACGATTTGTAGCCAAACCATCTCCATGTTCCTTTATTCATAAAGCATACTGTGTATTCTTACAATCCTCAATGTTTTCTTATGTCATGATTTCTTATTGGGCCATACCTTGTTTTCCCATCCATTCTACGCAATGCTATCATTTCTACCGCATTTATCTAGCTTCTACCACTTTTTCACGCCCTAAAAAGCAAACTAAATAATTGTGAAGCAAGACAAACATGTTTTCTCTGTTCACATTGAATATAGGTTCTGGGAAAAGTAATGCGCTTTAATTTTGCAGCTCTAATGTTCTCTGACGCACACTAGAAGTCGGCCATTCTAGAATGAGAGTAGTGAGAGGAAGAACAAGAAAAGATGTCTGTATCAAGTAAATGATAGTTTAAGAAATGTAAGAAGTCATAGAAATCATAGGAGTTGTACGAGAAGGTGTATGAATGTTAATTTCAAATTTTATTTCTGAGTATAGATTGTTAAAGATGTAGCATTTCTGCCATAACATAGATTGATTAGTATGAATAACTTTATTGTTGTGTTGTATTATTTAGAACATGGGTCTCCAAAATGATTAGCCTAAAGGTCACACTGACTTCTCCACTAAATCCCAAGAGCCAAGACCTAGCCAGCTCATCATACCAACATACTGTAGTCTTGAATTACGCACAAATTTTCGTATTGGGACTAGCCGCCGAGGGAGATATCTATGGCGCAGGGTGCGAGGGTGGACTCCGCTCCGTTCGCAATTTCGGTTGGTACTTACTTATTGTAAGTTTTTAGGATAAATCTCATATTATTAATTACAGTTAAAATGTTCAATTTCATTATGTATGTCAGTTATTGTGTTTCTTAATTGTTGCTTTAAAAATTGCTATGATAGAAAGTGCTAAACTTATAAAGCATAAGTTTCAAGTTTTAAGACGCTACG
The DNA here is from genome assembly GCA_949825065.1 of Odontocerum albicorne. NCBI lineage: Eukaryota > Metazoa > Arthropoda > Insecta > Trichoptera > Odontoceridae > Odontocerum > Odontocerum albicorne. Next base: position 5,637,362 of record OX463849.1, read on the forward strand.
TTGTTTAGTATTTATTTGGCAGCCACTAATAGTGAACGCTTTCAGTGAATTTGTAAACATGGAAAAAATTGATCATCGTTATGTAATACAATACTTTCATTTGAAAGGTCTAAGTCCAACCAATATCAAAGCCGAGCTAGATTCTACTCTGGGGAAGTCTGCTCCTTAAACGAAGCCGTACGAGCTGCCAAGACGAACATCGCAGTAGTCGACCAAATGAGGTGACCACGCCAGAAATGGTTAAGAAAATCCACAAAATGGTATTGGATGACCGTTGATTGAAAGTGCGCAAACTAGCTGACATGGTAGCCATTTCAAAAAATGCTGTACATCGCATATTGACTGAAAATTTGGACATGAAAAAGCTGTGCGCAAGATGGGTGCCGCGTTTGCTCACAATAGAACAAACACAGCGTCGTGAGGATGTTTCAATCGAGTGTTTGGCAATGTTTCACAGCAATAAAGCCGAGTTTTTGCGTCGATTCATAACCATGGATGAAACATGGGTCCATCACTTCACATCTGAGACGAAGGAACAGTCAAAACAATGGACTGAAAGGAGGGAAACGGCTCCAAAAAAGGCGAAGACCGTTCCATCTGCAGGCAAGGTCATGGCGTCAGTTTTTAGGGATGCGCGTGGGATAATTTTCATTGATTATCTTTAAAAAGGAAAAACAATAACGGCGAGTATTATTCGAACTTATTGCAGCGTTTGAGTGATGAAATCGAAAGTGAAAAAGAAAGTGTTGTTTCATCAAGACAATGCACCAGTTCATACAATTAAAGTTCGAATTGCTTCCTCACGCACCCTATTTGCCAGATTTAGCCCCCTCGGATTATTTTTTTTTTCCAAACTTGAAAAAATGGCTCGATGATAAAAGATTTGCCAACAATGAAGAGGGGAAATCTGCGGTTGTTGGCTATTTTGAAGCGCTCGATGGTTCTCACTATAAACAGGGTATCAAAGCTATTGAAAATCACTGGGAAAAGTGTGTCGAGCTGAAAGGAGACTGTTGAGAAATAAAAATATTTTTTCCCAAATTTTTTGTGTTTTCTTTTTTAGGTCGGAAACTTTTGGGACTACCCTCGTATATAGAGAACCAAATAACAAGGCAAGTCATGTGACGAAATAGCTTGATCACGATTTTCATATATTTGTCCTAAATATTACACAAACACTCAGATGAATACATTTCACATTCCCATCCTTACACCCACTTAAATCCCATCCAGCACATACAAAATCTCGATTCGTCTTAACTACATGTACATGTTACATCCAGAAGAAAAATAAAACATTGTGCTTTTTTCCTGTGTTTAATGAGGTTAATGTAAAATTTAAAAAATATAGTAATGTGGGTGTATTATTCTCCCTACAAAGAAAATGAGTTGGTGTTATTTAAAAGCTAAATATTATAAATGAAAAAAAAAAACAATGAAGTCTTTATAGACGTCATTGAATGGAGAGAAATATTTTAAAGTTTATAAATTATTGTATATATATATATATATATATATATATATATATATATATATATATATATATATATATATATATATCTGAAGGATAGGAGAACCAATGAATGGATAAAGCAACAGACCAAAGTAGCTGATGTCGCCGAAAGAGTCGCCATTCAGAACTGAAACTGGGCAGGACACTTTGCCAGATGCACAGACGATGACCCAGAGAGTACTGGAGTGGCGCCCAAGAGAGGGAAGAAGAATTGTGGGCTGTCGTCAGACACGGTGGTCAGACTGCATTAGAAGAGTGGCCGGGAGTAACTGGAAACGATGTGCCTGGGAAAGAGAGGAATGGAGGAGGAGAGGGGAGGCCTATGTTCAACTTTGGATGGAGACGGGCTGATGATGATATATCTAAAAAAATCAGCATCCTAGGGGTATAGATATTAAGAAAATCCAATTAAACACTTTAATTGGATAGTTCTTTATATTTTTTATCAAATAAATAAGTACTTGGAATTTAATTTGACAATGCTGTTGAATTGTGAAAAAGCTGTTACAAATTTAATAAAAATGATATAGAGCTATCAAAGACACATAACATCCCATTACACCATTTTCCTGTCTTTCCAACTTTCCTATATCGACACACAACCATTGTTTCTTCTACGACTTTCTCATACAACTCCTATGATTTATCTGACTTTCTCCATTTTCTTCCTTCAAAATACTATTCACCTAATTCAACGATACTTTCCTTGGTCTTCCTTTACTACGCATGTAGATATAGCTACCAATAGTGTTTAATTCAATTTTCCTAAAATTAAATTATATGAATTTAACATTTCCCTTCATGTGCTAAAAAAATTCGAGAGTTACGGTGCTGCGTATTCAATACACATGTAAAAATGAGCGATTTAAAATTGGAAAAATAAGAATATTCATAGCCAATCGCTTAAATTAATTAAATTTGAAGTCAAAAGTGATAATAATTGTAATTTAATTTCTGAAAACATGAAAAAAAACATCGGCCGACGTTTACAAAATGGGCAAAGAGACCACCTCAAATGGATGCCCGAGAGTTACTGAGACCTGAGACGGACTAACACTGTGTATGTCATACGTCGAAGGAAGAAACACAATTGCAAACTGAGATTCTATACTTGCGTTCTCATATACCGAAGTAAAGTGAGAGTGAGATGTAAATAGCGTCACTTCCTCACCCATAGCGGTTTTTTAGAATGAATGTAGGTACCTACGTCACACACTGGCGCACATTTGATTGTATTGGTGAATTTAATCCCGATTTTCACAAAATGTCTCTGATGTGACTTAGAGATTATAATTACAAATCCTGGAAATTTATAAATTTGATCTACACGCCCCAAATATCTCAGAATGATCTTATTCATATTACGTAACACATTATGTACACATTCATTCCTGACCTTGTCCTTCTGCATTCAATCATACATTGTCCCCTCATGTATTTTTCTAAGTGCACGCTTTGCTACAGAACTAACTCGACTCTCTTTTATCTTGTTATAGAGAAAATATAAGATTGAACGTCATATTTAAAAAGGATACGTCTAAATATTAATAAAAAGTTAACAAAAGCAAGTCAACCCTAACCCTATCTTAGGGGTTGACTATACAAAATATAAAATTGAAATTCAATCCGTCTCAGAAAAGTAATTTAAATTTCTGTGAATGTGAAAGTAATCGGTTAATAAAACTCAGAAATTGGATGAAAATTCTTCACCAAACCTGAAATGAAATGAATTTCATAATATAATCATTCATTTTCATCTAAAGCTCGCGAGTCGTAATAAAATTAAATATTTGAAGTCAAAGTATATATGATACTCGTATGTAGTTTATTCAAACTTCTGTATTCAAATATTTGGGCGTTACCTTTGATGTCGAGCTTACGTTCGTTAACCATGTCTCGCGTTTGATATCGGACTGTTACAAACAACTCGGTTTCATAATGAGAATATTAAGAGAATTTAACAGTACCGATATCCTTCGAAACTTGTATGCTTATCTAATTAGAACCAAATTAGAATACGCATCTACAGTTTGGGCTCCTCATCAGCTCAAATACAATATAAAAACAATATAGAACAAATACAAAAAAATTCTCAGATATCTATGGTACATACACAAAAGGCGATTACCCAAAATATGCTCACCATATCGAACTTCTCACGGTTTGTTGATATGGAAGCCTCGAAACAAGAAGGCAAGAATCCATTGCGATATTCTTAATGAAGGTTTTTAGAGGTTGCTTTAACTGTCCCGCATTCCAGAAGCACTAAGTTTATATATACCTAATAAATATAGCCGTGCAAGGAATCACCCTCTGTTCTACATACCAACTTACAGAACGAATATCATGCGTAAACACTGTTACGCGTGGTATAGAGATATTGAACCAACTGAATGACACTGTTGATATATTCTCGGTACCGTCTAGCGGTATGAGAAGAATCGTGGCTGACATTCTTCCTAATAAATAAACTAACGCTAAAAGCAGACCCTCATTGTGTAACATGAGAAATCCGTGCAAAGTGGATAAAAAAGTAGGTTATTACTAAAATTCAAAAACAATTACTTTCTTTCTAATAACAACCTCACAATTTCTTAATCAGTGTAGAAGAGTCAAGAGGAGAGAGCGCCAAACTTGTATATCGCTATTCAATATATTGAGGGATATGTGACACACGTAGCTAAGTTGGCACCTCGCTGGTTACGAGTTCGATTACCGTTGATACCCAATGTTAATAAAAAAAACTCCCAGGCTGGTTTTCTCTTGAGATCTTTTTTTATTTGTTGGGAGAGATTTTTATATGGTAAATAAATCTACCAGACTAAAGAATACAAAAAAAACTGTAGTTTTTTAGGTTAAAACATATATATTTTCATTGTTTTTTATTCAATTTAATTTCCGAATATTTTCAGAATATTTCAGATATAGACAGTATCTCTTTCTAATCATTCTCGAGATATTGTTTTCTTTTTCAGTCAACTTTCTCATGTATAGTATCGCAGCTCATATGGGTCGCAATTATTTCCCATGGCCGAGGCATCGTTTTAGTGCGCAAATACCTCTGACCCCCTAAAAGGTGTTAAGGTTGAAGAAAATTCTACAACCCACCTAATTTGATTGTTTTCGCCAGGACAGAGTATATAACATATCTTCTTCTTCCTCTTCTTATAGATCATAATCTGCTTGTTCCACTTGTCCCCCTTCTTGTGACGTGGATTGCCAGCTGTCACGCCATCTCTTCGGAGGTCTTCCCGGTAATCTTCTTCCGGCTGGGTTCCCTTGAAGGCCGACACGTGGAAGTCTGTCGTCTTGCATGATGTTTACATGTTCATTCCAGTATCGCCTTCGTTGTCTTCCCCACCTGACGATGTCTTCTGTACTACACTTTCTCTTTATTTCGGTGTTTCTGATTCTATCTCTTAGTGTGTTTCCGGTTATACATCTCAGTGTTTTCATTTCCGAGGTTCTTAGGAGAGATTTTGTTCTAGATGTGTCTGCTCTGGTCTCCATTCCGTAGGTGGCTATCGGTCTCACACATGTCTTGTATATTGTGACTTTACTTTCTTTTCTCATGTGTTTATTATTCCACATCGGTGTTTATTATTTTTATTTTTATCACTTTTATTGCAATACAATCTGGTAGGATTATTGCCACGTGGCAATCTCTTCCAACCAACCAGACAAAAGTAAATGAAGCAAGTTACGTGGTCGCGTAAATCATTCAAATGACTATCCATCCCCACGAAATATATAAACATATACGCGAGAACATGCCCACGAATCCCACAAAGACAGACAATCACCCGAACATTATTTTTCATATTAAGTGAGATATCATCAATCAAAAGAAAGGAAAGGATGGTGGAGAGGAAAGGAAAAGAAAAATCAGGAATGAAACACGTTATTTTACTGACTAGAAATTAAGAGTTTTTTCAGTCGCTTCTCAAAGCATGCCAAGGACGGAGCGAGTCTTATATTGGTTTGTAACTGATTCCAGAGTCTCACTGCATGGACAGTAAAGGACGACGTAAAGAAAGAAGGTGTTCTTAGGCATCCCGATATTGCAGCGATGTGTCTCAAGGTTTCATCATACAGATTTCCATTTCTACTGATACTCACTCCAAGATACTTAAACTCCATCACTAAATTGCATATGTTAGGAACAAATATGATTCCAGGGTTCAAAATTGTTTCACTCAATTAAATTATATTAATCGTTGACTCTATCAAACCATTAAATAAAACAGTTCAAAACCTCATAGAGTATATGAATAACATTCTCATGACGACGATAGTCTTTAACCCTTCCCTAACGGTGATAAAAATAATACGCGTGTTACGATGTTGGGTAGTGAGTACGCAATAAAAAATTAGCGATTTTAAATCGGAAAAATAAGAACATTCATAGATAATCCCCTTAATTTATTATAATTGAAGTTAAAAATTATAATAATTGAGATTTATTTGCTGAAAACATTAAAAAACCATCTGAAAACATTAAAAAACACTCACAGAACGGGCGTACGTCTAGCCTATTTGCAAGCCTAGAGGCAACTAGTGGCGCGGAACGTCAGTCGCATACCCCGGCGCATACGCCTTTGCTTGCGACGTTGAGACAATTCAGGTTCTCGCAATTCAGTCTAGTATGCAAGAGTGAGATGCGAATATAGTGTCGCGCTTCCCGCATACTATTAACCTATCGTCAAGACGAGGCACTCGCCGCATTTAAATGCGAATTTGTTTTCGATCTTTACAAAACACCTCGATGTAATCGATAAATTCTGATTAATATTAATATTATTTTTTAAATCAATGCGTCAATATATTATGGAGGAATACCTAGAATCTTAGCCTTGTATTTATTATATTTATAGAGATATTGATGGTTATTAGAAGCAACGTGTAGAAGATACCCAACACAGGGAAGGAAAGGTTAACCTTTATTCGCTTAATGTACCCGAAAGATTTCTGTTTACTGAATGATGAATTTCAGGATTAGACGTAATATTCGTAACTGTCCCGCTGCTCTCTCTCTGGAAATATTCAATAACTTTCCAATCATGGACTTCCGCTGAACTCAAGTAGAGATAGTTAATAGGCTTTGCAAGTTCACCCCTATTTTTAACGTCGTTCTCTACTATCCAAGCAGTGAAACTCGGGAACCAATTACCAACTCATATTTTTTAAAGTGACTGAAGAAACTCTTAATTCTAAGTCAGTAATGTAACATATTCTGTTCTCAATTTCCTTTCCTTTCCACCATATCTTTATTTTTCCTTTATTGATAACTCATTTTATTTTTTTGTATAAATAAATAATTGAAAAATATTATTTATAGTTTATTTTCATGTACTTAGAGGAGCGAAGTACAAATTAGTGCACCTGATCATCCAAGGCAAAATAGTTGGCAGAAGGCAAATATACGTGATTGGACTGGCATAAAAGGCGTTGGAGATCTTTTTCGGGCTGCTGGGGACAAAGATGTCTACTCTCAAGTGATATTCAACGTTGGGAGGACCTGACATGACACTGAGAAGAAGATTTATAGTTAAGGCATTAACATTGTGGAGGTTTAAATACATTGAAATTAGTTTGATCAAACACTGTTTATTCCACTTTTTGTCCACAAAAAGTGGAAGAAAGAGTGCTTGATAAAACTAATTACAATAATTTTAAAATGTTCGCGATCATTATAATTTCATTTATTTACTTTTCTCTGGTTGGTTGGAAGAGATTGCCATTTGACAATAAGCTCATCAGATTGTTAAACAAATAAATAAAATTGTGGTGATATTTAATATATTCGCAAAAATGCTACCAGCGTAAAAAATATTTAAGAAGTTGGGGACTGCTGATAATGATCAAATAAGATTTATTTTTTTTCTTTCGTGTCATTGTCACACTTGTACTTGCCCTACACCTGGTACGATTCTTTACCCATTCCCACCTAACACGTGTTTCACGTCCTCGCCTGTCATTAAATCTTCTTAAATAATACCTTGCCTGTCACCCATTACTTTATCAACTGAACGGTCGAGAAAATTGCCAAGCTGACGAAAGGCAGAAACATATAAAAATACATAAAATCTGATATATATATTTTTTTAAATAGAAGACCGTCAAAACCTTCTACTCCCCTCAGAATAATCAAAAGTGTTACATTGTTTACTCAATCGCACGTTTTTCGAAACAAATAAAAGTGCTAAGCAATTGTTATACGAGTACTATGTTAGTACTTACTGAAGCATTTTTTGTCATTATTTTGTGTATACATGGTACGTCTGGTGGGCTTATTGCTATATAGAAACTTCATCAAACAAATCAGTTCATCTTTGATAAATTAAATTATTTTGATCCGTGACTGATTAAAAAATATATATTTGTTTAAATTCAAGTAAAAACCAAATAAATGATTAATGTTCGTACAATAATACATCGATCAATTAGTCCCGGGACTAAACAACAGATGGCGCCTCTAATAACAAATCCATACCATTCTTAGTTAGTACCAATCTTTGAAAGTTACGTGTCAAACTTTCATGACATTCCGACATAGCGTTATTGAGTTACAGTGGTTTTAGTGACGCTACTTTTGCTATTTTCAAAACAATGAAAAACAACGAATTTCGTGTGTTGATAAAACATTGCTTTTTAATGGGAGAAAATACCGTTCAAACTCAGCGATGGCTTGAAGAGTGTTATCCGGGCTCTGCTTTGTCGAAAACAACCATTTGTCGGTGGTATGTTGATTTCAAACGCGGTCGTACATACACAAATGATGCTGACAGCTCTGGTCGTCCAAATAAGGCTGTTACACCAGAAAACATAAAAAAACTCAAAATCGTGATGGAAAATCGCCAAGTAAAGTTGTGTAAGATAGTTGACATCCTGAAAATATAATTTGATAGTGTTTACACTATTTTGCATGAGCATTTGGTCATGAAAAAGCTTTTTTCGAGATGGGTGCCGCGTTTGCTCACAATGGAACAGAAACAACAACGCATCGATGATTCAGAGCGCTGTTTGGCACTGTTTACGCGAAATAAACAGGAGTTTTTGTCGTTGGTATGTGACAATGGATGAAACTTGGGTCCACCACTATACTCCGGAATCAAATCGGCACTCAGCTGAGGGGAGAGCAGCCGGTAAAAATCGTTCAAAGCGACCAAAAGCTCAACAGTCGGTCGGGAAGGTTATGACCTCCGTATTTTGGGATGCGCATGGTATAATATTCATCGATCACCTTGAACAGGGAAAAACCATCAATAGCGAATATTACATAGCGTTATTGGAGCGTTTGAAGGCAGAAATTGCAAAAACACGGCCCCATAGAAGACGAAAAAGGTTATTTTTCATCAGGACAATGCACCGTGTCACAAATCGATCGTAACGATGGCCAAATTGCATGAGTTGAACTTCGAATTGCTTCCGCACCCACCGTATTCTTCAGATTTGGCCCCCAGCGACTATTGGCTGTTCGCGACCTTAAAAAGATGCTCCAGGGAAAGAGATTTGGCTCCGATGAAGAAGTGATTGCCGAAACTAACGCCTATTTTGAAACCACAGATAAATCGTTCTACACGGCTGGCAAGTTAAGAAAGCGTTGAAATGAATGTATCGCTCTTGAAGGAGACTATGTTGATGAATAAAGAAGAAAATTTGGCAAACAAATGCTGTTTTAGTAGTTAGTTCCGGGATTTATTGATCGATGTGTTAGTTATAGGAGAGGAGAAAATGAATGTGTTCAAGAATAAGGAAATAAAACATAGAAAATTAAGGATGAGAGGATATTTTGAGTAATGTCATATTTTTCAATTATCTCTTAAACTTAAATAATGATGGTGTATATCTGATAAATCTTTGAAGTTTGTTTTACAGTCGTGCAGAGTGAACTGCAAATGATGATGTGTAAAATGAGGTGTGGCGCGTTGATCGATCGAAGAGGATGCCCGTGTTCTGAAATGAAGCAGAATTTTTCGCAAAGATTTGAAGGAAAATTGGAATTGTTAAGTACGCCAAATATTTTTTTAATTCATCGGATTTTAAGCCATTGAAGTTTGTTTCGATAACCTGACACAGAGACACACTTTCTTAGGTAAGAACAAGAAAAAAGATGATCAGTGTGGTCTAAAAGGTAAGTTCTGATGCTTTTCTGATGTTCCACCCTGAAGTTTAGGGTTTGGTACCAAAATAAGGAAATAAGGGGTCCCAATCTGGTAGAAGAGATCGACTGGTGACAATTTTTTTTAAAAGAATAGATATGACCGAAGTCATAGGTATCCTTATACCCCCGAATACTAGGCGGAAAAAATGTGTGTGTCATTCGAGGGGAGTAGTAAATCGTGGGGTTTGAACTGACGACCTTCCGCACGGAAGTCCAGTGCGTTACCGCAAGGTCATGCACCTCAACTACTCTATGCAATACTTGCACGAGCTAGATTTTTTGAGCTTTAGTTAACTATTGTATTATTGTGTTGAATCACACTTTCGTTGTATATACTCGTAGTACTACCTGGTGGGCTTATTGCCATGTAGTAATATCTTCCAGCCTCCAAGAAATATATCAAAGAGGCCTTAACATATTCACTGCGATATGTATTTATAGAATAGTGTAGAGGTACTGAAAAAAACATATTTTCGAAACCTTAAAATCTTACGGTATTTTCGAAACCTTAAAATCTTACGGAAACCTTAAAATCTTAAAATATTCGGTACCATACAAACAAAGAGAATCGAATGACGCGCAACGGGCGTCATCAGCGTCTCTACAAAAAATGTGTTGACGCCCCAGGGGCGTCTTTAGCAGCGATCGTGTTAAGGGAAAAACCTTACAGTAATCCTTTTTAAAAAATCTGGGTTCCAAAGCGAATTGAACTCGCAACCTTCGGGTTTGAGACAGACATCTTACCAACTAGGCAAAGAAGGTTGCCTACGTGCGGTAGTATTTTCAACATGCACGTTTGCGAACTATGAGTAATTGTCTAATCCAGTGGTTCTTAATACAAAGGTTCGATTATTGACTTTGTTTCTAAACCACAATTATCAAATGTACGTAACATTAATATTGAGTGGTACCATGGGTATAAATGAAAAAAAGGGAAAACAAAATTCAAAGGTGTTAATTATATTTTAAAATTAAACCACTGTCAATAAATGTTCAGAATATAAAATTTTGAAGCAGGAACCAATTAACACTTGTCCATTAACGTTATGTTCAGGCGATTTCTCTTCTCCACTCAACGGCGCCCTCCTGAAACTACCCTGAAAAAAATATAATGATCTCATTAAAAACCCCGCCGTATACGGGACGTCTGGGATAAATCATGCGGTGTGGTGTCAGGATTACCCATTAATAATTATTACGATCATGTCGTCATCTCAGTTTAGCACTCTATTTTCAGGTACATTTTTAAAATGTAATCTGAGTATTTGGCATCCTTCGTGAAAATAATGTTAAATAAACGTTAATGTAATATCAAGAGTTGAGCGGTACGTTTCAAACAAATTATCAAATTTTCTACTTACATTTGTTGTGTATACTTGTTTTGGTAATATTTTTTAATTAATATTTTATATATTCCCTAACTAAATGATTTATTCTACTGAATAAATTAGTATTACGCTCACATGTATCCAAAATTACACTTCATTTTGTATTCTGCCGTACATTGGCACCCATTCTTCTCAATGCATACATTTTTATATAAAAAACCATATCCTCGTTTCACTCATATATATCAAAATTTGTATAACAATAATGCTGTTATCATCTCGTTAGATTTTGACACTGCTTAGTTCAAGTACCAGGATTTTTTTATAGAAAATACACATTTATTGTATCAAAACGTTAAAAAATATTTTATTCAAAGTATTGCCCATCGCTAACTACACATGTTTCCCATCTATCTGGTTATTTGTGGATGCCACGCCAAAAAAATATCTTACTCTTTTGAGGCAAACCAATCGTCGAGTCATTTTCGTAAGAAGTGAAGCGCTGCTCAGCAAGTGCGTGTCCCATCGATGCAAATAAGTAGTAATCGGATGGAGCCAATTCTGGTGAGTAAGCTGCATGCAAAAGTATTTGCCTGTACAAAAGTGCACACCTGGTATATATGTTTTAGTACTAACTATTATATAAAACTATACAACATTTTGCTGATTTCAATTGATGTTCGATTTTCTAGTTGATACAATATTTTTGTAAAATGTACATAAATAAAGGAAAACCTTTTTTTCTTATACTTTGCTTCACTGAAACAGTCAAATTTCATATATTAAAATGATACCTTTGACATTTAGGGGATGAAAAAGATTGAGCAAAACCACTTGAAAACCTATCGTATTAGGCTTAAGCTGCCTCTTACACTACGCAACGTCAGCTTTTGTCATCTATTCGCACGACCTTTCAAAAGTTTCTTGACCTTTCAAAAGTTCACTAGTTTATAATATATATTTCCGACTGTAATATATATTGAAAAATATGTTTGAAAAAGGACGAATTATTTTACTTGACTACACCACTTTTTTCATTTTGGGTACCATCCAGAATCAAACCACAAACCTCGGGTCAAGTGTCTTACCCACTAAGCAACAAAGGTATATTAAAAAGGCGTTACCTAATATTCTCATTCCTTATTCTATCATAGATTAATTTTTGATAAATTCTACTCAACGCTCTTGTTTCTACCGCATTTATCAAACTCTCATCAAGTTTTAGCCATGTTCAAGTTTCGCTGGCATTTGCTAATGCTACGACCAATATTCCATTATGAACAGCTTATTTTTCGACACATATCCTTCGCCTCTTCTACATCCATTCACCTCATATTACTCCTACAATTTATCTGACATTCTACGTTTCCTTCTTTCAAAATGTCATACACTTGATCCAACCATACTTTTCTTGGTTTTCCTCTACCACGCCTCCCACTTTTGCTAGTATTTCATCATTAATTTGTTCTACATGATCAAACCATGTCAGAGTGTTCTTTTTACATTAAGTGCCTTTTTTTCTAGAAAGATTCTAATATTTGTTTTTTAAACGTATAAGTGAATCCTTTTTTTTTTCAAAAAACACAAATATTATATTACGAATATTGTCAGGACTTGGGTACGGTCGACCAATTAGTTTATTGCAGTTAAAAATAACCATTAAAAATAGTGAACCGGGAGAATCAAAACAAAGGAGAAGAGCTTCTATTGTAACATGGCTCAGTGTCAGATTTCTCTTCCCTTTTTTCAAAAGAATGCAGAACGTTTGTCTTTGTAAAGATCTGTAATTGGTGTTCCGTCTTACGATCTGATTTATTGCAGTCACAGATAACTATTGTTACTAAGAAAAAAAATAAAACTTTGCGCAAGATATATTTCGAGGGCGAAGGCGCTTTTATGACCGCGATTGTTAGGCGAGAAGAAAGGGTCAAAAATTTCTCTTCTCCTTTCTAAAGAAATACGTCGCGCTTAATTTATTGCGGACATAGTTAAATATTGAATCAACGGGTGAGAAGACATAAAACACTTCACTCGAGATACATTTCAAAAGAAGTAACTATTGTCCCTTAAGCAATTTAAGTGTCGCCTTTAGGGTTACCGGATGTTATACAAAAAGGATTCTCGACTTAATTACGCTGTGATAGTTTAAATAAACTATTCATTGCCAAAATAACGTTCGGCCGGACGAAAAGATTTATGATTTTTTTAACGGTCGCGAGGAACTTTCTATAGAGTTCCAATATGGCGGAGCTTGGCTGAGATCCCTTAAATTAGGGGACCGCGATCTTCCCACCATCATTCTCGCCACGAAGTTGTCAAGTCAACATCATTTTCGTCTTAACGCTGTTCGCGAACTTGAACAAGCTTTTCTCACATTTGATTGTTCATTCTTATTTGATACAATTTGTCCGGTAAATTCTGGATAATCTACAAACGGGGATCTTGTTTCACCTCAGTCTTTTGATTGAGCAGATTCTGGACTGTTGTCCAAACGACGATCTCGAGTTAGGCGTACAACTCATTCGCGGGTCAAAGTTAACTGATTCTACCAGCAATATCGAGTGCGCGCCAGATTCTGGAGTCTTCCAGACCGGACCGAGTCGTGTGGGTGTATTACGGCACGAATTGGCGGTCGCCAACCACTGAAGGAATTTCTTCACATCAGCGGCCCTGTAGTAACAGTATCAGGTCAGAGGGCCATATACGAGTCGACCTGGTCATACACTTGAAGCGGATCTGGGATAATACATTGTGTCTTGTATTGGAGTAAGATCAACCTTATTTATCCTCTTTTGCTTGTCATTTTATGGTGATATTTGAGTATTCTAGAGATTGGCGATATCTAATCTTTGAGAATTGACACATTTCCGCAACGGACTGTTGTGAGATTACCCCTGATAATAAATTGCTTCGACTGCCTGTCCATCTGAAAGGCTAGCGGAGTAGCAGAGAGTAATCTGCCCATTTGATTTTCCTGACGGAGTATCAGCTCGTCAGGATTAAATATATAACCAATTAACAGCAAATATGTGTTTCATTATGTATTTATACCTACCCAAGCACTGACGAATGCCTACCTCTTCCCACGACATCTTGAGATCTTATTGAGCCTTGTTTTACCTATACTGAGCTACCGGAGTAAGAGTCATACATTGTAACATCCAGGCTTTTAGTAATCCAACGGAATTAATTAAAGGGTTAAAAGCTTGAAAATATTTACAATTGATATTAAAGTAAAGTGTGAAGGCTCAGAAAAAAAAGTTTAAACATCACAGAAGAAAAATACTCTAATTGCGTTCATGACCTTGCCATCAATAAAGCTGGAATAAAATTCCCGTTTCCTTCATTCTCGACTATTCCAAATAATGATATCAGACGCAGGGTGGAGTGACGCCTGACGTCGTTATGTGATGCCGTTGCGAGAGCAGACTGACGTTTTTGTGAGGCTGGCGTTACGTCATGGTGACGTCAGTGGCGTCACACTCCACCCTCCTCTCACCAGGAGGCAGCACTAGGCTGAATAGATTAAGAAGGATGCAGTTGACTTGCAGAGAGTGGCATGAGATGTAAATAAACTACGACCTGAAAGTTAATCTATATAAAGTATGTTATTTTATAAATGTTAGAAATAATTTGAAATATTTGTAACGAAATTGTTTTCATATTTTATTATGAACATTTAACTAAGTTATAATGAGGCACTAAATCTTTACACATTTTTTCAATTTATTTAAGGCGGCATGGCATTCTCATTTCATGGAGTATTCTCATTTCATGGGGTATTCTCATTTCATGGGGTATTCTCATTTCATGGGGTATTCTCATTTCATGGGGTATTCTCATTTCATGGGGTATTCTCATTTCATGGGGTATTCTCATTTCATGGGGTATTCTCATTTCATGGGGTATTCTCATTTCATGGGGCGAAAAATCGACGATTTTTAAGAATTTTTTTTCGGTAAACGAATAATTTTTTTTAATTGTTGTTTTTTTAGACATATTCATTTATTATTTAAGAATATTTTCATAAAACTTTATGATAAAAAAATATATATTTTTGTTGTTATTAAGTCAGAAGTAAGGCCACCCGTACATGGGGGGGGGGGTCCATTATGCCCATGATTGTGGCTGTTGTACAAGTCTAAAAATAAAAATAAAAAAAGTGTTTTACTCTGAAACCATGTGGCTATAGCCGGTACTAGATAAATAAAAAAATAATTATTAGAAAAAAAAACGGCGGTGCTGAAATTAAAAATTCATTTTTTTTGTCTTCAGAGGAGTGAAAAAAAATTAATTGATTTAAATAATTAAAAGGTTAAAGAGAGAGAGTAGTGGTTAAAGAGAGAGTCTCTATAACAAAGAGAATAAGTACTTATTCATTAAAATCAGTTAATTTGTTTTGGAGTTATAATGGGTAATAGTTTAAAAAAAGGAATTTTCCAGGAAACGCGTTTAATGTTTCAAGTGCAATTTTTACACAAATTAAAGTAAATATTTTCAACTTACTGTTAAACAGCAATTCCAGAGCAATTTAAACTTGTTTAAAAATTCCGACAAATTAAATATCAATTCATCATTCCAAGAAATCCTATTGGACGAGAATTCGTGGAAAATAAGGCTGCTGCCATAACAATAGACGTCATTTTTCGACCGGCGCGCTCGACTATAAACCCTCATAATTTTTAGAATTTTCAAGATTTTTCAAAATTTCTTACTGGGATTTTATTATGGTCTTAGGTATTTACTTTTAAAATTTATGAATGTTGTAGAAACGGAATATATTTCGATGTTATTATTATGAATCTTGTAGAAACGGAATATATATTTCGATGTTATTATTAAATAATATATATTTTAAAATAGTCGCTTTGCTTTTATGTGTTTCCTTATCACGTAAAAGAAGAGTAGAATTGAAAAAAAAAATGTTTGTGTTGTATACAGTACAACCTAGTGAGTTCATTAACATGTAGTAATGTCTAACGACTAACAACAAAGGTCTTCAAAATGTGTGTCTAAGGTTTATTTTCAACCTACAAAAGTACGATCATATAACTTCATACCAGAAGGCATTGAACTGGTTGAATTCTAGAAATAGACGACAAATTTACATACTGCCTCTATGGTTTAATGTCCTTAAATATCCCGTCACCCCCTCTTATCTCACCGAAAATTTTCAGCGACTCTCCAATCATGGATTAGCGCTACGCTCAAACAGAGATTGTCTATTGGCCTTTCCAGTTCACTGCTCCTCTTTTTTTACGTCATCCTTTACTGTGCATGCAGTGAGACTCTGGAATCAGTTACAAACCAATATAAGACTCGCTCCATCCTTAGCATGCTGAAAAACCTATTTATTTCTAGTCAATAAAATAACGTGTTTCATTCCTAATTTTTTTTTCTTTCTTCTCCTTTTGAAGACGCTGTAATTTGTCCAGCTATTTCTCCAACATATACTCGTATATGTTAAGGCCCCAACATATATATGTTAAGGCAATAGAAAAGAAAGCATGTTTGACAGAGAAGTTATCAAACAGTCTGAGCTCATTGTAACATTCTTCTTATTAAGCTGTACGCCTACCAATAGGAGAGCGAGCCCGGCTGTGAGAACGTTAAATGTTTTTCGGCCACACCCTTGTACATAAGTTTCATGTATACTAAAAGAATATCGATAGTAAATAAGAAATAAATGCATATTGAAACTCAATAAATATATTTGAAATTTAAAAAAATATATTTTCAAATACGTGACAAAATATGTTTTCAAACAGTTTATTTGCACGTACTATTTAAGGGAAAATTTATTTCATTCTTTATTTCGTACAAAATAAATAAAATTAAACTGAAAATGCGTTTTGGTCTAATTAGTAAGACGCTTATTTGTCCTTTGGGGGTTGCAAGTTTAAAACCCGATGGAATAGATATTATCAGATTACATTTTTTTCAATTAAATACCTTTAAAACCTTTACATGGCAATACATTAACAGGGGTGTACCAAATACAACAGAATTTCAAAACTTTATAATTAAATCAGCACTGTGCATAAAAAAATACAAAAAGTTTAAATTACATTGGTTTGTGGCAATCACTTTCAACCAAACCGAATGATCTTAATCAGGCTTTGAGGGAGATCAAACCTGCAGCCCGCGAGTTGCGATAGGAGCGTCTTATCAAGTAGGCTACAGAGGTCATCGATTAAATTCTAATAAAAAGCTTTCGAAATATACTCATTTGGTTATAAATCAAATTTATTTTAAGATATCATTGTCTCATCATTCATGAGGGTTTATTGGACAAGTAGTACTTTGGTCTCCCCTTATACCGCGCTGCCCAAGCGTATTGGTATGAGGTTTTGTTTCGGGTTTTCCATCCCTATAGCCCTGTTGTCGGAGTGTTGGAAGTTTTCTTATAATCTTATATCTTCCGGTAGAAGGATTAAGATGGAAGACGGGAGAGGTAGATCACTATCGGAGAGGAAATGGAGTGATAGTGAACGGCTCGGAGTCCTCGGGATCGCTAAGCCCGCGTTCATCGGATAGACAAACCTCCTGAGATAATTTTAAGATATATTCAATACTATATAATGGATGAAAGTAAGCTGCAAGTTGATGTGTTAAGTAGAATGAAAAAGAGTACATTAAGGTAGTTTGGATTTGTTAAACGGATGAGAGACGAAAGACTGCCTCAACAATTGTAAAACGCAAGCATGTGTGTAAAAAGTGATAAATGACCGATATAAGTACAGTTAGACCAAGCGAATAAAATTTGAAAAGAAGGAAAGTTAAGGAATAAGAGATATGTAAGATCAGGAAATGTTTGAGAACATTGCATAGATGAGGAAGTATCATTAAAAAAAATTCATGTCCATCGGATACAAAAAATGAATTGATAAAGCAGGTTTTTCTTATCAATGGTACGGAGCCGTTTAATACAATATTTTAATAAAAAAAAAGCACATAAATCATTTTAAAATCATAAAAAAAAACAGTATTTTTTTCAAAAATAATCTTGTCCAAGCTTTAAACCAATCAAAAAAGATCATGTCTGAATTGAGCAATCATAGCTTTCCGATTGTGTCTAACTTCAAATCAGTTCACCAGAAACTGTCAGTTTTAAATTATACGTGCAGTGTAATGTCATTATACAGCTTTATCTACCTACATATATTTATAGTTTTATAGTAATATTTCATCTCGTTTTATAACACCACTTATTTTATTTTATTAAAATTAAAATACATTATTCTACCCATTTATTTTTTATAACACCTGTATAATATTTTTGAAATCGAACAACAAACATCATGTCCCAGATCTGTTCAATAAAAAAAGTTTAAAGTAGAATTGTTTATTCAAAAAGGATCATGTCCATATTTTAAACTGTAGTAACTATTTTAATTATTATGATTCGATTTCAAACAACAAATCAAGTCACTTGAAGCGATTTTAAGAATTTCAAATATTTTTACAATTAATTATTATGTCATATATTTTTAAGGCAAACGGTTTTTTTGCAATTTCTCAATATTCTGATTTGGTGGACAAGTTTTTTTTTTAATATTACCTCCTCAGATGTGGAGAAGGCCAAGGATGTAGTTTAATTTATCCTCTCTGTGAACCCCAACAAGGAAACTGCATTATGGTATATAAATACGTATTGTATAGATAAATAATTAAAATACTCGTACAATGAACATCATAAATACGTACCTTTATATTGTATGTAATGAACACATTATGAGCATGTTTATCTAAGTGTAATAAAGTCAAAGAGATCAAATTTAAGAAGGAAAATAATTATTTACCAATAATCAAATTGTAAAATGATGCAATGTGTTTATTTCCATTGCAAAATATTTATCTTACACGTGTTTAAATGAAAGGTGATTTTTCTTAATAATGATATGTCGAGAGAGTTATTCAACATTTTTTTAAATAACAGTTAAGTTGCCTTAAAAAACCTAACACATTGATCAATAAGTCCCGGGACTAAACAACATATGGTTCCTCTAATGACAAATTTATACCATTCTCACTTAGTACCAACCTTTAGAAGTTATGTGTCAAACTTTCATGACATTTAGACATTGTGTCATTGAGTTACAGTGGTTTTAGTGACGCTACTTTTGCTATTTTCAAGACAATGGAAATGTCTAGTTTCGTGTATTGATAAAACATTGCTTTTTAATGGGAAAAATACCATTCAAACTCAGCGATGGCTTGAAATGTGTTATCCGGGCTCTGTTCCGTCGAAAACAACCATTTGTCGGTGGCATGCTGATTTCAAACGCGGTCGTACAGACACAAATTATGCTGAACGCTCTGGTCGTCCAAACGAGGCTGTTTCACCAGAAAACATTAAAAAAAAACCCCTCAAAATCATGATAGAAAATCGCAAAGTAAAATTGCGTGAGATAGCTGACATCCTGAAGATATCATTTTGTAGTGTTTACACTATTTTGCATGGTCATGAAAAATCTTATATCGAAATGGGTGCCGCGTTTGGTCACAATGGAACAGAAACAACAACGCATCGATGTTTTAGAGCGCTGTTTGGCACTGTTTATGCGAAATAAACAGGAGTTTTTGCGTCGGTATGTGACAATGGATGAAACTTGGATCCACCACTATAATAACAATTTATATCGTATCAATGAAATAGGGAACCATAGATTTCAAGTATATTACAAGGCAACAAACCCTTAAATTTTTTAAATGTGGAGAATCATTTTATTTAGCAAAGATTGCGACAAAATGATCTTATTTCTTAGTCACAAATTTCATTTCATATTTGTCCAAAATACTATGGCACTCAGCTAAAACACTCATACTCTGCATTCATATAACTCTGGATAACAAACCCAGATCCATAGAAATTCAGTGTTCACTTTGAATTATCTGTTTCTTCTTGTTGTTTGTCTTGATATTCATAAATTATGTATTCATAGATTAAGTTGTCATGTACGTAAATAAATAAATAAATTGAATCTCCAGCTACATTACACTTAATTCAAATTACATCATAATCACAACAACCACATCCAAATCGTGCCCATCATCTCCTTATCACACATTTTACATTCGCATCAGTCATGTACTCGTACTTATGTAGAAACTTCCCGAAGCTTCTCACGAGAGTAATATCTCCTCTTATCTCCTCACATTTGTCTTATTAATTAACTTATCCCCGCCAATTGAAGTAAGTTGTCAATAAATTTACATAACAGCCTAGAAGTATTCTGTAGGACTTTAATTCTGTCTTTATTTTCAAACCTTAAAAGTACTCGTAGATAAACCTTTTCTTATTTCAATGTAAACTTAGTCCAATTGATGCCCGAATTCAAAGTCCTGCCTTAATGCTAAATACTAATATTTAGCCATAAATTTTCGTAATTCGTGTTCAAAGATGGACCTCATATGATCTTAACTTTAGGGTGAGGTAACGAAATCGCCTGATTCCCTTATTAAATGTTACTATGTCAAAACTACACGAATTTCAATTGAAAAACTAATTTCTTTAGAAAAAAAATTGTTAAAATTTAGTATTAAGGTCGGCCTATGAATTCGGATCTTAATCTCGTATTCAGATGTCATTCCACTCGAGTGTATTAAAAGGAGCTTTAAGCACTCTTAAAACGATCCGTTGATTGATATTTTACTTTAAACACCTCTTTAAACTTTGTAATTATATAAAACACTGTTTATTCCACTTTTTGGTAACGGTATAACCCTACCAATTTCATCTCATCTTCAGGGGAGTGATTGATTTCCGTGGTCAATGTGGTTAAAATCAAACTTCCATCACGATTATTTTGGATTTCAAAGAGGATTGAACTGTGAAATAGGTTCACATTAGGCTTTTTGGTATTGTATTATATTACACTTTTTTTTTATACAATATAACCAGCTAGAACGATCTTGGTGATGCTTTTAGTGAAAACCAGACTGAAATATAACTTTAAAAAGCTTGGTTGTATCAAACTCCTCCAACCAACCGTATTGTGTTGTGGCTGTGTTGGACATATAAAGGGTATTTCAAATTGAGTAACTTTTGTAATTCTTGGATAAAACACAGATGGCATCGCGAACTTGCCTGGGTCTTGTGACATTTGAGAAGTGTAATGTATGACATTTATAAAAATAGCGTCTTATACAATAAAACAACGCATTCAAATTGTTGAATTATTTTATGTATTGTAATTTCCGGAAACGGTGATGTTAATTGGCCACCAAGATCATGTGACCTGACACCGTCGGACTATTTTCTCTGAGATTGCGCGAAAAATCAGGTCTATAAGAATGACCCTCAATCTATTTCTAGCCTGAAGGATGAAATTATTCGCGTTATTGGTGAGTTAGAACCGTAATCATGCCCAACTGTCATCAAAATTTTTGACAAAAGAGTGGACATCTGTGGAGCTGCCAGAGGCGGACATTTGGCGGATATTGTTTTTAGTGTTTAAATGTTATACATTGTACTTAAATAACCAATTAAAAGTTTTTTGAAGTTAAATCAAATTATGTGTTTTATTCAAGAATTAAAAAACCGCTCAATTTGAAAAACCTCGAATAACAACCTCGATCGATCTTCCTCGAATAACAACCAGAGGAAGACCAAATTATTCATGGGTGGTGCAAAGAGATAACCTGATGCAGAGGCATGGCGTAGGGGACATGGTCCGGGACAGAAGAGCATACAACCTGAGGACGAGGAGAGCTGACCCCAACAGTCTTCGCAGACAGTGAGTTGGGATGGAGCCATGGAGAAGCTCAATTTGAAAGACTTTTTGTATAATGAAAATAGAATACAAGACAATTACTAATATGTCTTGCTTGTTTTTATCAATGTACATACATACAATAAGTTATTTTACTAAAAATTGAATTAACAATGTGTGATACAATTAGTAAGAAATTTTATTCAATATTCTTCGCAAACGGTGCAAATTTATTAGTCTCCAAATAAAATATTCCAACGGCCTTCTTTGTTTGTAGTCCTCCCATATACAACTCAGAAATATTAGCGCAGATTCCATTTAACATTTTTTCATAGTCAGTGCACTGTCTTCCCATGAATTTGTGGTTGTCTATGGACTCGGCAAAGTAGAGTACTGCTCTTACGTGAGAGCAGCCCCAATTGTCGTCACATCCGGGCATATCGACACCTTTATTTGGATAGAAGTCATTGTGACCTGTTGGATAGGCCAAACCAATTGTTGCTGTTGTATGAATTAACTCTACGTATTCCCCATCGTTTTTGGTTATTGAATTCTCAGTACCTTCAAAGTATTTTCCAGCTGGATCGAGCGCTAGAAAAGGAAAAAAAAGTCTTGAATAATTATCATAAATATTAACATGCATCGTCTCACTTTTTTGTGTTTTAAATAAATGATACATGAACATGACTTTTTTTTATTAAGCTTACGAATATAGGATAAACCGTATAACATACAAAATTTTATGTGAAATTTAATGAATACTACATAATGTTGCATATAGTGTAAATTAGTGTTCCCCAACCGGTGGTCCATTTTTATTTCAGTATTAGTGGTCCGCAACATTTTTATTTCAGTATTAGTGGTCCGCGAATTTTTTTTCCTTTTTTTAGCGATCAACAGGTCTTAAAAGGCTGGGGAACACTGCTGTTAATAATCTGATAAGCAAGACATTTTTTTACACCTTAGAATTAATTCAGGTCAGAAGAGATTAATTAAATTAATTTTGATTTAATTTTATTACATTTATCGTAATTTGTTTCATAAAACACTGTTTATTCCACTTCTTGTAATCGTATACCCCTACCGGTTTCAAGGCTTTCATCTCATCATCAGGGGAGACTCCCTGATGATGAGGGGAAAGCCTTGAAACCGGTAGGGTTATACCGTTACAAAAAGTGGAATAAACAGTATTTGATAAAACAAATTACAATGTATTTAAACCTCCACAATGTTGATGCTTTAACTATAAATAATATATTTATGTGAAAGAAATACAGTTACAAGAAATAAAAATTTACAAATAAAAAAAGATTATTAAGCTGAGACAACTTAATCCCATTACTTAGAAAACTTTAAATACTGCAATGTTAAAGATGCCAATATCCGAGGCTGTTTTCAAAAGATTAAGCATGGGTAACAATGGAAGATCACTTGGCAAGTTATCTCTACATGTTGTCAGTCTAAATCATAGGTTTTCAACGTGGGCGATAACGCTACCTTTTGGGCGAAAATTAGGGGCGTTGAGATGGCACGGAGGGGCGTGGGCAAATTAAAAAAATATAGTCTAAAAAAGACAAAAAAAAAACACGCTAATCACGTACTAACTAAAGTAAACATTAATATTGGTTAATTTTTGTTATTGTATGTACTATATTTTAATCATTTTTATTACGTGTGCGAAAATTCACATATTTCGGTAGTTCGGGAAGTGGATGAAAATTGAACTTAAAGATTCCATTACATTCAGATCTACATTAAATTGGATGATATAAAAAAATATTTTGATTTTGCAACTGTACTCAGGATTATGGTCGATTGTCCAACGATTTCTGATAGAATTCCCATCTTCCTATTTAGCTGAACGTGGATTTAGTGCTGTAGCAACATTGGTAACTAAAAAGAGAGATCGGCTCCATGTTACTGAACGCGGCGACTTACGGTTGTTTTTAAGTAAAATCGAGCCTGATATTAACAAACTCCTTAAAATGCATCAAATTCAACCTTCTCATTAGATAAGGTATACATTCAATGTCTTTTGAATGTTAATAAAAATACTTTTCAATATAATTAAGTATGCTTGTGTTTTAATTGTTCTCATTGAAACAGTCTTCTTTAAACTCAGAAATAGGCTAGGGTCATACCATACCATATCCTATCTTACGACTATAGTATAGAATATTACACGCTTAAATATAATCGTGGCAATAGCTGTTTCAGATTCGCAAGTAAAAAAATTGGGGGGCTTTAGAAAAAAAAATATTCTCAAAGTGGGTGGTGGGCAAAATAAGGTTGAGAACCTATGGTCTAAATAGCACAATA
This sequence comes from Odontocerum albicorne, assembly GCA_949825065.1. Taxonomy (NCBI): domain Eukaryota; kingdom Metazoa; phylum Arthropoda; class Insecta; order Trichoptera; family Odontoceridae; genus Odontocerum; species Odontocerum albicorne. The sequence continues at coordinate 5,661,401 of OX463849.1, forward strand.
TTTCTGTACCTCGAATAGTTGTTAAGAACATAAAACCAAATATTTTTTATTGTTCCTATCAACATTTTCAATAAATACAATTTAATCTTTTATTCTTCACCAATACACGATTATACCGTGTATTCTTCTAAATGCACTCTGTCTGCCCACGTTACACTCTCGCGCATCGAAGTTGGTACTAAAATACTATTCCGGATTATCATCTCCTTCTTCGATGGCTCTATAGCTCATATCGGGCCTTGGCCTCCATCAAACCTCGCCTCCAACTCCTCCTGTCTCGCGCCGCGGCCTTCCAATCTGTCACTTGTAGTAGTTGGGCCGCGTCTTTTTTCGCCTCATTCCTCCTTCGCAGCCTAGGTCTCTAGACCTTTCTTCTTTCACCCGGATGTCCCTCAAGGATCATTTTAGGTACCCGTGATGACGGCATTCTCTGCACATGCCCAGCCCAACTCAGCTTGCTCAGTCTAGCATGTACAGAGAGCCTGGGAACTTTATATGTAGATGATATACAGCTCATCATTGTATCTTATTCTCCAGGTTTCGCCATCGTTCACGGGCCCCAGAATTTTACATAACACTTTCCTCTTAAAATATGTCCAGCATCTCATAAAAGTAATATTGTTTAAAACTAATTCAGAGTTGGAAACAACTTAAAATCAAAATTCTTTTATGTGAAAATGTCCAAAATAATCTTTTTTTTAAGTAAGTAATTTTTTTTTGAAGCTAACAATTTTCTCTTAAATTTTACAAACCGAAACTTAATTAGATTTTGAGAGAAATTTATCAAAAACTTGAAGGGGCATCCCTGGGAGGCCACACGCTATATTTCACTCTAGGATCTTGATTCTGAAAAGGTCAAAAGGTTTCCCGATACTACCCCCACTGTGGAACAATGAACTCAATAAATCTCACCCATGATATGAGGAAGTTTCTAGATCTTTAACCTCCTCTCAAATTGTTCTCCCACCTAGTCTTCCAAACTATATTAAACGGACTTCAGATTTTTAATAGGGCCTGATAGTCTTCATTAACTAGTCACTGATACTAGTCTTCCATTTTTACGAGATAACAGTGTACGCAATAAATATCAAGAAGGTTCTGATATTCTTTCGAAGAGGACTTAAATTTTGAGGGTGATTTCTTCTTCATCTAATAAATTAATTGTTCCAAATATGTTAGATCCCATAGGGAGAGATATTAAGATATAACTTTTGCAGTTTTTGTTCCTGTGGTATATAAAATGGCATGTTACTTAGTGTTAGAGGTATGGGTGGCAGGTGTAGCTTAGGAAGCCCTAAAGACAACTATTTTTGGGTGTTATTTATTAAATGATTGGTTATTAATTTAGTATTATTAAATATTAGAATTGTTTTAAAGTTATTAATTAAACATTAAGACTGTTTTAAAACACATTAGGTATTTAGTGCACAGTTGACCTAGTTTTGTTCGTAGCTCTCCTTTATTTCGTTTTCTCAAAAAATATTATTAATGAATAAAAATAAAGATATCACAACTCCTTATTTCAGCCCTTGTTTTCTCACAAAATTATTAAGTCACGATCTTTTGTCGTAAAATCTGCTTCATATAGACTGGAATAATCTTAAAGTTTGCACTCTCTTACCTTTCTCTAGCCTTTTTACCCTTTGAGTCTGAATAATACTATATGTTCTTAAGTTTATAAAATATACTACAACAGACAAAGTCACCCAGCTCATGAAAATATATCCAAAAATACTCAAGAAAAATAATATAAAATACGAAAATCTCACCCATTATATACGGAAACTTTCCATTTTTCAACCTCCTACCAACATATCCTCCCATCTGTCCACCCAAACTGAAACCTATGTATTTAAGCTTTTTTATTGGGACTCCAACAGTTTGTATCATCCAGTCAAGGAAGGAAGCAATTCCGTCTGCTGCGGCGGGCATATTTTGGATAGCTTCCTCGTATTCTACGCCAGACGCGTATCTGCTCCAGTCTACACTGATTATGTTAGCGTCTTCCATTCTTAAGATTGCTGCAAATGATAATTTATAAGACAAGATAAAATATATTGTAATTTTCAAGCATATTTGAATATAACGATTTTTTAACCCGTTTCAATGCCTAGAACAATCTGTATGATAAATCTATACTGCATAGGCGATTTGCGGTTATATCCGCGTTCATATTGTTGAGCTTATTTACCAATTTAACATATGCTTTATTTTATAATTAGTATAGGTAATGCCATCTCTGTAAATGATAATGAATGTTTTTTTCACTGGTTAAGATGATTGTAAATCGAAATATTGTAATTTTTCTAAAACGGCCCATTTGACAGTCGTCATGTGTCGCTAGGGTTGATATGCTAGTTATTTTGTTTATATTTATTCAATAATTTTAATTGGGGTACCCATAATTTATCAGCTGTTTGTGTCGAAATATTTTTGACTTCATTTAACTCGTGTGTTGACAAGATTATTTATTTATTTAAATTAATGTTAAATTCATATTTTTTTACTTTTCATTCTTAAAATATTTTTTGACACAGCAAAAACACGTATTTTTTTACGTTAGGGGTAATTTTTCGATTATATGTAAATGAGATTGGTATTATACTCGTATATAACATAATTAATGGACTGAAATTTGTGCATGATATTATAAAGTTTAGATTACTTAACGTAGTGGAAACCCGGAATTTGAGAACAAGGCATAATAACAATCATTCAATGTTATCAAAAAGAGGCATTAAACACAACAAAACGCGAACCTTTCTGTCAACTGAGTGCTTCGGATTGATAAGGTCCGTATTTGGGCTGAAAGTGAAAACCAGCGAGCTGGCAAAAATGTTAGCATGATCGCGCGCCAAGAAGACTGTGCCGTTGGGGCCCTGCAGGAGGGAGGGCCGTTGAGGTGTGGTACGGAAAGAGTGAGTAAGCCTTCACGTTTGTCATTCCTTAACTTTTATTGAATCGATTAATTCACCCCAACGATGTTACGACGACGCTGTATGTCAAATTTGATCTGTTTCACCAGACGATTGAACGATGTTTTGTACATGTAATTGGTAGTGGTTCGCCATAATTTTCTAAGCTTTTCTTCTTCGTGATTTTTATATAAACGTAATATAATTGCTTTCAGACGATTTTTTTATCAGATTGAATCCTTCTAATTTTTTTTCAGATTCCATCAGACAGCCCATCCGAGACCCAAGGTTGAAGTCAAGCCACTTACCAAGTAGCTACGGAAGTCGTTTTTTGTTAGATTTTCAGTAACTTTACGTTTGACCGTAAAAGTCAAAATGACGGTAAGATAATTTCATGTTCTTTCGGAGAGGAGAAAAACTTTGCGGTCAATTTAATAAAGTGATTGTTTCGAATAAATCCAATAAGGCAAGGTATTATCAAACAACTTTTGCCATTGTTTGTCTTTAACCGAGGAAAAATCTGCTTCGTAGTGTGAGAGATATACTTTTTATAAAATAAAATGAAAATTTTGTAGAAAATCTTTACTTTATTTTATTAAAATATTTGCATGGTTTACTTTTGTGTCTAAATGATAAAAATAGAGTGGCGTATGTAGTTTTAGGAACCACTTAAAGACAACTCTTTTTCGAAGGGCTTATTTGATGATTATGTATGAACAATACACTACACCTAAAACTGAATCTGTTACTATCACATGTCGGAAGATCTACTAAGGATTATCTGTAGTGCATCTTCTCATGGTAAGCTTTCTGCCGGTTCGTTACCAAATATGTTTATCTGAATAAATGCAGATGCGGGAAAGTACCTAATTGAATGGCCGCAGCCTTACCTTCCTATCATTACACTCAACTTATATATTTTTATGTAATATTTTTAATCTGTCAATAATAGTGGGTTCGATTTCCAAGTTGGAGCGTTCTTAAGGAGAGCTTGCTCTCTGAACTGCGCTATGTAAATTACTTTATTATTATTATTATTATTATAAAATATATGTATACCTTTTCGCACTTTTTCGTTGAATCCATCTTCCGCATTACCACCTAAGCCATGGACGAGGATATAAACATTTTTAGCCAAGTTCAGATTAGAGTGTCTAGCGCTATTGATGTCTCCATGAATGATATTTTGATATTGTTCTGGATTATTCCTGAAAATATACCATAAGTTTTATAATCATCCATAAAACATTTCATTCGAAAGTGATTTTCTATTTAAAGTATGGAAGTGAAACTTGGACATACCAGACAAATGACAAAATTATGATTAATGCTCAGGTGATACGTGGACTAAAAAAAATTGACGATGTCAATGTATGAAAGTTACTGCACCAGATCATCCAAGGCAAAATAGAGGGTCGAAGAGATGTTGGCAGGAGGCAAATCTCCTGACTCCGCAATATACGTGATTGGACTGGTATAAGGGGCATTGGAGATCTTTTTCGGGCTGCCGGGGACGAAAGATGTCTTATCTCAGTTGATATTCAACGTTGGGGGGACCTGACATGACACTAGGAAGAAGAAGAATGTATGAAAGAACGCGGAATGAAGACATCAAAAATTAATGAATGAATAAAATGGATATATTTAGTAATATGAAGAAAGGGGAGTTAAGATTTTTTGGATATCTGGAGAAAAATAATGACTAAACAATTACTACGTTTAGTGAACATATAAAATAATTTCACTATAAAAGGCATTTGACGAAGTGGTCTCAATCTTAACATACTAAAATCCTAAGTTATCACGTACATTATTCTATCCACGTCAAAATTATATCAAATAAATCCTCATCATATTTGTATGTGTGTTATTGACTTTGCTTTTTTTATAAATAGTTCTTATATTAATAACATAAGTCGTAAGCATTTTTTTAAATTAAGTAATCCTACATTTTATATAAAAAAAAAAAAAACAACAATTCATGTTTAAAACTCAGATACAGGCCATTTTCGAACATGGGTATTACTTTAAAAAAAAAACAACGATGTATGTATAAAAGTCGGTAAACAGACCATTTTTGACACATGACTTTTAATTTTATAAACAAACACTAATACAAGTTTAAAAGTCAGTATACATGCCATTTTTGACACGTGGGTTTTAATTTTATAAAAAAAACAACAATGCAAGTTTGAATGTCAGTACAGGCTATTTTTGATACATTACTTTTATAAAAAAACAACAATAATGCAAGTCTAAAAGTAAGTACTCAAATACAGGCTATTTTTTACACATGGGTATTAATTTTATAAAAAAAAACAACAATGCAAGTTTGAATGTCAGTACAGGCTATTTTCGATAAATGGTTATTAATTTTATAAAAAAACAACAATGTAAGTCTAAAAGCCAGTACTCGTATACAAGCATTTTTTGACACATGGGTATTAATTTTATAAAAAAAACAACAATGCAAGTTTGAAAGTCAGTAAAGGCTATTTTTGACACATGGGTATTATTTTTATAAAAAAAAAACAACAATGCAAGTCTAAAAGTTAGTACTCGTATACCGGCTATTTTTGATACATGGGTATTTATTTTATAAAAAAATAACAATGCAAGTTTGAAAGTCACTACAGGCTATTTTTGATACATGGTTATTAATTTTATAAAAAAACAACAACGCAAGTCTAAAAGTCAGTATACGGGCAATTTTTTTTTTGTATATTTGAGCACTGGATATTTACCTAAAAATAGACTGAAAATGTATTTGAACGGTTTCATACCTTGTCAGCAAGCGATAATGTAAGTCATTTAAAGGCACTGAACTCTCATTTGCCACCACTGTTACTAAAAAAACGAGAGAAAAAAAAACGTTTTGACAGTATACAGCATAATCTTAAAAATACAGTACAATCTTAAAAATATAGCACAATATTAAAAATACTGTACAATTTTTAAAATAAAGTACAATCTTAGAAATAGAGTATAATCTTTAAAATGCCGTACAATCTTAAAAATAGAGTACAATCTTTAAATACAGTACAATCCTTAAAATAAATTTCGATCTTAATACAGTCTAGTTAGTTTATTTTGTACTTCAAACCTTTTTTATTGTTTTCAAACCTTTTGTACCTGAAGTAAGCCAAGACATACTCTTAATGGATGAATGATAATGTAACAAAGATTGTTTGAGTTTTCGTTGACGACTTAACGCGACTTTGTATATCACATATTGAAATATTTACAAAGGTTCCTTTGTAGTTTGTCTTCCATTGGTAAGCTTTTTGCGGTATGCTTACTTAATATGTGTTTTTCAACATATGGAAATACGGAGAAGTACCTAATCTAATGGCTGCAGCCACTACCTTCGTATTCTAGGACTCAATTTATATACGAGTATGTTTATTTTGTTAAAGTACATTTTAAATTTTAAAAATCTAAAATTAAATCCCAAGGGCACCTTTGAGGAGAATATGCTCTCTAAACAGTGTTTTATAAATTTTCCTTTTATTATTATTTTAATTGTTAGTAAGTTAAGTAAAATTTAAATCAAAGAATTTAAAAAAAATAATAATAAATATATTTTAAATGCAAATAATCAAAAATCTTAAATTGACATTTGTTTAAAAGCAATTTAAAAAATAGTTAAAAGGCGTTGGAAAAAATGTAGCGTCAAACAATGAAAAATCAGTATAGAAAATAATAAATATCGAAGATTAAAAACAACTCACTTAAAAGGGCACTAACGAAAACTAAACACACATTTACTGTCTCCATCGTCAGCACTGGTCTCTTGAATTGAATGGCCGCTTGATGCGAGTGTTGAATTAATATTAATGTTTCTTCACAATCAATTCCAGTCTGAAGATAACCACTCTTCTTCGAAATGGGACGTTCATGCGCCACCAGCCTCTGCGTGAGCATTTTTGTTCTGACCGTTTCTACGCGTGAACGTTTCAATTCCCAATGAGCAGATAATTTATTTAACCTTTCCTTCCCTGTGTTGGGTATCTTCTACACGTTGCTTCTAATAACCATCAATATTTCTATAAATATAATAAATACAAGGTTAAGATTTTAGGTTTTCCTCCATAATATATTAACGCATTGATTTAAAAAATAGTATTAATAAAAATCAGAATTTATCGACTACATCGTATGTGTTTTGAAAAGATCGAAAACAAATTCGCATTTAAACGCTGCGAGTGCCTCGTCTTGACGATAGGTGAAGAGTATGCGGGAAGCGCGACACTATATTTGCACCTCACTCTTGCATACTCCACTGAATTGCGAGGAGCTCAATTGTCTCAATCGTCGCAAGCGTAAGCCACGCCGGGGTACCGCTCCGCGCCGCAGTATCTTCTGGACTTGCAAATAGATTAGACGTACGCCCGCTCCGTGAGCGTTGCCAGATGGTTTTTTAATGTTTTCAGCAAATAAATCTCAATTATTATAATTTTTAACTTCAATTATAATTAATTAAGGGGATTATCTATGAATGTTCTTTTTTTTCCGATTTAAAATCGCTAATTTTTTATCACGTACTCACTACCCAGCACCGGAGCGCGCGCTTCAATTTTAGCACCGTAAGGGAAGGGTTAACAAAAAGCATTAAAAACCCATTAATATATAAAAAAAATAAGTAAAACACGAAAAAAAACAAAAAAAATCTAAAATTTCAAGAACCTTCTAAAACTCTCAAAATGTTTGAAAAAAAACATTGCAACAACGAGAATTTTCAAAAGATTAAAAAATATATGAAATACGTCCAAATATGTAAAAAAGAGTCCCAAAATATTTTAAATATCTTATTTAGAAAAATCTCACAAAAAAAATTCCGAAATATCAGATATTGAATTACTTTTCAAATTTTAAATTTTATCATTTCTCGCAAAGAAATAAATGACTGGCGCCGTTACGTTCTGTACAGAACCGTTTTACGTAGAACGGCCCTGTATTGAGACTTCAGGCGCAGTAACGTCCGGCGCCGAACCATTATCTTTAGACTCGCTACTTGACCAGGGATCGGCCAACATTTAAGCCACATTATATAAAACTAGAGACATTTAAAGACGAACCGTCTCCAATAATAGAACTTTTTTTACCCTTCCATGTAACGTTATTCAAATCTCACATATGTTACATCCCAAATATGAGAACTTATCAATTATTTGAAAAGATTCCAAAAGTAAACCGAAACAACCGGTTGGACTCCTGATAGACCTCCAAAACTGTTATGATCTTTAAATTGTGGATATATCACCCGGTTTATCCAAATAGCCATATTTTTATTCCATTGATGATTCAAGAAATATCTTATTGAGCAAATAAGAAATTGTACATGAAAAAGGAAAAACAAAAATATTCTAAGGAAATATAAAAATAAATGTTCTATCTAAGATGTGCGAACTGATTTCAGAGTAATTTTAAGATGAACGAAATTGCAGGACACATTCCAGTGTGAGAATTAAGGAACAAATTATCACTCAAATTCTCCCATACTTAGAGTGCATTGATTTAATGATGAGTATGCGACAATTTCATGTGTTTGTAGATATTTTTTGTAGGAAATTTATGTATTCGAATCATTCATCCAGCGCTACGTCGTGACTCTCGTGGATTTTCCCTCTAAAATAAAACATCACTTGTTATTATTTATTGACTTGGTGAACCATACGAATGTATAATTAATCAATAGAAAGAATGATTTAAGTTCATGCAGAAATAATGTTGAAAGTCTGGTAAAGTTGGTGATCAAGGGGACAGTTGAGGGAAGGCGTACAAGAGGAAGGTCTCCTATGTAATGGATAAATCAAATAAATAAGTAAACAGGATTCCCTTTAAGTGCTGCCTTCAACATGGCGCTAGAGCGGGAGGGATGGAGACAGGTGGTACGCCGAGTTTAAGATTTAGCAGAGGACCATGACGTTCAGCATAGGCACACGTTGAAGAAGATGAGTACTCGTACATGATTTTATTTTTCCAAAAACATTTTTGGCGTGTATTGTTTTGTTTGCACGCCGAATACAGTCCTGGGACTTCTAAACCCAGGAATGTTGTGTGCTTGTATATGTACTTATTTATTTATTGAGCACTTCATTGCAAATACAATCTGGCGTGCTTATTGCTAGGTGAAAATTTCTACGAACCAACCAGACAAAAGTAAATAAAGCAAGCCCCATAGTGGCATAAAATATTCAAAGTATTATACATATTTATGAAATTTATGGACATATACGAGTACATTTAAAAGTTAAAGGGAGATGTCATCAATCAAGGGGAAAGGAAAGGATTATGGAGATGAGAGAAAAATCAGGAATGAAATACGTTTTATATTACTTACTAGAAATTAAGAGTTTTAAAGCATCCCAAGAACGAAACGAGTTTTACAATGGTTTGTAACTGGTTCCAAAGTCTCACTGTATGGACAATAAAGGACGATGTAAAATAAGGAGTGGTTTTATTTAATTAACAATCTCTTTTAGAGCGAAGAGCAAATCCAGGAACAGAAAGACGCTGAAAATTGTTGGCGAGATAAGAGGGGGTGACGGGGCAGTTGAGGATATTATACAATTGAATTATTTTTATTGTAATATTTTGTGACTTATATTAATGTTTAAACTTCTAGTAACAATTTGAATTATTGTCGTTTACCTAACATCTAAACTTTATTTCATACGTTAATATTTCAACGTTCGAAATTGACCTTTTTGTAGAAACAAATAAATATAATGAACTGTTTGATAACCACTATAAGACAATTTTTTATTCAATAAACTAATGTAATATATTGAGAGTTTATCATTCGAGACATCATTTTCATAAGTTATTATTAAGTGTATAACGCTGTTATTGACAATGTGAAAATGTTTATCCAATAAACTTATGCAATATATTGAGAGTTCATCATTCCAGACATAATTTTAATAAGTTATTATTAAGTTTCTAACACTGTTATTGACAATATAAAAATGTTTATTCAACAAACTTATGTAATCCATTGAGAGTTCATCATTCGAGACATCATTTTCATAAGTTATTTTTAAGTGTCTAACGCTGTTTTCAAATATCCAGATGAAAGGCCAGCATCATATCAACTAAGGCAGGGAGATAGTCATAAAACTGTTGAACTGAATAGACAATGTTTGCTTGAAAGTGGCGCAATCCATGATAGTTCGATTTACTCCACAAATTCAAGATACTTGCTTTTATCAGGTGGTCTCCAATTCATGACCTCGTTGATGTGTTTTAGTATCATCAATGAAGTCGTTATCTTAGCAACAACAATTAATTTTATTCCGTCAACCATTTATCTTAGTATTTGTATAAATAAAGTTTCTTAAAAAAAATATTTTTATAGTAAGGTTATAACGACTTGAGTGGTATCAAAAACAATATTCTTGACTATTTGGATATTCATAAAGCTATGCAACTTATTGCATCATATTGAGTCTACTCTTTTATTGATTTAAGTTGAAGATATTATATTATTCATAATTTTAACGTGTTAATTTTGTTTTCGGAACAGCCATATAATTATTGAGTAGTATTAAATGAATTTATAGCCTTTATATTTTGATGTTCGTTTTCAAGAGAAAAAAATTAATTAGACCCATATATTTGTCTATGGGTCTAATTAATTTGTGGTGCTATGTAGCTTTATGAAGCACTTTAAGGTAACCTATTTTAGGAAGTCTTTTCAAATTAATTATTTTATAAGTATATGAACACTACACTCCAACTAAAGTTAAATTTATTACTATCGGAATATTCAAAAAGGTTTATTTTAGTTCATCTTCTCTTGGAATATTTTCTGCGAGTTTTAAAATTTTTTTTAATATACATTTAATAGTAAATACATAAATATAGGTTTATTGATAGCAACATAGTATGTACATAATATATTTAGACACATTTCAAGAACACATTAAAAAGATAATAAAGAACAGAAGCTATCGAAAGGTCTGGGATCATCTAATAACATCCCCCGGCCAAGATACACCCCACCAATATAGGGCGAGCCCAGCCACGGGGACATCAGATGGTTTTCAACCCACATCCTTGAACACGTAGAACAAGAAGATAAAAAAACACAGAAAATAAATAGATGACAAAAAAAATACATTCACGAGAGAATACATTAAAAGGTCCGGGCTCATCCCACAAACATTCCCCCGGCCGAGATACACCCCACCAATGTAGGGCGAGCCCGACCGCAAGGGCATCGGGGGGCTTCCATCCCACACCCCCGCATATCTAGATTAAAGAATAAATAAAAAAACAAAAACTTATGGCAGAAAACAAAATAAAAAATGAACCCACATATACCACCTCAGGTTAACTGTCAGCAAGAACGAAAAAAAGAAAAGCCTCAAAGGAGTCCAAATTTTACAAAATGACAAATGGGAAATGAAATAGTTGAAACAACATTGAAATAGTTAAGCAGTAATACATTGAAATGGTTAAGCAGTTTTAAAATAATGAATGAGAAGATAACGCACAAACACGTACGCACAATCCCCGATTCACCACCAGCGAAAAGAGAGAAAAGAAAGAAAATGAAAAAAAAAGCAAATAAGAGACCCATTAACCACTGAGAAACCCACTAACCACCCGGAATATAACACTTTAGAGCATCTCTGAAGGTACAACTATTCACCCGCTCCTTCAAGGTCTGGGGCAACTCATTCCAACATTTTCTGGATGAGTATGAGAAGGATCCTTTGAATAGTGTTCGATTATGGTTTGGGATAAGAAAAAGAGTCTCTCTGCCTCTAGTTTCGTAGCCGTGAAAGTTTCTAGACCAATTCAGTTTTTCGAAGAGATAAAGTGGCATTTTTGTACTGGTAATTTTATGCATGAGTACGCTTAAGTGAAGAAACCGTCTTTGTTTCGTGTCAATAATTTTAAAAGCTCTCATAAAAGGGGTGATGTGTCCTCTGGGAGGAATATTGAAACAATACCTACAGCCAGCATTTTGTAATCTTTGCAACTTTTTTTCGGTTGTATATATGCAGTTGCGGGGACGTTCCTGATCTTACTACCGCAGTCATCACTTTCCTATCCTTACTTTTAACATTCAATATTATTAATTCACCAATTATCAAATCCCGAATTAGAGACGCTTTAAAAACTGACAGCTGATAAAACGGTGCAATATGAGTTGTCGTTTAATTATTATAACTCTCGGTGTTGTTTAATAGTTTGCCTGGCAACAATACTCGCACGCGCTATATATGTACAAGAATTGTTCTCTGTCAACCTGTTGTAGTGTTTCCAATATTTATGATGACGAACTCTGAGTAATTAATCTGTTCTAGTGGTTCTTAACCCAAAGACTCGATCACTGGTGCTAAAAACAATGTTGTTATCCTGCCATGTCTTCAACGTGTTTGCATTATTAACTCGGATACATTAAACGCGAGTGAGTGAATAGAGCCTTAAGGAAGTATTCTACTCTTGAAACTTGAAAAAATATTTTCCTTTTTTTTGCGTTTTCTTAAAGTTTAGACCTTTAAGAATATGTTCTCAAAAGGAAATTTAAAAAATCTCAATATTTACAAACTTATAGCTATAATAAATGAGGCAGCAATTACGCCGCGTCGGAATGAGTCTGATAATAATCTCAAAACTTTAAACGCGTTTTTCTCGAAACTACTTATTTCAACTTGATTGACCTCAAATCTCAAGTTCTATCCAACCGATTTCCTTCAAATTTTGTATAAAACTTTGATAAATGTTTTTATATCGTCCTTACCTTGAAAAATAAAAACAATTTTTTTACTATTATTTAAAATTTAAAAAGTTTGAAAAAAAAATTTTTTTCACACAGCAATTTTACGATTTTTTTAATTTTTTTTTCTCTTTGGTACCAACTATAATGACATTATTTTTTATCAAGAAACTGTGTTTGATTTTTGTTTCAGATTTACGAAAGGGTTCTTTTTTAGGACAACATACTCGTATGATAACATCTTGAATTTTTTTTTCAAAATTTTTTCTTTACATTCTCAAATAATCAATAAACAAACTGTTAAAAAAATGCATACGATGAATATTTTAAATTTTTTTTTATTTAGTCTGAAAAAACGCCTGAAATTCACGCCTCTAGAGTAAAATACCCTTTAATGATGCATGCTTCTTCAGGTACGAAAAGTTTGAAAATGCGAGTATATAGAAAAACGTTGCACGACCAAATTAATATTTTTTTAGGAGGGAAGAGTAAATACGAATAATAATTAAAGTAAAATTTATGTACCGCCGTTAAGATAGCAAACTATTCTTAAAGGTGCTCTAACTAGGGGTTCAAACCCACTTTATTCGTATATAAATATATATAAGTTGAGTTATAAGGTTTGAAAGGTAGCTGCTATTAGATAAAATATGTTGAAATCGCAGAAAATTTGCCAAGAAACAAAGAAACCTTTGTGGATCTTCCGATATGTGATAGTAATACACTCGGTTTTAGGTGTAGTTTAAAGTATATGTTTAGTGTTGATATATAAACATAAATTTGGATAACACTATCCAAAAAGGGTTTAAATATTCAATGTTTTCTAAAGCTGCAGATGCTATCCATATATCTAATGCTCAGAGACAGACTATTCAACTTAATAGGACCAACAACGGCAAGGGCCTAATTTTATTACTTCTCCCTATTGAATTGATTTGGAATACACTATTCATTCGATGGAATGTCTTTATGATGGGAGTGGATGCATGGCTAGGTGCATGAACGGGGCAAAAGCGAAATGTGTGTACTAGAATATGTATGTTTCAATTAGTATGGATATAACGAGTTTTTTTTTACCAAACGGACATCCCTTCAAGTCAACTAGACTAGATTTACCAAGGACTGTAACATTTTAAATATTTTTTATTACGCCCATCTTTCAATGTATCTAAATAAGTGTTTCAGGTCCATCGTCTTCGGTCTCAGTAAGCAAATATTTGGGTTAAGAACTTCGAGGGGAGGCTTGCGGCTTGTCATTAAACGTGCTGACTTTACAACCCTTAACACGTGCGAGTATTGTTACCAGATGAACTTTTTTACAGACTGGAATAATGATTTTTAAAAACCATCGGGAGTTGACCCGAAACCCTTAAGTGGAAGTAAAGAATCTTGCCATGAAACTACTGAGGTCGTCAAATACTTTAATCATTAAAAAATCAACAAAAAATCAGTCAAATAAAATATTGGCTAATGTCACCTAAACGTGGTAAGGATATAAATATGATAAGAATATATGTTCTCCTTATCTACTCCAATAGGGACAGAGCGTAATGGTGATGATGGCAATATTTTCTATTGTTTCAGAGCACCATCAGTTTTTAATAATCCAACGTATCCGACAATATCTCACGCCACAGCATCACCATCTAATAAAATAAGTCTTCGCAATTTGACAGAGTTCTGATGGCGCCGTCATATTCCCCATCCTGTTTCGAAAACCCATTAATCATTCTGATTTTTTGGCGGCAACATAATAATTCACTCTAGCGGAAGCGACGGTGCTGTGAAATGGGGAAATATGTTAGCCACATTGCTTTATTCTGAATAAGAAGGGATGCCCGGTGATAATTGTAAGCCTACAAACAAAGTGATGGTCACTGTAACAAAAAAAATGTGTACAGTAGGTAAGTTTGTCAATTTTGTAATTGTTAAACAAATTGACAGATTAAGTTTAATTAAAATTTTATATGTTAGTTACATTGCTTTATTCTGAATAAGAAGGGATGCCCGGTGATAATTGTTAGCCTACAAACAAATGGTCACTGAAACAAAAAAAATGTGTACATTAGGTAAGTTTGTGAATTTTGTAATTGTTAAACAAATCGATAGATTGAGTTTGATTAAAATATGCCCATATTTTGGGTATTTAATGAAATTTTATCAAAATATTATTTTTAATCAAAGTGATTTTTATTCCGCCAACATCCTTTTAATCTCTGATAGTGTTGAATTAAATATGTTTACTTTCGAGTCTGCTATTGTGTTGTACTCTCGGCACATTCTTACAACTGGGTTGTAGAACCCGATGTTACTTCTTTATGTGGCTACGATGCTACTTCTTTATGATATCAAACACAAAGCAGACTTTCTAAGAAAGCAGAAAATAACACTTAAATCAATATGTTCCAGGGTAGCAGGTGAATCCACAAGATCATTCTAGACTTAACAAAGAAATACAAGATCAAAAGAACGTCTCAGGCTCAAAAGCGATTCAAGATCGAAAAAATACAATATATCACTGTACGATCCAAGAACACACAGCAGCCCCTCCGTGTGAAACAGACACCCCAAATATCGCCGTTTGGCGTATGTTCAGTCTATGAATGGTTTTAAATATGTATTAAATACATTTAATTTAATTTAATTACTTTCGGGTCTGGTGTCCATTATAATTTTAATATATGTATATACTCGTATATAGTATTCGCCAGAATATCACAACAATATTTAGAAATAGCTACTAACTTTGTGCTCTCCTTTATTGATATAAATAACCTAGTACTCGTAGAAACGAAACATTAAGGACAATACTTTGCCTCTGGAGTTGAGTAACCCTGCATCAACATGTGGAAGGTTTCGATTCTGCAAAGCAGCTTACATCTCGTTTTACAAGTAAGCCCATGTATTTTCTATATCTCAAGATCTATCCATAAAATTCTCAAAAAATCCAATGTTTGTTCTATGTAAGCGTTATTCCACTAAAACAAATCTGAGTTCTTTACCTCTATAAAATAAATCTTTGACAATTACGTAAGTCTGCTTGGTAATATTTTGTAGTATACATGCATATATATTGAACTTAAATATAAATATAATTATTAAATAATTTTAAAACAATGACTGTAATTTATTATTACTACTGCTTTTTGTATCTTCATGTTAGTTTAAGATAAAGTTTTGTATTTTTTGTCAATAATTTTAAGTACTTGTATAACCTGTCACATGTTCATTTGTATATAAAGACACTGTTGTGTCGTCAATTAAATAAAATAAATAATCGACACATAGCTCATAGGTACTCTGTAAACAATTTTATAGTGTATTTCTGTTTCAAATAATAACAAATAAAGTGTAGGATACTATATTATCGCCTTTGATCTAAACCATAGGTTCCCAAAGTGGGCCCATCGCCTCCCCTGGGGGTACTGCAGGGAACTGAGGGGGTCATGCTGGCCTAGGGCTAAGTAGTGGGGATACTTACTTATTTTAATTATTTTAATAAATACCTTTATAATTTCTTTTCTTAACTGTTTTATTTCCAAAACACCTTTTTTAAATTAAAAAATTACTGTCATAGTTGCATAAATTTTTCGCTGAAATTTTATTGCAAATAACAAACTGCAAAATATGAATAAAGTGGTGGCAGTACATCAGGTTCATCCTTCTCATTAGAATTATTTAAGAAATACTTCAACAATTTAAGTATCAGCGTGTCTTATTTAGAACACATGTACATAAAAAAAAATGTTCACTGCATTTTTCTGTTTTATTTAATTTAAAATAGGTAAATTTACCAGGGGGGGGCTTTTTTTGCTAAAGGTGGTAGTGGGTCAAATATGTTTAGGAACCTATGATCTAAAGTTATACGACATAACGTTGCATATAGTGTAAATAATACTCTCATAAGCAAGAATTTTTTTTAAACCTTAGTATTAATTCAGGTCAGAAGAGATTAATTCAATTTATTTTGATTTAATTTAATTTGATTTAGCACCTTGCAGAAGAAGAAGCACAATGATACATAGGTTATGTACATTTGTTTTCGTTTTTATTTGTATTAATGATGTAATTGCTATCTGGTTTTGTCGCACTGTGGTTGAATTTTATCTAATGTTACATTTAACATTGTGAGAGGAATTTTAAAAGTATGACTGTAATTTGCGATACAACCCCATGCGTAGGTAGGTACTCGTCCATAAAATAAAGTATATTTTTTGTTTTATCATAATCATTATCCCTACCATTCCTAGATTTCTATTGGGGTAGGCAGAAAGAACTGATCTCCACTTCAATATACTCTCATATTATAAAGGATTTTCATTCTTCTTTCTATAACAATTTGATTCATTTGGTCGTGCCACGGTTAATTAGATATTCTGAAATTACTCGCAACTTCTATAATATGTTACATGTGAATATTATTGGAGGTACATGGCTGCGTTTCAACGTACTGGACTTGAACGGAAGGTCGCCGGTTCGAATCTCGCACTGTACCGAAACATTTTTTTGCCTAGTATTCGGGGGTATAAACATACACATGACTTCGGTCATACCTATTATTTTAAAAAAGATAATAATAAACATGCTCTGATCACTTCACTGCTGGTGTGCTGTCGGATCTAATACAATGGTGTGGACGGGGAATTTGCTGGTGTGCAACGGCTCACTCGCTTATCCCTTCCTTCCCTGTGATGTGTAACTAGTACACATTGATTCTTAAAACTTTAATATCTCTATAAATATAATAAATACTGGGTTCAGATTTTAGGTATTCCTCCGTTATACGTTTACGCATTGAATGAAAAAAATAATACTAGAAATAATTAACACTTGTCGGCCACATCAGAGATATTTTGTAAAAATCGGGAATAAATTCACCAATACAATAAAATATGTGACGTAGGTATATTCATTCTAAAAAACCGCTGTGGGTGAGGAAGCGACGCTGTTCACGTCTCACTCTCACTCTACTTAGGTATATGGGAACGCAAGAAATAGAATCTCAGTTCGCTCGCTTCTCTCGCTTTAGTAGCTTTCGGGCGTATACATTTGAGGTGGTCTCTTCGCCCATTTTTTGAACGTCGGCCGATGTTTTTTTCATGTTTTCAGCAATAAAATTTCAATTATTATTACTTTTGACTTTAATAATTGATATACACTTAGGCCTCGTATAACACGGGCTTATACAACACGGTTTTGATATAACACTGTTGATGAATTGTGGCATATTTTTGTACAACACGCTTTATTTTTGTACAACACGGTTTAAAATTTTTTTTAAATTAATTAACATGTTTAATTTGGTACACCCATAGATCCACAGTTTTGGCAGGATCGTCTATGAGTAAGAAAAATACTTCGCGTACACGCTCAGTAATAATAGAAAAGATGCAAAGGGCTCTTATGCTATGGATAGAAGACTGCATGACAAAAACATACCTATAGACAGAAACATTACCCAAAAGAGAGCACTTAAAATTTATGATAATTTAAAAAGAACTGAAAAATCGTCATCTGAAGATTCACAACCATCTCACGATTTTTCTGCTAAAAATTTTAAGAAGCGATTCTCACAACATAATATAAAAATTCAAGGAGAAATTGTGTCGGCTGACATAGAATCTGCCAAAAAATTTCGGAATTTCAGAATTCGCCGAAATTATAAATAATAAGGTCTACATACCAGACCAGATATTCAATGCGTATTAAACGGGATTGTACTAAAAAAAGATGCCCCATAGAACCTACATATCAAAAAGCGAAAAACATGCGAAGGGATTCAAAGTGGCGAAAGAAAGAATACTATATATTAACCCTAATGTTCTAATTCTTCCGGATATTTCATAATGAAGCCTTTATTTATTAATCGGTATTTAAACCCACCCCTACCTTTCCTTTTGATTGATAATATCTCACTTTATATGAAAAAGAATGTTCGGGTGACTGTCCGTCTTTGTGGGGTTCGTGGACATGTGCTCACGTATATGTTTATGGATTTCGTGGGGATGGATAGTAATTTGATTGATTTATGTGACCACGTAACTTGCTTCATTTACTTTTCTCTGGTTGGTTGGAAGAGATTGCCACCTGGCAATACGCCCGCTAGATTGTTTTTGCAATAAAAGTGTCTTAATAAATAAATAAATAAATAATAAACCCCGAGCACTGAAAGGATATGACAAAAGGAATTTGTCTATTTATTGGAGAGCAAATAAAAAGGCTTGGACCACAGTTATTATTTTTAAAGCTACAAGGGTTTCACAAATGTTTTATACCTGATGCAGAAACTTTTATGAGGAAAAAGAATCTTGATTTATAAATATTATTAATACTGAACAATGCACCAAGATATACGCTCGATTTAAAACATCCAAATGTTGAAATATTATTTTTACCACCAAACACTACGTCTATAATACAGCCCTAGGACCAAGGAATAATTTCAACATTTAAAGCGTATTATATTCGTCGAACATTTGAAAAAATATTGGATAATATCGATCAAGATGAGAATTTAACAGTTATACAAGTTTGGAAAAGAATTTAACAGTTATACAAGTTTGGAAAAGAATTTAACACTTATACAAGTTTGGAAAAGAATTTAAAAGTTATACAAGTTTGGAAAAAAATTCTATTCGAAATTGTGTCGATATGGTTTCTACATCAGGTAAAGAAATAAAACAATCCACTTTAAATGCTTGCTGGAAAAGGCTGTGGCCAGAAGTAGTCCCTGGAGAAAATGTTGTACCACCAATAGAAGATAATACCAAAAGGCAATTAACATTTGTCGTGGTATTGGTGGAGAAGGATTTGATGATTTTGATATTCAAGATATCGAAGAAATATTGGAGGATCGTACATTGAACGAAGAAGAATTAGTCGAAATATTGGTGGATCGTACAATGAACGAAGAAGAATAAGTCGAAATATTAGTGGAGCGTACATGGAACGAAAAATAATTATTCGAAATATTGGTGGATCGTACAATGAACGAAGAAGAATTAGTCGAAATATTGGTGGATCTTACATTGAACGAAAAATAATTAGTCGAAATATTGGTGGATCGTACAATGAACGAAGAAGAATTAGTCGAAATATTAGTGGATCGTACATTGAACGAAAAATAATAAGTCGAAATATTGGTGGATTGTACAATGAACGAAGAAGAATTAGTCGAAATATTAGTGGATCGTACATTGAACGAAGAAGAATTAGTCGAAATGTTGGATGAACCTACCATAATTAACGACTCAGAAAGCAGTTGCAGCGAAGTAACCGCATGTTTCACATTAAAAACAACAAACGACGGCTTTAGATTGGCTGATAAATTAGATATTTTTTTTATAGAAAATGATTCCATAATGGAAAGAAGTTTGATACTCAAAGAGAAAATTACAAAATATTTTGGCCTCTTATCACGAAATACGTAAATATTTATACGCTAAAGGGAGACAATCGCTTTATACAGAATTTTTAAAGGCTAAATCCAAAAATACTCCTGAGTCCTCCGATGGTGAAAACTCACAAAAGATCTCGAAAAAGAGTTGAACAAGTAGAATTGTTAGTGATAACGAAGATGAATGAATGATCTATTATATGTATGTTATTAAAGTTTTTTCAATAAATATGTAAATGTATATTTCGTCGATTGTTTAATAAAAAAATAAAGGATATTAACAAACTTCGATATTTTTTAGAACGCAAAGACTATTTTTATATAAACTTCAAACCTCGTATAACCCGGATTTGTATTGCACGACGTGTTTGTGGAACCATATGACCGTGTTATACGAAGCCCAGGTGTACTTGTATTCAAGGTTTATATTTGATCTGTTGAGATATGTTGTATATTTTATTACAATTTCAATGTATACAGTATAACATGGTGGGCTTTTTATCTTGTGGTAATTTCTTCCAGCTGGCAAAACAAGTAATAAAGAACCCTTAAGTGAAAATCAGTTTTAAAATAAATCTGGGTTCCAACAGAAATTACATCCCCAACCCCTAGGCTAGAGAACAATCGTCTTGCTATTTAGTCTACGGAGATCGTATTTTAATATTCCAACTGTTGAATATTTGATAAGTTAAACATTACCTGTCATAAAATATAGAAATATTTCAAACTAACAGATAGTAGTCTCAATTTATAAAACGAAGAAAACATTGTTTTGCTTGTTTCATTAAACTTAAAAAAATCAATTAACATCAAAAATCAATAACCAAAAAGTGGCAAACTTTCTTTTTAAAATTCAAGACGAAAAAATTTCAAAAGAATTAAAAGAAAATCATTTCTTTTTAACTGCTTTCATCTGCATTGGAACAATTGGTTCTTAAAGTTTCAGGCAGCAAACTTTAAAATCGTTTTTCCTGTTTGCACAACTGCTGCACATGACGGTTTTACAAACGTAACCTAAATTTCGCTCCATCGAAAACAAAGGTTAAAGCGTATTCAAGCGAAATGCACCAAAGCAGTAAATTCACAATATAATTTTCTTACCCAACAGTTTTCCTTATTCCAGGGGCATGGCATTTCAACAAGTCTGTTATGTTGAAACAAAACAGCATGCAAATCAATACGATTGCATAATGTCATAACTTTTGTTCGTCTCGCAATTGTTCACATTGTCGCTCAGGAATGAGTGAAATATACATTCAAATATTTTACGACGTGATTTGAAAAATTTCAATTTTAGACTCAGGTAGGAAAAGGCGTATTAAAGCAAAGCAGTGCATTTGATTCATACAAGTATGTTAACTAATTTGGAGAGTTTCTAAAGAGATTGTTAGAGAGAAATGGTGATAAGTCATTGGAAGTAAAATATACTTCTTCTTGTAGGCTAATATTCTGAAGAAGCTGTGTGGCCATCGAAGATAATAATATCTTAGAAATGTACTTCTTCATCTCGTGTTCAATGCTGAACATAGTGGTTCCTTACAATGTCTAGAGTTCGATTTACCATTCTTTCCGACATCTTGGGACATAACATATTAAATGTAACGTTTCAATGATCTTGTAACCTGCTTTATTTAGATCGCACATCTTATATAGGAGACTTTCTATTTAGTCATTTATCCGCCACTATCGATGTGATCATGAGAAATTATGAGCAACTCAACTTATAAAACTCTAGGATTTGTAATGAGAATCTCTAAGTTATTTGAAAACCAAATAGTACACAAAACGTTGTTTAATTCATTGATCCGTAGCAAACTAGAAAGCAATCCTTGCATTTGGAGTCCGGTGGGGGCGCAGAACTCACTCATGGTGGAGAAAGTACAAAAAAATATCTACGTTATCTCTATGAGTGAGTTTGTTGTCTATCCATAGCTTTATCCTACTCAGTTCCTGCGGGGTATGCTTGGGTATAACTCCTTGAGCGTAAGAAGAGATCTGCGTTTGGTATACGTTGTCAAACTCGTTCGAGGAGCTGTGAGCTGTCCAGCATTACTACAAAGATTAGCGTTAAAATTTAATGTTCCTAACAATTACAACAGACTGCGCCGGCAAGAACTGTTCTCAATAACATACGCAAGAACGGGTCTTCCAGCCGCTATGCCTGTTGGAAGGGCCTTAACTCTGAACGGGACTGCTTCGGATATTGACATATTCCATATCACATTACCAAAAACAAAAGTAAATTTTCTTCTAAGATTGAGCGCGTTACAAAGCACTCATCAACGTATTTAAATGACTTTGAATATAAGTGTGTATTTGTGTGTATATAACATGTATGCATATATATTATTTTTTATTTTATATATATATATATATATATTTTATTCTTCATAATTTTTCTTTAAATTTAATGTTAACATTTCTTGTATTTTTGAAAGTAATTAGGCTAAGCCTGTTTTAAGAAAATAAATAAATAATTGCCTCTGACGACTCCACTCCATCCATTGCTGCACTCTGTGGCACGAATTGCAGTTTTAAGCGTAGTCCAGTTGCGTATCTTACTTGGTCAGTCGTATTGTGACTCTTCTTCCTCTTCTACGTTTTCAGTATCCACAAGCTTCTCTAAAGTATCTCCTTGGCTATGTGTCTAAAGATACGAAGGGTTCGCCGAAGGCATATTGTCAACAATCTTTCGGTGATCCTCAGTTGTTCAAAAATGGAAGCATGAGTACGACTTTCTTTCAATGGAATTCGTAAATGAAATGTATATAATATGTGAGTGAAACCTGAACAATACTGAAAGGAACCGATTAAATGCTGAAAATGCAAACACTGAAAATACACAGGGTAAAAATGTATGACGGAATATGGAATAAAATTGTAAGGGATCAACGTAAACTTAAGGCTAATGTGTTTTTTTTTTTTTATTAAACAATTTAAATTATCGTACAAACATTTGCCAAGGCTATACCTATATACAAATGTATTACTTAACTAATCTTAATTATATGTTATAATTTATGAACTTACTTAATACATTGACCGCCTTGTCAGTCACGGGTGACTGACACTGGAATACTCCAATGGGGCGGGGCTATGTCTGTCACCAGTGGCTGACACTGAGTACCTACTTTAACTTGCCATTCAGTGCTGTCAGTCACGAGTTCTGTGTTAAACGTTACTGGGATTGCTTGACGCGGCCCTTCCGCATGTTACCGCAACTTGGCCTCAGAGTTATTTTATGACAAAACTTGTTCGCAGAGAACGTGTTAATCTTATTTTCCTACATATCATTTTATTTTATTTATTCAATCTTAATATATGATTTCTTAGAAATAATTAACACCTACATACTACTTATAACTAGATAACAATTCTTATAACTAATTATTTAGCAAAAACAAGTCCACTCGTTCAGGCTACTTGTATTCCATCACATTTACTCAGACCTTGGTCGTCCCAGCTAATACTGTAGGTGGACTAGTCAGGCAACAGATAATGCTTCGGGAGCTTGTGCTTATAATGGAAGGGTAGGTCGGATTTACTCTCGTAAGCCCCCAGGGCAGCGACTAAGAGATTGCTGTGATTTTGTTGGCTTTTATATAATAGAACTTCACGATCCAAGCGAAGGCTGAAACATGAAGAGCACTCTGAGATAATTTGGGCATGTAGAACGAATGAAGGAAGAAATACTCAAAAAACAAATATGTAGTGTACATGTAAGTAACATAGAAGGCGTGGTAGAGGAAGACCAAATAAAGTTTACTTCTTGTAATTTGTTTTTATCAAACACTGTTTATTCCACTTTTTATAACGGTATAATCCAGGGTTATACCGTTACAAAAAGTGGAATAAACAATGTTTGATAAAAACAAATAACAATGTCTTTAAACCTCCACAATATAAATTATAACTTATGTATTAAGTTTACTTCTATCAAGTGAATGGTATTTTCAAAGAACAAAATATAAAAAGTTTGTGTCCATCAAATAAATGGTATTTTTAAAGAAGTAAATATAAAAAGTTTACTTCCATCAAGTGAATGGTATTTTCAAAGAAGTAAATATATAAAGTTAGCTTCTATCAAGTGAATGGTATTTTTAAAGAAGTAAATATAAAAAGTTTACTTCTACGAGTATTAAGTGAATGGTATTTTCAAAGAAGTAAGTATAAAAACTTTACTTCTATCAAGTGAATGGTATTTTCAAAGAAGTTAGTATAAAAAGTTTACTTCTATTGAGTGAATGGTATTTTCAAAGAAGTAAATATAAAAAGTTTACTTCTATCAAGTGAATGGTATTTTCAAAGAAGGAAATATTTAAAGTCACCAGCTTTTTTAGACTTTCTAACAACATGTCAAAAGTACTTACGTTATTTTCTGCATATTGTGGAAAGTCTTACGGTGATATTCGATTATTGAATGATAAAGACATTGGTGAACCTTGTGGTCCATGGGATGAAAAGCATCCGTCTTCAACACCACATAAATATTTCTTCAATTGAAATCAAAAAAATTACCAAAATAAGTAGTTTTTAATATAAACTTTAATGAAAAAACACACGAGTTTACTTTATTTCAAAATAAATTTGAGGAAGCTTGAATTTTCAGTCTCTCGTTTAAAACTGAAATCGGGCATTTTCACTCTGTATTTACACAAAAGTCGTATTCAGGTTTGAAACGCTTTGTGGCAATTCCAGAATTCGTCTCTTGGGAGTTATATTTCAAATGGGATGTTTTACATTACCTAAATTGGAAAATAGAGTCGAAATTGAGAGCATTTAATGTCAAATATATTAAGTAAATGAAAAAGTATTTTTCACCTACTAATATTGAAAATTTAATATAAAGGAATAAAAATACCAGACCATATTATGAATCATGTTCATCACAGTGATGTACGGAAGTAAAACGTGAACGAAGAGAACTAATGAAAATATCAGACCATATTATGAATCATGTTCATTAGTGATGTACGGAAATAAAACGTGAGCGACGAGAACTAATGAAAATACCTGACCATATTATGAATCATGTTCATTACACTGATTTACGGAAGTAAAACGTGAACGAAGAGAACTAAAGAAAATACCAGACCATATTATGAATCATGTTCATCACAGTAATGTACGGAAGTAAAACGTGAACGAAGAGGACTAATGAAAAGACCAGACCATATTATGAATCATGTTCATTACAGTGATGTACGGAAGCAAAACGTGAACGAAGAGGACTAATGAAAATACCAGACCATATTATGAATAATTTTCATCACAACGATGTAGAGAACTGAAACGTGAACAAAGAGAACTAATGAAAAGAGCGAAGGAAATAAAGTGAAAAAGTGTGTGCTGGGAATAATATGCTCGTATAGTGTGTCGATGTATGACTAAATATGAAGTCAAATAAGAATGAATGATATCTAAAAACTGATGTGTGCCGAGCTGAAGAAGGGCAAAAAGGGGCATGTTGAAGTTGTTTTGATGTATTGAATGAAAGACTGACTAAATAATGAAAATATGAGTGGAAATGACGGTAGAGGGTGGCCACAAAAAATTGAATGGACCATGTGAATCAAATGCTGAAAGAAGGAAAGGTAAGGAGTAAGAAAAATAGAAGGAACTGTGAGAGAAGGTTTAAAGATGCAGAGACATTAGGAAACAATGCGGATTTACGATGTAGTGTTTTAGATGAGGAAATGAGCATTTAAATGATTCAGCCACGTAGAAAAATATGAAAATTAAAATGTACGGAAATAACTCATACAAATAGCAAAGAAGGTATAAAAAGTTTGGGAAGACCTACACAACGAAGCATAATCAAATTAATGAAATTTTGGTAGAGTGATAAACTTTTGTGATAGCAGAATATATATGAAGAGATGTATGGGTAAGGAAAAAGGGAAAGATTAACTCTAGGATAGAATGTAGGGGAAATCTGTTCTCTCTGCCCACTCCGATAGGGACATAGCGTGATGGTGGTAAATGTGTAAGTTTTGATCTAACTTTCAGATCCTATTCTTCCCCAATATAATATAGGGAGCTTTCAAAATATAAATCATATTTTATTGCGAAATAACGCTTTTAAGCTCAACTTTTCTACTAAAAGAAAAAGAGGTAAACTTTAAGGGAAAAGTGTAAGGAAGTTGACGTTAGTTCAGTTCTATCCCACCATTGCCTACGCTATTATAGAGAAAAAATAACTCCCCATCAAATGTGATTACACTGGAAGTTCTTTGTCTTCTTTTTTCATTATGAGCGCGACGTCAATAGTTAGAAAGAAGGAACCTCTCAAAAAGACTCCACCTCAAGCGGCAATACACCTGAGTGTGAATAGAAAAGTAGCGACGTCGGATTCGGGGTCTGACATCATGGGTTAAGGAAAATGACTCGCAGTACAATAAATGTACTTATAGTTATACTATTATATTTATTTTACGTGGAGAGAAGTACGAAATCCTTCAGTTGATACTGATGGGTAAGATCAAGGGGCAGCGTGGTCCAGGTAGAAGGCAAATATCTTGGCAGCGCAATGTAAGAGACTAGACGGGGATGAGGCGTGTGGAGGACTTGTTCCGGGTTGCGCAAGATAAAGAAGCTTTTGCCAGAGTGATTGCCAACGTCGGGGGGACCTGATAGGGTACGACAATAGGAAGAATAGTTATACCTTTGAGTAGAGTCTGCACTCTAAACGATGCTAAATAAAGTATCCTACTAAAATGGCTTAAAGGTTTAAAAACAGCCTAGTATGTTGTGAGTATTTTGCTAAAAATTTCAAATAAAGAAAAACTATTATTTCATGTAAATAGCTACGGCTCAGTTCGAAGATTTACCTACCGATTTAAAGGTGAATGAAAATTTTTAGAGAAGGTATTCAGATGTTTGGTTAATTTTATTCTACATAAAAGAAACGGCATATATCAGACGTCTCACTAGGCTCACTCGTCGTTGCCGGGCCTCGAAGTCGAGGATCCCCTCGCCCCTCCAACGTTAATCTTGAACCGTTCTCTCACGTCGAACAGCCCGATTCTAGATGCGCACTCCCTCCCCCAAATGCCACAGACATGTGGACCCTGCTGAGCCGCCTGTCCGCAGCGCACTGACTAT
Source organism: Odontocerum albicorne (assembly GCA_949825065.1). Taxonomy (NCBI): domain Eukaryota; kingdom Metazoa; phylum Arthropoda; class Insecta; order Trichoptera; family Odontoceridae; genus Odontocerum; species Odontocerum albicorne. Next base: position 5,688,549 of record OX463849.1, read on the forward strand.
TTCTCACACGTCTAGCCACTGAGACGCCATCAGCCCGAGAACATACAGCTCTCCACCCCTCACGGTCCCGAGCCACCTGCTCCCAGTCCCCAGGCGCCCCGCACAAAGTAAGCGACTCTCGCAGACTGTCCTTATAGTGCTTCCTCTGCCCACCAACTTTTCGCTTGCCCACCACTTCCCCGTACGTTTTGGGAGTCTGTGATCGCCCATGCGTATCACATGCCCGGTCCACCGCAATTTCGCCATTACAACCATATCTTCTATAGATTTACAGTTGGAGCGTTGCAGGACCGAAACATTTGTGATATTATCACTGTCTGTTATAAGACAGCTGGCTTTAACTCACGAAATTCACACATAAATAATATAAAAGAAAAACATATTTTAGCAATTTAATTGATAATTAATTCATAATTTCATAAAAAGGGTATTCAATCAATTAAAGGGAATTCGATAGAAAACAATCCTGAGTTTGTTCCTAAATAATGATTTTGTTATCTCGAGAATTGGGTTTTATTTTAATCTTTGCCCTCACAGTAAACGATATTCTCAAAACAATGCCAATATTAGCAATTTAATTATCCCTTCTCAATTTCCTCGTCAGTTCCCGTTGTTTTGTTCCAGCTGAAGCCGCGGATTCGTATTTTTCTTATTTAACTAAAAATCTAACAAAAACATTTTTAAAAGTCATGTACTAACCTTATACGCTAATTATTTTTAACGTCTTTCAAGAATAATTTTCTATAATAAGAATTTAATTCCATGGTATTAATTTACATATCAACACGTGCCGAGCCAAAGGTCGTAACCTTTCAAAAAAGTAGTTTGTTTTTAATTTGAAAGTAGACTTACAAGAAATTTACCAAAAAATATACAAACAATTAAATCCCAGCCTTTATCTTATGTAAAGTTCAGTAATTTTAACAGGTCAATGAAAATGTTACGTAAATGGAAAGGAAAAAGAACATTAATTGGTCTGGCAAGTGAGACATAGACGGCATAAACTAAATATACATTGTAATTTGTTTTATCAAACACTGTTTATGCCACTTTATATAACGGTATAACCCTATCGGTTTCAAGGTTTTCACCTCATCATCAGGGGAGTAGAAATAATAATGAATTCTGTTCAAACTGGTACCGACATACACACTTCTAACGGTAAACATTCGGGTTGGGGACTGTGGATGGAGGAAAATAGGAGACAATCTCAGCTAGCAGCAGCGTGATTCTGGAAATATATGTATTTGCCAGATGTTCACCCCCATGCACTGACTTAGAAATTTCTAGGGCCTCTAATCTGTCCAATTTATTTCCATTACTACAGGTATGTAAGAATTTGACATCATCGATAGAAAATATATAATTTTCACGGTGACAATGATAAGCCATTTCAGAATAAATTCGAGGATTTGTTAAGGCGTATTTGTGTTCACGAAATCTCTTTTCAAATGATCTTACTGTCTTTCTTATATACAAATGGTCACAATCAGCACATAAAAGTTTATACACACCACTGTTGCTAAATATTCCATTTTTGCATTTCCCGTTAAATAAGAGTTTCTGGAGATTAAAAGTAGTAAATGTATATTATTTATAGTTAAGGTATTAACATTGTGGAGGTTAAAAGACATTGTAATTTGTTTCATCAAACACTGTTTATTCCACTTTATGTAACGATATAATCCTACCGGTTTCAAGGTTTTCACCACGTCAACAAGGAATTATTCCGTTAAATAAAGGGGAATTATCAGTGTTTGATAAAAAAAATACAATAAACTAAATATGTCTACATCGGAGTCACATACACTCGGTACATTCTTACTATTGAGTTAAAGAAGCCTGTGTTATTCTTGAATGTTGTTACGTTTAACAAAGCAATCCTCCCAAGGAAGTAAAAGGAAACTCTGACATAAATTCGTTCAAAAATAGCAGGTAAGTCCACAAGACTATTCAAAATTCTACAAAGCAATATAAGTTCAAAGGTACGTCTACAAGTTTCAAGTGATTGAATATAAAAATAAGAAAATAATGTATCTATCACATTTTAGGTAAATGCTTTTATTTATTTTTATTCATCTGTATAATTTAGCTCAGTTACTTGGCAACAGGCAATAATCTCTAATGATATTGGAATTATAAGAACTTTTTCAATTTCACTAACTTAAACTTTCAAATGTTTCCTGTTGCTTGAATAAAAATTACAAGAATTTTTATAAAAGCCAAAATAGTTCATATACAAGTGTTATTTCGTTTTCAGTTTCCTGATAATTACAGCCGTGAACCAATAAGCAATCATTCCCTATTCTATGCACCAATTTACAGAACTTTTATTCATGCTCGGCTTAGAGATATTGACGACAACAAAGAATATATTCTCGACACCGTTTAGCAGCATTAGAAGAATCCTCCAAAGTATTCTTCCATATAAATAAAAAATTATCAGATCCATATTACGAAAATCGAAAAAATGATCAGATCCACATTACGAAAATCGAAAAAAATATCAGATCCATATTACGAAAAAGGAAAAAAAATATCAGATCCTTATTACAAAAAAGGAAAAAATTATCAGTTCCATATTACGAAAAAGGAAAAATTGGAAGAAATAAAAAAGTTAAAAGTAAAAACGTTTTGTTTAAAAAAAGACATGGTTTGTTTCGACGTTTTATTTCAAAGATATGGCACACATGTATGTTATGTATAACTTACTGCACGCAATTATGATGTACATCAAAGGAATACATTTGATAAACGTTCTAATCTTTAGGGTGTGGGCTCTATTGGCAGGGGTGTCTCGACTGGGGGGATGTTTTGAGATAAGGTCACACCCTTTAATATTGCCTCTCTTAATACGTTCGGTGCTAAAGACGCCCATGGGCGTCATCACATTTTTTGTAGAGACGCTGATGACACCCGTTGCGCTTCATTCGATTGTCTTTGTTTGTATGGTACCGAATATTTTAAGATTTTAAGGTTTCCGTAAGATTTTAAGGTTTCGAAAATACCGTAAGATTTTAAGGTTTCGAAAATAGGATTTTTTCAGTACCTCTGCACTATTCTATAAATACATACCGCAGTCAACGTGTTGCGTATTTTTTCCATTGTTTTGAAATGCACGTATTATTTCGGGATATATTATATGTGTACATAACATGCAATGTTGATATTAAGAAACCTTTATTTATATATGGATTTATTTCTTCATTAGTATATATGTTTGTTTATTTATTTGTTATGTTTTAATAATATCTCAGTCCATTTTATTGTTATGTTTTAATAATACCTCTGTTCGCCTTTTCGAAAAAATGTCAAGTGTTGTCTATGTCTACCCAAAGACTATCTAACAACTACCCAAAGAACTGAATCTCCCTACTCCCTAAACCAGTAGATGATTCAGTCTGCCTCTGACTGGAATTGAAATGCATCTAAATATGTTAAGTGTGCACAAGTGTGTTATTATTTTGATGTGGAAAAACATGTCGATTGCTGGATTGCACCTATGGACAAGGTTTGACTGTTTTTGCTGTTAGCCACAGACATTGTTGTCTATTTTGTACATTTGTCAATGTTAACGCCGATTCGACGCATTGGGTTTTACGAATTAATATATCTACACTCAAAGGCCCAAAAACTAAAATATATGTGAATATTTTTTTTCTTTTTTTACAAAACAATTTAAAGCCGAAAATTATTGATCAAATTATTTTGTGTGCATGTATATACATGGTAAATATAGCGGATTTATTGCTGTACAACATTTTTTTCAACCATCGGTAATAACTGAACTAATTCTCATCGGTAATAACCGTGCAACATCAATATAAATAATCAAATTTCAAATTCCCATCAAAATACTAATTTTTGCTTTGTGACATAATCACTGCCGACAAAATTTGACCGTCATATTTGTTCATACTCGTACATCTGGAAATATTTTTATAAATATAATGCAAGCTCACATTATACTGCCGTCATAAGCAAAAACGCAGCTAACGGGAAAAAATCAAAAATTTAACTAAGTATGAGGCAATATTTCATATCAAATTCTGAACCATAATCCATAAAATAAATACAGAAAACCATTTATTTCAACACCAAAGTCGAAGTTATGCATTATATTTTTTTTTACAAAATACTAGGAATTTCTAAGCAAAAAAAAAACAATAAAATGTGATTCATAAGCAAAAATACAGCAAATGCTTATGCGTTTGCTGCGTTTTTGATTATGAACCACATTTTACTGATTTTTTGTTAATGAATCACGACATTTTTAAGCAGCAATGAAAAACATAAAAGTGCAGTTTTCTCAAAACTTAACTTTTGCCATTAGCTGCGTTTTTTTGCTTATGAGGGTAGTTATAGGTTATAGCTTTTTTCGTTATTTGTAATTATTTCATTGAATAGAATAAATTAAATTACTACAATATATAGTGACCAAATTCAGGAATGCAACCTTTACCAAACTAAACCTGAGAGTATAAAAATCTACTAAAATGATAGTCCACAACAGTATTCTAGTACCAACATTGAAAATTGAAAATTAACGTGGACGTGAAAAAGAATATATTGACTGAATATGGTATAAAAATATAAGGGATGTATGTCAACTTAAGGCTGACGTATTGATACAAAAAAGCAATCTGAGTTGGTTTAAACATGTAAAACGAATAAATAAAGACAAAACAAATAAACGGTGAAAATAACAGTTGGAATTAGAAAAAAAAACAATTGGGATTACAAAAAAAAAAACAAATGGGATTACAAAAAATAACGGTCATGATGAATAGATTTATCGATCAATACTTTTAAACTTCTTTCAATAATTAACAACAAATTCCTTGGAATATTATAAACAATACATTAAGACGAACACCATATTGTTTACCACCGAATGAGTGAAGAGGTTGGCACAAAATCTGCAACATTCCTAAGGGATTAATCATACGTAAATTGTTACCAAAGCTTCCGAGGCCTGTGAGAAATTACGAAATCCTGAAACTTTGGTACGCCAATCGAAAGCTGAATTCCGCCTTTATGCATGGAAAAAAATGAATTAACCCTCCTACGGATCCTACAAAATTGGAAACCAGCAACCGCAAAATTATTTTTTCTGAGAAATTATAGCCAAGTTTAACTTCTTGTTCAAACATCCCGTAATCCAAGCCATAAATATGAATTAATCGAGGAGGCAAACATCGATGGGTGTAATTAATGGGAATGGGATATATTTCTTTCTACGCCACATTTTTTATTCTTTGAAGGTTAACATAGTGGTCTTGAATTATTTTCACATTTGGATCGAATTTTAGATTATTTTTAGATCATTCAAGTATTATGTGACAAATGTGCTATATCTACCTCTAAATACGAGTACATTCGATTCGTTCGTTTTTTAGGTTTATTTAGCAATAGAATATTACGTCAACAGGGATTTGTTTTTATTTATGTATTTATTAATCCATTGTAAAATTTATACTTCAAGTTGGGTGGGTAATCTTTTCTACCTTACCATATAACACTTTCACATATATACATTTGGGGGTTTTATTACTTTAAATCATTTTTGCCAATCAATCAGTTATTTTAATAATTATAATTGTAATCCATGATAGTATCTTTAACGTAGTGTACGAAAGCAATCATTATCCTGCCGTATAGCTAACTGAGCGTCGGGACTCCAATGATAGCCTTTGATGACTCCTAACCATCCATCCCAGAGCTCCGCAGTTGTTATGGGTAGTCGTGTTACGTCTCTCACTCATCGTATTGGGACTCATCCTCTTGTGCGTCATTCTTCCACGCCTCCTGCGACAACAATTCTTTCCAAACTCTTCCTTGGCCATGAACAATGTGTCCGAAGAACTGAAGGATTCGTCGTAGACATACTATCGACAATCTATCGGTCTTCTCCCTGGCTCCATCCCAGCTCACTGTTTGCGAAAACTGTTGGGGTCAGCTCACCTCGTCCTCAGGTTGTATGCTCTTTTGTCCCGGACTACGTCCCCCAGGCCGTGCCTTTGCATCAGGTTATCTTTTTGCACCAACCATGAATTTTTTTGTCTTCCTCTGGTTGTTATTCGCGGAAGATCCATGGAGATTGCCTGGTTTACAATGTGATCGGGTGCTCTGCGTCCAACGTGTCCATACCATCTCAATTGGCTCTCCTACATCTTGCTGTTGATGTCTGTAACACCTAGGGATTCCACGAAAGCGTGAGCATTTTATTTTGTCTCTTAGGGAGACACCATCTGACCATCTTAGCATGCGCATTTTAGCAGTTTCTAGTTGCCTTAAGTAAGAGTTATACATTGTCCAGCATTTGGAGCCATAGAGGAGTGCGGGTCTGACAATCGTTTGGTATACTTTTCCTTTTAACTTTACTGGCATTTTTGGATCACATAGAATTCCCGTCATTGATCTAAACTTCATCCATTCCACACTAATCGACAATCTATCGGTGATTGTCATTTTTTCGAGAATGAAAACTTCACCTTAACGCTCATGGAATTCCTAGCATCCTTCTCCAGCAAAACAAATGTATCTATTCAACGTCTCTCTTTTGCGTCTGAGTCAATGTCTCTCTGCCATATATAAATATGATGAAGAGAAGGGACTTAACTGGGCGCATTTCGTCGTGTTGACGATGGTTCTGCTCTTATAAAGGGTCTTTCAAATTGAGCGGTTTTTTAATTCTTGGATAAAACACAGAAGGCGTCGCGAACTTGCCTGGGGCTTGTGACATTTGTGATGTGTAATGTATGACATTTATAAAAATGAAGTCGTATACAATACAACAACGCGTTCAAATTGAGAATTATTTTATGTATTGTAATCTCCGGATACGGTGATGTTAATTAGCCACCAATATCATATGATCTGGACACCGTTGGACTATTTTCTCTGGGGTTATATGAAAAACTAGGTCTATACAAATGACCTCCAATCAATTCCTGAGCTGAAAGATGAAATAATTCGCGTTATTGATGAGTTAGAACCGCAATCGTGCCAAAATGTCATCGAAAATTTTGACTAAAGAGTGGACATCTGTGAAGCTGCAAGAGGTGGACATTTGGCAGATATTGTCATATGTTACATTATACTTCAATAACCAATTAAATTTTTTTTGAAATTAAAGCAAATTTTGTGTTTTATTTAACTAAAAAAAAAACGTTCAATTTGAAAGATCCTTTATATCTTTTCCAGTTTTCAAACCGCATTATTCTCCATTCCAGTTCTTCTTTTTACCTCAGCCTCTCATCCTCAATTATCGGTAATATAAGAGCCTAAGATGACACGTACTCCCAATGTATTGGGATGACCAAGAAAGACACGCAACAGTACTACCCTGAACCACTCATCAAACGACGATGAAGAGCAGTCTCCAAGGGCTGTCATGCGAGTCACAATCTTCAGTCATAAGCTTAATGGCACAATGGATTATTATTCAGAGAAAAGGCTCGTGCAGCGGCTGAAGGGCAGATGATTTCTAAAGTTGCTGAATATAATGCAAAACAGAACAATATGCTTATTTAGCTCTCATGACATACAATGGTGTGCCGAATTTAATAAAGATAAAGGGAAGAAAACCATTTCGACAGTCGATCGGAGCGTGGTTGTTATTGCGACAAGATTTTGAGTACTTGGGCTTTCACGATGAATGACGTGTGGAAAAGGTTTGTGTGGGCTTCTTTTTGTTGTTTTATATTTGTGTTTCTGTATATTTTTCTTTTTATTTTTATGATTGTGTGATGTATATTATGGGATGAACAGTTTTGGTCTTTCTGGAGTGATGATGTGTGAGGAGTTGGATTTCGCATGATGTTTCCAGTTGTAATTGAGTGTCTCTATTTGTTAGGTTGATGAAAATGTGCAACGGGGTTTTGTTTTTGTGTAATCGAAAATCGGAAAGAAGTATCGATTTATTTTTTCATGCTAAATATCCTCAGTGAGATACAGGCCAAAGCCTAGTTTACTGGGGATACGACAAATGAAAGGCAACAAACCCAGATCCATTAAAATTGTTTGTCGAAATTAAATTACCTGTTGCTTTTTCGCAAATTATGTATATATATTGTCATGTGTAATAATAAATAAATAAATAAAATTAAAATAATTTTTGCAATTTTTCAGATCATTTGTTCCAGCTCACGGTTACAAAAATATATAAATGTAAAATATAGCAAACATTCAATATGTTGTAATTTAAATGTATTTTCCATTAAGAGCTAAGCTTCTCTTATTGACGTATCAAAGGAAAATAATAGCCATTAGATATTCAAGAAGCAATCATTAATTAAGCTCGACCTCGGAGCTTAATTTGCTTGGCTGGCCTTACTTAAACTTGACTGTAAACAATGTTAATAATTTCCTGTACTAAATGTATCAACTACGCAACACAACACGCCGTGGTGTGGTCACAAGTAATTATTTACAAGGTATATCGATCACACATTCCATGCGGTTATGGTATAACATTGTAATTACACGAGTATTCCATGATTATGGATATTATCACCAAAGCTTATATCATTTTAAATCTTTACTGTGGAGGTATTTTTCTCGGAATCATGTGTAATAATAGCTTAAACTTTGAGTGTTTTTTTACAGCTTGCTCTTCGTCGAGGAATTCGAAATGTCATGTTTGTTAAAAAACATGTATTTATTTTAGTTGTAGATTATGTAAAATTCTTTCATCAACATTTCTGCTAACGCACTATTCCTTAAGAGTTCTCTATTTTTGAACTGACGTATGATATAGTTAATTAAACTTTTTTAAATAAACTCCACTTTATTGTCTTTTTTTTTAAGTATTACATAGAATTTAAGAAGAGTCAATTTATTTTTTGTGCAGTAATTTATTTCCCTTTTTACGGTTAAACTAGTATTTTTTCCTCATTCAAGATATCATAACAAATCTTGTGTGAACTGGGTTTCGTCTATGTTTTTAGAGCACAGAAAATGCAACAGAAAGAAAACACTTACACACAAAACTTAACCGAGTTCTTACACAAATAATTTTGCAGGATACAGCACATCCTATAGTCTTGAAACATGATACATTTATGTGTGTTATTTTTCATTTGTATGATACCTCTCAACATATCCAAATAGGCACCCCATTAATCAAGCTTTCGAGTTTAGAACCACTGCATTAGGCAAAACTAACCACAGTTAAATACGGGCCTGCCCACAGTTAAGGACCTGTCCCGATGAGGCATTTTACACGCGATTCGAGTAGCGCGTTTCGAATTAATCAAAGTAAATTGATCTAGCTTCGCGGTATTTATGAAATTTACGAACATGTATGTTTCTGTAAAATGTCTTCTTCCTCCGTGCGATTGAGTTAGGAGTCCAATTTACCTTAATTAATTCGAAACACGTTACTCGAATCGCGCGTAAAATGCCTCATCTGGACAGGGTCTAACAGGCAATTACACTCGCACACGTGTATTGATTGGGTGAGAATTGTTATTAGATGAACTAATTTATCAGGTTAAAACGCTTTAAATTTGGGGTCTACGCTCTTCTTAACTCAACAACATTAGGTCAGTAATATAGCACTCTAGATATTTATTATTTGCTAACGATTTAAAGGTCTTCAGAAAAATTTTATTTTACGAAGACTATTTACTCCTTCAGACAGACTTGAACGTAATTTCGGAATCGATTAAAACAAATAAATTATCTCAAAATGCAAAGTTTTGTTTTTTTTTCTAGAGCAATGATTTTCAAACATCATAGATACAATTTAAGAATATTTTCAACACATGACGTCTTACATTGAACGGTGTTGATATAGAGAGAGGGAAAAACTTTAAATACCTCGGAAGTATCCTAGGGGAAGACCTCGACCCAGAAACCGAAATCTCGTGCGGCTTTTAATAAAATGAGAAACGTATTCTGCGATGATAATCTAAACTTGAAACTTCGACTATTGCATGGAGTGGAATTATGGATCCTCAAAGTAAGTAGTATGAACCGACTGGAAGCATTCGAAATATGGATGCACCGGAAAATGCTACGGATACCCTGTACGGATATGGTCAGCCATACAAGGGTTCCTCAAATAGCCAAAATCGATAGAGAGTTGCTGACTAATATTAAAATCTGAAAAGTGTCCTACTTGGGTCATGTACTTAGAGGAGCAAAGTACAAATTACTGCACCTGATCATCCAAGGCAAAATAGACGGTCAAAGAGGTGTTGGCATGAGGCAAATCTCTTGGCTCCGCAATATACGTGATTGGACTGGCATAAGGGGCGTTGGAGATCTTTTTTGGCCTGCCGGGGACAAAGATGTCTACTCTCAGGTGATATTCAACGTTGAGGGGACCTGACATGACACTGGGAAGAAGAAGAATAGATACGCTCTGAATAGTTTAATGATTTAAAGAGTAGAACGCATTAAAGATTTGTGTATTAATTTTAACATTAGGCTCTCATTTGGTCTTCATGCTGAGGAACTGTGTGAGTCTACTTATGTGGTACTAGGGTTTGTGATACGAGTTTCTCAGTCATTTGTGGGGGCAGAAGTTCTCAGGTCCGTTTACAATGCGCTGGTTTGTAGTGAACTTAGAATATGGACCATTGATGTTGAGCCCCGTAGGGGATTAACTTCTCTCAAATGGTGGAAAAAGCAATTTATGAGATTTCTCTAAACGAGGTCGTGGTACAAGACTGCAAAGAGATGAATAAATGTTATAGAAATCCGTGTATTTAGAAGAATATAAAGAGTGAAAATTTATGACAGAATACGTAATAAAGTGATTAATGATGAATGTGAGCTTTAGACTGATGTATTATGTAAGACGAGGGTGAGCACTATGAGATGGTTTGGGCGCGTAGATTGAATGAATGAAGAAATACTTACAAGATAAATATACCATTCAAATGTGAGTGGAAGACGTGGTAGAGGAAGACCAAGGAAATAAGGTTGGATCAGGTGTGATATTTTGATATCATTAAATGTGATTAAATGGTAGGAGTTGCATGAAAATGTACTTGAATATTTTTTTATTTATTATCACACATGACAAGAAATATACATAATATGCGAAATACAGGTAATTTAATTTTGACATACAATTCAAATGGATCTGGGTTTGTTGCCTTTCATTTGTCGTATTACCAGTAAACTAGGCTTTTGCCGGTATCTCACTGAGAATATTTAGCATGAAAAAATAAATCTATACTTCTTTCCGATTTTTGATTACACAAAAACAAAACCCCGTTGCACGTTCTCATCAACCTGACAAACAGTGACACTCAATTACAACTGGAAACATCATGCGGAATCAAACTCTTCACACATCATCACTCCAGAAAGACCAAACCTGTTCATCCCACAATATACCGCACACAATCATAAGAATAAAAACAAAAATATACAGAAATACATAAAAACAAAAATACATTTATAAAATGGGTAAAACATGTGTGTAGTGATATCTGCCACTAAAATCTGCCACTCTTTCTTCTCTGTTTACCCCGACAAGGAAACGGTATAATAGTTTGAATGTATGTACAAAGTATAGCACACATATAAAACGACGGTATTGGTTTTGAAAGAGAATTTTACGCGATATCATTATATAAGATATAAAGAAATATTTATGAGTATGTAATTGTGGAAACGGAGAAAAATATATCTTTCGTGTGTTTAACATCTCTTCTTCTCCTTATTCTCATTTAATACAAAGTAAAACATATTCCCCATTTCTTTTAAGTACCAAAGGAATATATGACACCTCTTAAGTATAGGAATAACTCATTTCCACAAGCTCTCAGTGCTTCGTGAGAGAAATGTGGAATCATCAGTTCTACAGACAGGATAACAGATGTCTAGGGTTGGCAAAATAATTGAATCGATGTGCTCATAAACAAGAGAGATCCTAAATATCTTATATTATCCTTGAAGGTTATTTTGTGTAAGAAAACTGAACAAAGATGTCAACATTTTTCATTTGATATCCATTAAGCAAAAGGGGCATTAAATCAGAGGTGAAGATATAGTTTTACCACTGGAATAGTTTGTATTTTAAGGTTGTAGGTATATGCGTATGCTATTTTCATTTATTTTTTAAATAAAAAACTGGTATTTACATTAATAACTGGTGATAAATTTTGCCGATTGTTCTCAGATTTTTCAGTTGTGAAACTGATATATTGCACTTATGTGGGGATTATCTTCAAGTTCAAAGACACACCACCTGTGTGCGAATTAAAAATGAATCACATTTTTTTTTATCCACTTTGCACGGATTTCTCATGTTACACAAAGAGGGGCTGCTTCTAGCGTTAGCTTATTCGTTAGGAATAATATCAACCAGGATTCTTCTCATACTGCTAGTTGGTACCGAGAATATATCAACCGTGTCATTCAGTTGGTTCAATATCTCTATACCACGCGTGACTGAGTGTTTAGCCATGATATTCATCCTGTAAGTTGGTATGTAGAACAGAGGGTGATTCCTTGCACGGATATATTTATTGGGTACATATAAACTTAGTGCTTCTAGAATCGCGGGACAGTTAAAGGAACCTTGGAAAACCTTTATTAGGAATATCGCAATGGATTCTTGCGTGAGAAGTTCGGCATGGTGAGCATATTTTGGGTAATCGCCCTTTGTTCTGTATCATAGATATCTGAGGATTTCATTTTGTATTTGTTCTATATTGTTTTTATATTTGAGCTGATGAGGAGCCCAAACCGTAGATGCATATTCTAATTTGGTTCTAATTAGATAATTATATAAGTTTCGGAGGTTACTAAGAACATGTTGATTTTAGCTGAATATCATTTAATATATCAAACAAGTATTAGAGAAAACTGTCAGAAAGATATATCGGTTTGACACTTTATCAAAATGAACAAATAAATCAACAAACTGAAAAATACGACGCAGAACCGCAAATACAAAATTGAAAATTCTTCAATATACATACGAGTATTTGTATGAATATATAATAATGCGAGGAGAAACATATAAGATTCATATATTATATTGCAAGGGAAATTTAGTACTCATAATTTGTAAGAAGACGAATCTCTGGGTTTAGTTCGATCCCACCACCACCCACGTTTTATGGGGACCAAAGTCCCTATTTAGGACGATCTACCCTAGAAGATCAAAATCTTCATTATGTATTATAAGCCCGATGCTGAAAAATTAACATCCGTAAGAGACTCCTCTTCCGGCAACGATACATTTAAGTGGGAAAAAATATCAGTGATGACAGACTTAGGGTCCTAATGAAAGAAAGAAAATGACTCTCTGCCAAGTCAATATACTTATAAAGTAGTTTAAAGCCTAAAATTCACGTAAAGACAGTACTAGTACTTTCAAGACCCATCTCAGAACAAACCTTACCCGATTTCACGCCGAACAGTGAGAGGAAACCCTACAACACCACATTCTCGCTTGGACCGTGAAGTTCCATAAAAGTCAACAAAATCACAGCAATCCCTTAGTCGCTGCCCTAGAAGCTTACGAAAGTAAATCCGATCTACCCTTCCGTTATAAGCACAAGCTCCCGAAGCATTATCTGTTGCCTGACTAGTCCACCTACAGTATTAGCTGGGACGACCAAGGTCTGAGTGAATGTGATGGAATACTAGTAGCCTGAACGAGTGGACTTGTTTTTGCTAAATAATTAGTTGTAAGAATTGTTATCTAGTTATAAATAGTATGTGGGTGTTAATTATTTCTAGGAAATTAAATATTAAGATTATAAAAAATAAAATGACATGTATGAAAATCAGATTAAGGAAGTTCATAAATTATAATATATTATTGAGAATAGTTAAGTAATAAATGTGTATATAGGTAAAGCCTTAACAAGTATTTGTACCGTATATTACTTTGTTTAATAAAATAACACCAGTACTTTTACAGAAAACTTTGAAAGCAGTAATCCTATAATTTGACGCTACTAAATTAGAATAGGCAATAAAGATTGGCACTGTGCAAGTGAATGGAGATCCCTTCGGCAATTATTGACACGATTATCATCGCAACACAATCTGATACGTGGATGTAGATAACTGCAAAATTTCAACAACGTAAAAGGACAGTATTGAAATTTAAAAAAATCCCATTAAATTTTCAATGGCTTGAGAGAAAATAGGTAATCAAAAGCTCGGGTACAGTTACGAGGAGCGAAGCCATCCCCTGATACGCGGGAAAAAAATTAAACTTCGGTTTTCCCACGGGCTATGACGACAATCGTTATTGCCTAGTTGACAACTGAGCCTCTAATTATTGACTCGTGTCATTATTTTTTAGATCTTCCCAAACTTTTCCCACTTTTTTACTACTCGTTTAAAGTAATTCTGTAAACGTTTCATTATTTACTCTTTTATTATATGGTCGAACAATCTTGATGTTTATATCGTCATCTTAACCTTTCCTTCCCTGTGTTGGGTATCTTCTACACGTTGCTTCTAATAACCATCAATATCTATAAATATAATAAATACAAGGTTAAGATTTTAGGTAATCCTCCATAATATATTTACGCATTCATTTAAAAAATAATATTAATAATAATCCGAATTTATCGACTACATCGAGGTGTTTTGTAAAGATCGAAAACAAATTTGCATTTAAACGCTGCGAGTGCCTCGTCTTGACGATAGGTGAATAGTATGCGGGAAGCGCGACACTATATTCGCATCTCACTCTTGCATACTAGACTGAACTGCGAGGAGCTGAATTGTCTCAACGTCGCAAGCAAAGGCGTAAGCGCCGGGGTATGCGACTGACGTTCCGCGCCACTAGTAGCCTCTAGGCTTGCAAATAGGTTAGACGTACGCCCGTTCCGTGAGCGTTTTTTAATGTTTTCAGATGGTTGTTTAATGTTTTCAGCAAATAAATCTCAATTATTATAATTTTTAACTTCAATTATAATAAATTAAGGGGATTATCTATGAATGTTCTTATTTTTCCGATTTAAAATCGCTAATTTTTGACTGCGTACTCACTACCCAACACCGGAGCAGGCGTATTATTTTTATCACCGTAAGGGAAGGGTTAAACACAGTTTTTTTTTAATTCAAACACATTATTTCCAAATTTTCTCTTTTCTTATTCTGCTCTTCATTTTTTTCCCACATTTTCAACGCAACGTTTTTATGCCTACCACTTTTATCACTTCTTTGTCACGTCCAAGTTTCGCTTACATATCCTTGTGAAGTATTTTCTAGCAGAAATTAAAAAAAAATATTAACAAATGTAAAAGGAAAAATACAATAAGTAAACCAAAAACTTATTTTATATTTTTGTGTTCACCACAGGTTTATTTTTGGGTTTAATACCGGTTTCGAAGACCACCGTCTTCATCGTCAGGCGAAGATAAATTAAATTGCTAAAACTATATTTCCTGTACAAGTGTAAATAATATAAGAGAAATGAGGTAGCGGGAGAGAAGTGATTCAATGGTAATTGGGGCGGGGAAAAAATGAAAATGAATCTTTCGGGCAGTCTAGGGTCTTGATATCCAAGAGGGTGGATTTTATTTTAAATAGGAAACATATTAAGCAGAGGGCTATTATCAAAATTGGTTCGGTAATTGATAATATTTAGATTTTTTCGCCCATTTTATGCAAAATATGCTGGGATTAAAAGGGTTAATATTGACAACAGGAAACTCTTGAATAAAACACTTCACAAATTTCACTAGTTGATTTTTTTAATTCCTTAAATGAAAAATAGCCCAATAAATATCCTTATGTATATTAAATAAATAATGTTAACTTGCAAATTAAAAAATGTAGCTTATTGTTTGACACCTCTTCAGATATTGTAAAAAAATATCAAATAAACATTATTTAATCTTTTAAATAAACACTATCCAAATCCCAAATTTCACTTACTGTTTTACCCCTCTTGAAATATAAAATGATTAAATACCTTTATTTTTTTATTTTATTTATTTATTGTTTATATCATACATTACAATTTTTTTTATAAGTATGAAATTTATGAAAAAAACAACAAGTAATTTAAAATGGACACACAATTTATATGGTTCTACGTTTGTTGACTTTCATTCGTTGTCTTCAGTAAACTAGGACTTTCCTGTATCTTACTGAGGATATACGAGTAAGAGTATGATATGGAAAAATAAGTTGATATTTTTTTATTGCTTGGCTTTACAATACTCCGTTGCAAATTCTTATCAACTCGATAAAAAATGAGATTAAATTTTGTGTATGTATCCTCGCATACGTTTCTTTTTTTTTATATCGCATATGTTTTTTTTTATATCTCAAGATCTGTCCATAAAATTCTCAAAAAATCCAATTTTTGTTATATGTAAGCGTTGTTCCACTAAAAAAAAGTTAAGTTCTTTACCTCTCTAAAATAAGTCTCCGACAATTACGTAAGTCTGCTTGGTGAAGTATGGTAATATTTTGTGGTAAACATACATATATTGAACTTAAATATACATATAATTATTAAATAATTTAAAAATATGACTGAAATTTATTAATTCTACTGCTTTTGTATCTTCATGTTAGTTTAAGATAAAGTTTTGTATTTTCTATCAATAATTTTAAGTACTTGTATAACCTGTCACATGTTCATCTGTATATAAAGACACTGTTGTGTTAATAAAATTAAAAAAAATAATAATACTTAGTCATTCAGATAGACCAAAAAATCCATCCCACAATGACCAAAAACAATCATCAAAAACACACTACACTCAAGAGTTCACACAAACCTTTGCTACAAGTCATTTCTCCTGCAAGCCCAACCACTCAAATTCCTGTCACAATAATAACCATGCTCCGATCCACTGCCTGAATAGTTTGCACCCTTATGTCTATTGGATTCGCCACAACATTACATTACTCAGGGTAACCCAAAAGTCACTAGACTACTTTAAAATAAAATAACTTTTTTATTTCTTAATAATTTAAATTTATTTTTTTATAAACAGAAAACATACATTTTAAAAATAAATTTTATTTAGTTTTAAAAATTATATATTTTAAATAACCACAATTTTGCTCATGGAAGCCAAACAAGCATATTGCCTTCGGGCTTAAGATGTTTGGACTGTAATTATGGTGAAAATTGTATCAGTTGCCTCGCGTGTTATCTTTTAAAAAAATACAAAAGAAACTGCAAATTTAAAATATTCCCTTGTTGTTTTATACCTCTTAAAATATAAAATGTTATACAAATATTTATATATTATAAATAAATGTAAATCAAATTAGAAATCCAAAATATATATTTTTTTTATACATCCTGAAATTAAAATATCCATCTTTATTAAATTAATATATTTTAAATATCAAATTAAAAAATATATATATAATTTTTATTCTTCCTGTAATAGAAAATTATTAAATAAAAGTCTATATTTTTATTAAAAAAAAAAATAACACATACCAATATTTTCAAGATCATTTATTGTTTTTATATCTTCTGAAATACAATATGGGCAAACAACATTTTCCTTTTCTATTAAATAAATATATTTGAAATAAAACTCAGACAATGTGTCAGTTACAATTATTTGTATCTGGATCTTGGCCTTCATACAAATCCTTAAATTCAATAAAGCTTTATGAAATCCCTGTTGATCGCATGAATGTAAGTGTTTAAGTTCTCCCACGATTTTCTATATATAGCTGTGACATTTAAAAAGGGCAAAAAAGACTCGTGATAGTTTGTAAGTAGTTACTATTTAAAGGATGTAATTAACCCTTAAAGGATACATTATTTATTAGTCTGAAAATACATCCTTCGAATTGAAAACCTTATCGTATGTAACACTAGAAAAAAAAAATAAAAACAACTTAAATCCTTTATTTTATATTAGATATTTATTTTATTTTTGTTCTTCCCTTTTCCTTTGTATTTAAGGAAAAGCAACAGGGCTTAAGACAATATTCTACACTATTATTTAAGTTATTTCATGGTTGAGTTATTTTGATAAGAGATTAATTAACGTTCTTGCAAATAATTCATAGGTTATGCTTAAGTTTGGGTGCAATGTATTTTTCATAGAAGTTCATTCAAACCCTTCGTTTTAAAACGTGATTTAATCAGGTATATGGAACAAACGTGTGGAAGTGAAACTTTGCCTGGCAAAATAAGGAAAATAGCAATATAATTGCTATGGATATGTGTAGACTGAGAAAATTTAGCAAAACATCAATGTATGAAAGTGGGTGGAATAATACATGAATAAATACTTGAATAAATGGACGTTTAATAATAAGGGTATGAATAAATACTTGAATAAATGAACGTTTAATAATAAGAGAAAGAATAAAAACTTCAATAAATGAACGTTTAATAATAGGAGTATGAATAAATACTTGAATAAATGAACGTTTAATATTAAGAGAATGAATCAAAACATCAATAAATTAACGTTTAATAATAGGAGTATGAATAAATACTTGAATAAATGGACGTTTTATAATAAGAGTATGAATAAATACTTGAATAAATGAACGTTTAATAATAAGAGAATGAATAAAAACTTCAATAAATGAACGTTTAATAATAGGAGTATGAATAAATACTAGAATAAATGGACGTTTAATAATAAGAGTATAAATAAATACTTGAATAAATGAACGTTTAATAATATGAGAATGAATAAAAACTTCAAAAAATTTACGTTTAATCATAGGAGTATGAATAAATACTTGAATAAATTGACGTTTAATAATAAAAGTATGAATAAATACTTGAATAAATGAATGAATACTTCAATAAATGGACGTTTAATAATAAGAGTATGACTAAATACTTGAATAAATGGACGTTTATTAATAAGAGAACGAATAAAAATTTCAATAAATGAACGTTTAATAATAGGAGTATAAATAAATACTTGAAAAAATTGACGTTTAATAATAAGAGTATGAATTAAAACTTGAATAAATGGACGTTTAATAATTAGAGTATGAATAAAAACTTCAATAAATGAACGTTTAATGGTAAGAGTATGAATAAATACTAGAATAAATGAACGTTTAATAATAAGAGTATGAATAAAAACTTCCATAAATGAACGTTTAATTATAAGAGTATGAATAAATACTAGAATAAATGGACGTTTAATAATAAGAGTATGAATAAATACTAGAATAAATGGATGGTTAATAATAAGAGTATGAATAAATACTTGAATAAATGGACATTTAATAATAAGAGTATGAATAAATATTAGAAAAATTGACGTTCCACCTAAGATGAAAAAAGGAACATAAGGATGGTTTCGATTTGTGGAGATGTCCAACGATGAGAAAATGATTAAACGAGAATACAAATTAGAAGTGCAAAGTATACGTGGAAGAGAAAAAACTGAGAAAAACGTGTTTGGATTAAGCAGACCAGATTTTGAAGGAAGGTAGAATGGTAAGTATGACTAATGGAGATTGTGCATGAAGATAATAATGCATATTTATTTATTATTACACATGACAAGAAATATACATAATTTGTGAAAAAACAACAGGTCATTTAATTTGGACATACAATTTTAATGGATCTGGGTTTTTTGCCTTTCATTTGTCGTATCCCCAGTAAACTAGGCTTTTGCCTGTATTTCACTGAGGATATTTAGCATAAAAAAATAAATCGATACTTTTTTCCGATTTTTGATTACAAAAAAACCAAACCCCGTTGCACGTTCTCATCAACCTGTCAAACAGTGACACTCAATTACAACTGGAAACATCATGCGAAATTCAAATCACTTCAGAAAGACCAAAAATATTTATCCCACAATATACCGCACACAATCATAAGAATAAAAATAAAAAACATACAGAAACACAAAAAACAACAAAATTTAAAACAACAAGAAGAAACCCACACAATTCTTTTCAACACGTCATTCATCCTGAAAGCCCAAGTACTCAAAATCCTGTCGCATATGGAGAAGGCGAACGTTGTGTGCTTAGAAAGAAAATACTGGAGATCTGTTGTCTCTACCTACCCCTCAAGAAACAAGGTGTATGATATAAATGTATGTAATATTTATCAAAAAAGTAATCTTAAACTTACTTTTTCAGGCTAAGAACTTCAACAAGGAATAATCCAATTTTTCATTGATCATTATCGTTCATATATGTTCAATAACGATTTTTTTTATTAGGAACTCGTATATTTTCGGATACACCAGCAGTGTTTTATGGGAAATTTATCTCCGTAAGAATTTCTTGTTGTATTTTGCACTTGAATTTTTCTCTATAGCCTTGTGGAAGGTCACTGTTGAAACTCGATAACTATTAGAGCAGGAGTTGCGGAAACACGGAGTACCGAGCACAGAGTGCTGTCGGAATCGATTTAGCTCCAGCGACGTGCTTCCAGGCACTTGGACCGGAATAGTCTTTAAGGAAGTTTTTTATCTCCTTAAAATGTTTCTGCGTCTTAATTTTATTCAAAGCAAAAAAACATTTTTAGAGGAAATATAAATTAAACTAATTTTATTTTGACTTTGCAATAAAGTAGTCAAATAAATAAATCATTTTGTATCTTCGAAACGTATTTATGTTGGATGACCGCGCAAAGTGCGATATTAAAAGAATAGTAACAGAAGTCAGTAGAGAGTAAGGTTGGTTACATACTATGTTTAACGAGAAACAAATATAGCTGCTTATAAGGGAGTTTTGGTGCCAGCTTTTGGATATCCAAGCAAAACTTATGATGATAGTAAGATAAATGCAGTAAAAATGGGAGCGTTACATGGAATGCGTGAAATAGCAATTAATGACAGTAAGAAATGAGCTTTGAAGAACATTAGAAATGGTAGTGTTTAAGATGAAAAAAACGAAAATTGAGACGTTTTGGTAACGTAAAAAGAACAACAAATGAAAGATTTTCAAAACATAATTCCTACAAGTAGTGCTGAAGGTATGATATGTTTCAGAAGACCTAAAAAAACATGACCCAACCAAATTAATTAAAGTCTGACGGAGTCAATAGCCTTAATAATATAGTATAAGAGTATGCGTGACGAGATCTACGGAAAATGGATGGAATGGAAGATCGGGATGGAATTGTAGTGACTATACCCACGAGGCGACCTTTGCCCGCCCGGTCATCAAACTCGCATGCTTCACAATGCGAGACAAACAATGGGCAAAGTTCACACGGTCGGTCATTCAACTCACTACTAGCGGGGACCGCATTCCATGAGGAAAGGAGAGAGCAACATATCTTCCGCGCTGTCAGTCAAAACAACGAATACCCTACGTGACGACAATAAACATATTGTAAGGCAAAGACGAGACAGCGATATATCTCTTGCGCATTCCCACACCCCATCCAAATATTATAAATACCGACATTTATCAATAAAATACCTCTTTGCATATTCCGATTTCAAACGAGTTTTATTTATCAACAATCATCCTCACCATCTCTTCTTTAAGGAACAACCGTTCCTAAAGAATCAAGCGAATTTCTGTTATCTTGACCTTATCCAATAGAGATATGACGTGATGGTGATGTTGGTGACACTCATCAAATTAAATGAATGACTGATGCGAATGTAGAACGTGTGATGAGAATTTGTTTAGATTATGATGCGATTGCAGTTGAGTGTGATAACTTAGTATTTAAAGATGTCAATGCGAATTATATTTTTTTCAGCTGAGTGTTTTCAATGATACCAATTCATCACAGGCCGTGCTCGATGAAGTAGTCAGTTTCCACAAAATTATGTTTTATGCAATTTTATGTACTGCTCGCATTTCCATTAAAACTTTACAAACTATAAATGTGAAATTGTTGATAGAAAATAAATAGATTGTCTTGATATTTTTGCTTTCTAGATTTAGAGTGTGTCCAGATGAGGAGTTTTACATGCGATTCGAAACGCGCTACTCGAATCGCGCGTTATTTTTGTTGCGACCGTATGAGGCGTTGTTCGTGCGAGTTTATAGAGGTAGCATTCCGTCAGTATACATAATGGAGTCCACCTCGTCAGAAAATGATTCGGTATAGAAGTTATCCTGCTCCATTGCAAAAATCAAACATGTCCTCTCGCTGCAACTATCGCGTGGCTCCCTGCAACGACTCGCGCGCAGAACGTTCATTCTGCGCGCGAGTCGAGGTTCCGGCGTTTTGCTCGCGATTCACGCGCGAGCAGCAAGACGCGCGACTGCATGTGGATGGCATGTATGGGCGCTAGCAAACTAGGAATCGCGCGATTCGAAACGCGCTTCTCGAATCGCGCGTAAAACGCCTCATCTGAACACGCTCTTAGGTACGATTTATCGAGATGATAAAAAAAAAAGAAATGTGAATTTGGATTATTCTTGTATTTCTGCACGTCAATGTTTATTGCTGCATGGCAATATGTTGGCTATACTAAAATATGTCTGTGCCTCTGCGAAAGTAAAGAAAGTTAAAAGTAAATTGAAAACCAATGCGTGGTGGGATTGAGCAAGGTAAGTTAAGGACTGCATAAAAAAATAGTGCACGGATAGTATCGAAGCAAGAACAAGAAGGTGACAAACAATTGTAAAGAAAGAGTGAGTATAAAGAAGGAAGATTGAAACAGAAACATTTGAGTATGATTGCGGAGGAAGATTTAAAAATATTTTGAAAGGAAGGAAGAAAATGCGAAAAAAAAATAAACGGACGGTATGAGTGAAATAAAAAAAACTAGGGAAGAGTTGTATAAGAAGGAAGAATGATTCGTTTAAGATGGAAGAAATATTTCTAAGAACTGTACGAGAGTAGTAATAGTAGTAGAAATAACAGTGAATCTGGTATAATTGAGTATGACGAGCGTTTGGAAAGTCTGGCACTGTGTCCTCACTACATACCCCGATAGGGTAATGACTTAATGGTACGTTTGTATATTGTTCAGTTCAGTAATTAGGAACCCTTATCTTGAAAATCAAATTAACTGAGTAGAAAATATACAAAGTTTATTACGTACTTTAATCGTCGAAGTATGAATGGATCCTCTGATTTTAACTCATCATTGGAACGGCATGACTTTGCACGTTTATCTTGAAAGAATAGGTTTCCGCTGCCCCGTTAGTTCAACTAGATCGAATGGGCCGTTGAATGTATGCAGAGTGAATACAAATTATGTAATTATTTAATTCATCAATACTTTGCGTTAAATAGGAAATTGGTTGAGTTAGATATATTTGACATTCTGAAGCTCCGCAAGCAATTGGTAAAAACATATGTGTGGAGTATTTTGATGTATGGTTGCGAGACATGGTGCTTATGCGAAAGGGATCGAAAAATATTGGAGGCCTTCGAGATGTGGACCTTTAGACGAATCCTAAGGATTTCCTGGAGAGACCACATTACAAATGACGAGGTTCTCAGCAGGATCGAAAAAACCAGGCACCTGTTAAACACCATATCGGAAAGACGTGCAGAATGGATGGGTCGTATCCTGCGACATGAAAATCTCCTGCACAATATACTGGAGGGAATGATTGAGGGATCGTCTGGCAGAGGGCGTCCTCGCCGAGAGTATCTGGAACGAATATGTCACAATATGGACTGCACCTCCTATACCGAGCTCAAAAGGATCGCTGAGAACCGAGCGGAGTGGAGGAGGAGATGCAGAGCTTTGCTGCCAACCTCTGCTGCTGCTCCCCAGGATTAAAACTGAAGAAGAAGAAGAATACATATGGTAGTAAGTATTTCAATTTCAACTTATAAAATTACTATTTGGCTACACATTGATTAACTTAATAGCAAATGACACGCCCTAGTTACCCTTTAATGTTCTGTTTTCTCTCTCTGCTAGATTTTTTTAATGTTTTACTGTATCGATTTGTTATGTTTTTTTGTATTCCTTCACGTCGAAATTTTTTTTATACATAATCCTATCCTAAGCAAACTTCATCCGCCTTGAATAAGTTTTTTTTTTAAATAGGTAATACATCCAAACTAAGATGATTTGTGCCACGAAATTAAATACATTATGAAATTGCATGATCCCATATTATACTCGTACACCAATTTAAAAAAAAGGCAATTCTACATAATTCAAAGTTTCAACTAGTGAAGCTTTAATAACATAATTTAACAATCGATCTACAAATGTAAAAGTTCTTTGAAGAAAGATAAAACGGCTTTATTAAGTTAAGTGTTTGTATAATCCTCAAAAGTTCCCAAGAAACCGTTCGTTTTCCAGATAAATAAAAGAATAAAATATGTTTTACAAATATTTCGTTTTAATATTTAAAGGGCTTCGTTTCTTTTGTTGTAGCTGTAAATTTATTAACTTAATAATATATATTTTTTAAATATAAATTAAAGTGAAAATAATACGAAGAAACGGTTGATTAGTAAATCCCAATAATATTTATTATTGGGTTTTACTAATTAGCTTCACGAGAAATGGTTCTTAGAAAAAACATTATTTATCTTAAAATTTTGTTCAAACCTAACAACTCTCATATAATTTATATTTATATGTTATATGGCAGACGTGGGTAAATGCGGCTCCGAGAGCCGTATGCAGCTCTTCGTTGGGTTAAGTGCGGCTCCCAATGTCTCTTATAAAAATACAAATAATTTTTCCCCCATTATACTTGTATTTTCGCGATTTTTGTTTCCAAATGTTGTAAGTGACAAGATGCGCATGTATGAATGCAACTGTCAAAGACGCAAGTATGGGTGTATACGTGTGTGCTGTGATTTCAATGTGTAGGATGCGCGTGCATCTCCTGCATCTTTATGTGCGCTAGCTACGCAAACTGTATTCTGCGCTATTTTTATATTTTCTTATATGTGTATTTTGTATATTTTTTATAGCAATTAAAATTTGTGTAGAATATGTAATAAATTAGAATTAGTGTATTTAATACAACGTGAGAACGCGACTATGGTGTTGCTCTTTACATATATGAAAATCCAGAATGTGGCTCCTGTTGACCTCATGTATGCCCACTCCTGTTATATGGTATATTTCCATTTGTTTTTTAGTCCTGTAAATTTACTTTTACAAAAATGTTACGCGAACGAAAGATCTGCCTAAATAATGATTAACAACAGCGAATCAGAGCCATTCGTTTGAGAGTGAAACATGGATATAAAAAACGAATACAAGGAGTCGAGTAAATGCGGTGGAAATGGTTGCACTGAGAGGATACGTTGTGGTGACATATGACAGAATAAGTGAGTGAGTGAGTTACAATTGATGAAAGAGTATTATGTAGGGTGAAAAACAAATACGATGAAGTGGATCGGATATATTTAACGAGTGGATGATGATAAATAAAGTAAATTTACAAAGCAAATATGAGTGGGAGTATTGCGTTGTATTACTCTTCATTTGTGTAAAGTACAATCTAGTGGGCTTACGGACATGCGATACACTTTTGCAATTAACCAGAAAGTGGCTAAAGTGACCTGAGTGAAAACTAAAATGCAATACCAATTGGGTTAGATCCGCTATCCTAGGGTTGGGAGACGGGCGTTTTACCAATTAGGTCACAAACGTTGTCGTGGTAGATAACTACTAAAAAAAGAATGGTTGGATAATTTGTTATTGAAATTTTGAATGATGAAAAGGTGTTAAAAAAACTGAAGGAACTGTTTGAGAGGATATATTTTTTATTTTTTTTAAGTGAAACTTCTATTAGCGCGGTAGGGAAAACTGGCCTGAACGTCACGAAAAGTGAAACGGTGTATTATATTATTATTATTTATTATTATTAAACATTTGATTTTATTAATGAATAATTATTAATTATTTTAATGTTAATAATTAGATATTATTAATATTATTAAGTGTATTATATTATTATTAAAATTATTAAGTAAATTATATTATTATTAAAATTATTATTGATTATTAAAATATAATTATTTATTATTAAAAATTAAAAAAAAAATTTTTTGTTATATATTATTTTTATATAAATATATTTAATAATTATTAATTTTATTTTATATTAAATTATTTTATTTAATAGTTATTTTAATATTTATTTTAATATTTATTAAATACATAATTTATATTAATATATAATTATAATAATACATATATGTTATAATAATATAAATATTGTAATTATAATATTATATTATAATTAATTACAATATAATAAATAAATAATATGACATAATAATATATTATTAATAATAATATAGTAATAAAGAAATAATTATTTAAAAATAATTCATTTAATAATTATTAATAATATAAAAATATTAATAAATTTAACATTAAAAAATATAAATCTAATATTATTAAGCGTATTATATTATTATTTATTATTAAAATTATTATTTTTTGTTATGAAAAATAAATATTTTTTTTTGCTTAATTAAGAGAGATTTTCTTGAATTAAATTCCAAATAGCCATTGTTTTTTTTTACTAAAGAGAGATTTTCTTGAATTAAACTGCACACAACCATGTCCTAATCCTAAACAAAAAAAAAACTTAAATGGAAAAAAGCAATGCATAAAGTCAACTTTTCCTAGGAGCTAAGAAGTTTCACTTCTACCGCGCGAGAGTCTAACGCATCTGTTTTTTTATTTATTTACTTGTTTATTAATGAATTTTTCAATATAGGTTTAGCCCAATGACGTTGATAAATAAAACAATGAAATAAAAAATTTGGCAAAACAGTGAATTGAATAGCTAGACCGATAAAGAATCAAACCCCACAAAGTTTTAGTGCGCATGCTTTCTAATATGCTTCCAATATATAGATACGTTAGTTTTGTTATAAGCTTGCGTCATAGAATACAGCCTACACATCCAATTTCACAGCCTCGCCTGAAGGATTAAATTCAAGGAACAGCTCAAGACCATCCCTATAGTTTTCAGAAACGCCTTGGGTCACAGCTTTTAGAATTCATACAGACGAATGATTGTAAAAATGTTCAATTCACAAAGTGCTTATTTTAGTTTATTTTTGAAAATCGACATATTTGGGTAGTTTATAAGAGACCCGTTTTCCAGTCCAAGATGTACGGATTCAATTACTGTTGGTACCTTTTTTTATAAGGTTCAAATTAAAAATGATCGGAAAAACGCTTAATATTTTCGGTGGCATAAAAAGGGGCAGGGAGTCTTTTAAGGATACAACATAATAATGTCAATATGTAAATATAGTGTCTTTTTGTCACATTAAAGAATTAAATTCTTTCTTATATGAAGTTACATACATATACATAGATATGTGCGAGTACTATCATACCGTTATCTTGTTGGGGTAGGAAGAAAGGACAGAACTTCAGACTTCCCATTCTGCCTTTTCTGCATCAGTCGTCGTTTTCGTTGCCGGACCTCATAGTCGAGGATCCCCTCGCCACTCCAACATCAATCTTGAATCGTTCGTCCACGTTGATCATGTGATCTTCTGTGAGAAAACATCCCGATCCTAGATACGCACTCCCTCCCGCAAATGTCAAATACATATGGACCCTGCTGAGCCACCTGGCCATGTTGACGCATGTTCGCAGCGCGCAGACTGTTTCTCACACGTCTAGCCGCTGAGATGCCATCAGACCGAGAACATACGGCTCTCCACTCCTCACGGTCCCGAGCCACCTGCTCCCAGTCCTCACGCGCCCTGCACAAAGTAAGCGACTCTTACAGACTGTCCTTATAGCGCTTCCTTTGCCCACCAACTCTTCGCTTGCCCACCACTTCCCCGTACAAAATACTTTTTGCGAGTCTATGATCGCCCATACGTATCACATACCCAGTCCACCCCAATTTCGCCTTTATAACCATATTTTCTATAGGTTTTCCAGTTGGAGCGTTGCCGGACCGAAACATTGCATCAATACAGCTTTTCATACGGCTCCCACGATTTCTCTTAACAATAATAATAATAATAATAATAGGAAAATTTATAATATAACATCGTTTAGAGAACAAAACCTCTGCAAGAGCGAAACTTTTACAAATCTTTCTTTCAAAATATCGTACGCTCGATCCAAACATGCTATCCTTGGTCTTCTTATATCATGTCTTCCACTCACCTTTGCATTTTATATTTGTTTTGTTAGTCTTTCTTTATTCATTCGTTCTAAATGTCTTAGTCATATCATGCTCTCATTCATTATAAATGCCTAAGTCGTATCACGCTCTCATTCATTCTAAATGCCTAAGTCGTATCATGATCTCATTAGTTCTAAATGTCTAAGTAGTATCATGCTCTCATTCATTCTAAATGTTTAAGTCGTATCATGCTCTCATTCGTTCTAAATGTCTTAGTCGTATTATGCTCTCGTTCGTTCTAAATGCCTGAGTCGTATCATGCTCTCATTAGTTCTAAATGTCTTAGTCGTATCATGCTCTTATTCGTTCTAAATGCCTAAATCGTATCATGCTCTCATTCATTCTAAATGCCTAAGTCGTATCATGCTCTCATTCGTTATAAATGTCTAAGTCGTATCATGCGCTAATTCGTTCTAAATGTCTAAGTCATATCATGCTCTCATTAGTTCTAAATGTCTAAGTCGTATCATGCTCTCATTCGTTCTAAATGTCTAAGTCATATCACGCTCTCGTTCGTTCTAAATGCCTAAGTCGTATCATGCCCTTGCTGATTTTACTTTATATATCAATTTAAAGTTCAGATTCTTTCCTTATTACTTCACCTGTATACTATTATACATTGTTGCTACACGCATGAAAACGTTACACACAACAATTATATCAAATCTAACTATAGATGTAATCTTCATTAACCAGCAAGTAAATACTTTACAAATCTAACTACAGATGTAATCTTCATTAACCAGCAAGTAAATCTTCATTAACCAACAATTATATGAAATCTAACTACAGTTGTAAATTTCATTAACCAGCAAGTAAACTCAAATCTAACTACAGATGTAATCTTCATTAACCAGCAAGTAAACACAACAATTATATCAAATCTAACTACAGATGTAATCTTCATTAACCAGCAAGTAAACACAACAATTATATCAAATCTAACTACAGATGTAATCTTCATTAATCAGCAAGTAAAAAATGTATATCAAGATACATTTTTTTATTTGTTTATAATGTTTTTCAATTTATTTATTCATTTTAATTTTTAACAATAAAATATATGATACAAAGCACTCTCCTGCTTTTCTAGGCGTACGTTTGACCTAAGGCAGGTACTTAATACAAAACAAAAAAAAAATATGCATAACACAAAGATGAGTATGGAAAATTCCTCCATAAACACACTATACAAAATAGGGCATTTAAATTAAGGACGAATAACAAAAACCTTTTCCACGAATCCCACTCATGTTCGTTCTGTATATTTATTGTGTCAACTTTTCATCAAACATTTGGTCTTCATGCCCTACCTACCTCAAATATTGCTTTCTCATCCTTATTAAAATGTTTATATTCATAATTTTTAGCTCCCGTTTTTTGTCAAACACTGTCACGTTATGTACACAAGCATATTTTTTTAACGTTATCAACTATTTCTAACATTTGTATAAAATATCATTTTAATAACGAGGCAAATTAATGAGTACAGGTACTCGTACATATGAGAAGGTAATATTAAAAAAAGAACATGTCCACTAAATCGCAAAAAATGTTTGCATTAAAAATATATGACATAATAATTCATTGTAAAAATATTTGAAATCTTTAAAATCGCTTAAGGTGACTTGATTTATTGTTTAAATCGAATCATAATAATTAAAATACTCGTAGTTATTCTAGTTTAAAATATGGACATGATCTTTTTTGAGTGAATAATTCTACTTTAATCTTTTTTGATTGAGCAGGTCTGGGACATGATGTTTTTTGTTCGATTTTTTAAATATTATGCAGGTGTTACAAAAAATAATCAAAAAATTATTGGGTAGAGTAATTTAGTTTAATTTTAATAAAATAAGTAAAGTGTTACAAAATAAGATGAAATATTGCTATAAAAATGTTATATGTAGGTAGATAAAGCTGTATAATGACATTACACTGCACGTACGATTTAAAACTGACAGTTGCTGGTGAACTGGTATGAATTTAGACACAATCGGAAAGCTATGATTGGTCAATTCGGACAGGATCTTTTTTGATTGGTTTGAAGCCTGGACAAGATTCTCTTTGAAAAAAATGCCGTTTTTTCATTATGATTTTAAAATTAATGTACTTTTTTTCATTTAAATGAAAATGTAAAACGGCTCCGTACCATCGATAAGAAAAAATCTGCTTCATCAACAAATTTTTTGTATCCGATGGACATCATCTTTTTTTAATGTTACTTCCTCATATATATATATATAATATATACATATAAAATCCACAATTTTATATACGAGTATATAGAGAATCACTAGGCAAGGCCTGTGGGCATAGTGGTCTCTTGTACTCGTTTGTTGTCATGTCATATATGTGCATTTCGACTTTTATTCAAAACGTTTGTAAATTTAAAATGATGTATTGTTAACGGTAAAAATGTTTTTTAATGAAATTCACACCTACTTACCAAAACGCCATGTCCGTTTAGGGGCAGGTGGATAAAATATATGTAATTTATTACATTTGTCAAGAAAATATCTTTCTTTGGTCGGCAAACAAACGTCTATCAAGTAACAAACAAATTTCATAATATAAATCATTTTGTGTGATATTTTTGTTCAAAAGAAGTACATTTATGATAGATTTTAATATTGTTTCCGCAAAGAATATTTTATTTATGGCTTTCCATTAGACTTAAAGGATTTTTTCAATTTCATAAGATCGCCCGAAAAAAATATCGAGGGCTCTATTATCGTAAATCTTTCTCAAAATTATCAAACTTTTATGGTGTGAGGAAGAAAGAAAAATGATTATTTTTTTATTTCAATTACGTTCAAACATTATTAGAAAAATTATAGCTTTATAAGTTGTTTGTTCGATCGTTTAAAAAGGAGTTACAAAGATAAAATCAACATTTATTTATTAATGTTATTAGATGATAAGGAAAATCATGTATCACTTAGGCCTCGGCCACACAGGTAGAAGCCTCGCTTGGTGTTTAGAGCTACGCTGCGAGCTAGGTGACATATCCTAGTGAACCAACGCACCCCATACTATCGCAATGGCCACACTACACGCTTCGCGCCTCGCTACGTGACTATAAGTCACATAGTGAGTCTCCTAGCGAACAGACATGTTGGTTAATTTTATTGTGTCACTAAGTGATTTTACAAGATGGAGGAAGTTTTATTCCGCAATTATTTGTAGAGAAGCTGAAACTCTCCACGAGTACTTCTACATAAATCATAATATAAGTAGGCCAAAACCCGTACGGCGGTTGTCGTCAAAGAAAGAATACGAGAATTGAATTTTGAATACAAGAGAGCGACAGAGAAATACTTCGAAATTTGAAGCTCGGTGGGTCCATGATAACTGATCGAATTTTACATACCTAGCAAACAATTTTTGAACCGGTGTAAAAGGGGACGATGTATAAATGATATATACTCGTATAAACAAATTCTATATTTTTGGATATATATTTTCATAAATGTAGAATTTGTTTAACTTCTGTGAATATTTCACGGGTAGCAACTAGTTAGCATTATGCACCAACAAGTTCGAATTTGAGATGTTCGAAATTTTAAACTTAAATTCTCTGAGAGAAGTAGCTTTCTGGTTGGTTTTGAGAGTGGCATCGTTTGTTGACTCAACCGCTCCCAAATGTCAAATGAATTTGTGCGAAGCACTTTGGTGTGGCCTTAGCCTTACGGATAGGACACTGCGTGGAAGCTACTCACCTTTGAAATACTTACAATAAGGAACTGGACTTCCATCCGGAAGGTTACGGTTCGAATGTCTCGCTGTGCTACTCCCCTCGAATGACAGTATTTTTTACGCCTAGCATTCGGAAGGGAGGGGGGACTATTATTTTTACTCCCGTCATATATATTCTTTCAAAAAAAGAAAGGGAAAACATGCTAGTGTACTTCAATCGTCTCACTTCAGTGTGCCATCGTATCCAGTACAGTGGTGTGACTGGTGAGTTTGTTGCAATGGTACATTAACTTAAAGGGGAGAAAGGAAGGAACTTAAACTACGTGGCATATCTTCACTTTCCAACTGCAACTTATTGATTTATTTATTTAACACTTTTATTGCAAATACAATCTGGCGGGCTTATTGCCAGGCGGCAATCTCTTCCAACCAACCAGACAAAAGTAAATGAAGCAAGTTACGTGGTCGCATAAATCGTTCAAATGACTATCCATCCCCACGAAATCCATAAACACATACGTGAGCATATGCCCACGGACCCCACAAAGACGGACAATCACCCGAACATACTTTTTCATATAAAGTCAGATATCGTCAATCAAAAGAAAAGGAAGAGATGGTGGAGAGGAAAGGAAAATAAAAATCAGGAATGAAACACGTTATTTTACTGACTAAATGTTCTTGTTCTTAAATCGTACCACGTTGTTCCTGAATCGTACTTAGAATTTTTTTAACAATCAAATCTTTGAATCAAACTCAAATAAATGGTAAATTTGCTGTTGGGAAAAG
This sequence comes from Odontocerum albicorne, assembly GCA_949825065.1. Lineage (NCBI taxonomy): Eukaryota > Metazoa > Arthropoda > Insecta > Trichoptera > Odontoceridae > Odontocerum > Odontocerum albicorne. Next base: position 5,721,021 of record OX463849.1, read on the forward strand.
AAAAGTAATGGTGTGTAAAATTTGTTAATGATATTTTTTTTAAGAATGAATGAAAACCAATATATTATGTAGGTAGGTACTGCGTGAATCAATTCTTGCAATTATTACATATATAAATAGAGGCTCTTTAGTCGACTCCAACACAAAGTTCATGAAACCAAATGTCACATTGTTTACATTGCATCTTATTTTTTTATGCATTTTCCACAAAACTGACTGATGTTAGCTTTTTTTGCTATACAGTATCATAGTGTGAGTAGATTGCCTATTTAAACAAAAAGGAAATTTGTTAGAATTATAAAAGCACTCCTTTAAAGAGATTTGCTAGAATAAATCACATGCAAATACACCTATATTTTCCCCATCATGTTTTATATTTACACTAAGATGCCATAGACATGCTGGTAGAATATCTAGGAATTCTTGTTCAAAGTATTTATTTTACATGTAAATAAATATTTGGTACACTATTTTAGATTCACGAATGCTGGATAATATGCTTTTTGCAAGTTTGAATTTAAGCATTTCATATTTAGTTAACTCAAATTTGGATACGATTATGCAAAAATAACCCAACCCACATTAATTTTACCTGTTCTGTGATAATTGAACAAATATCTCACCGCTTCGCAAGGGCTTCTAAAAAGCTATATATGTAATTTAACATGAAAATACCTATTTAAGTTACTTGATATATTTACGCATGTATAATTGGTCTACGCTTTTCGATATTTCTAATAAATCAAAAATATTTATTTTGTGGGCTGGATGACGTCCTCCGTGGTCAAGTAGGTAAGATGCTTGACTTCCACTCGAGAGCTTAGGGTTCGGATATTTATTTTATGTGCTGGACGATGACCTTCGTGGTCTAGTACATAAGATGTTTGATTTTCAGCGGAAAGCTTAGGGCTAGAATCTCAATGATACACGAAAAAAAGGGCTTCAGTCTTGTAAAATAATTGTAACAATATTTACACGTACTAGATGTATTCAAGTGTCGTAGCTTAATCCAGTGGTTTTAAAGCTGAAGGATCATCGAAGTTAGCGACTCCTTTTATATTTTCGTGTTCCATCAGGAATCTAACCCAAAAACTCTAAGGTAGGCTTGAACAGTCAGTTGTCTTATGTACTAGGTAAGTCCAGAAAGTAAGTGTAATGAATTTTTGTAGGTTACAATTTTTTTTATTTAAACAAAAAAATTACTTGGTTACCGTAGTACATATGTAAGCTATTTTTCGACATAGTCGCCATTCCTCTCAATGCAGGTGGTGAAGCGGGGTATCAACTTTTTGATGCCTTCCTCGAAGTAGTTTCCCGCCAACCCTTCCGTCCACTTCTCCACCTCCTCCTTTACCTCCTCGTCGGTTGAAAACTTTTTTCCACCCATGTGCAGCTTCAGGGAGGTAAAGAGATAGTAATCTGAAGGTGCTATAGCGGTCAGGGGAATGCGCGGGATGGTTCATTTAAACGAAGCGAGCAGTTCCTTCGTGGCGTTGGCCGTGTGTGGTCTGGCATTGTCGTGCAGCAGGCAGACTCCCTTTGTCAGCATGCCTCTCCTCTTGTTCTGAATCGCCCTCCGCAATTTTTTTAGGGTCTCACAGTATCTTGCAGAGTTGATGGTCTCCTCTTGAGGCATATATTCAATTAAAATTATGCCTTGACAGTCCCAAAACAATTTCGTCAGTCACAATTGAAGGTCTTCCACTCCTCTGATCATCGTGCACAGACGTACGACCGTTTTTAAATTCGCGACACCACTTGTACACACTCGTACCATTTATAGCTTTATCACCATATGCAGTTTTCACCTCATTATAAACCTCAACCGGAGGTTTTCCCTTCCAAACGAGATAATGGATGACGCCCCGTATTTCGCACTTGGCGAAAGATTGGATTTACATTTTTCACGAAACGTGTTGTCGCGTCGACACTTCTCAACGTACTGACCTCGAACCAGTCTCGTTGCGGAGGGGAAGGGTCAGGCTACACGAAAGTATAGCCAACATGTCGAAAAATAAAATCCATCCGGTCGTGAGAGCCTCAGTACACTTACTTTCTGGATACGCCTCGTACATTATATGTAATGTAGTTAATTAAGATAAAGAAAGGAAAACCATTAAGACAGCCGATTGGAGCGTGGTTGTTATTGCGACAGGATTTTGAGTACTTGGGCTTTCAGGATGAATGACGTGTGGAAAAGATTTGTGTGGGCTCTTGAGTGTGGGTTTCTTCTTGTTGTTTTGATTTTTGTTGTATTTGTGTTTCTGTATATTTTTGTGTTATTTTTTATTCTTATGATTGTGTGCGGTATATTATGGGATGAACATTTTTGGTTTTATTTTTGTTTCATTTTTTGTTAATTTTTTATTTTACTTTTGTTTTGGTTTTTATTCGTATGATTGTGTGCGGTGTATTGTGGGATGAAAAAGTTTGGTCTTTCTGGAGTGATGATGTGTGAAGAGTTTGATTCCGCATGATGTTTCCAGTTGTAGTTGAGTGTCACTGTTTGTCAGGTTGATGAGAACGTGCAACGGGGTTTTGTTTTTGTGTAATCGAAAATCGGAAAGAAGTATCGATTTATTTTTTCATGCTAAATATCCTCAGTGAAATATAGGCAAAAGCCTAGTTTACTGGGGATAAGACAAATGAAAGGCGAATAACCCAGATCAATTAAAATAATGCATGTCTAAATTAAATGACCTGTTGTTTTGTCGCAAATTATGTATATTTTTTGTCATGTGTAATAATAAATTAATTAAAAAATAAAAAATAAAAAAAATAAAATAGGTTGAGTTTATTAGGAAAGTGATCTTAATGGTTAGGAAATAGCGGGATACCATATTGTGTAAATAAAAACATATGTCGAGTGAAAGTAAAACGTCTTACCACCTTAGCTACGAAGGTGGTCACTCGTTGAACAAGAAAGAATACATGGCATGTGCAACAGTGAAGGAACTTGGATATTGTTGAATAGTATTGATGAAAACTTAAGGAAATATACTAAATAACATTAAGAAGATCACTGCGAGATGGTTTAGGCTTGTAGAACGTATGAGGAAAGATAAACTAACATAATAAATACATAGTGTATATGTGAGTGGTAGAGGAAAATCAAGGAAAGTATTGTAAGATCATTGAATTATATTTTGAAAGAAGAAAATGTAGAACGAAGGAATGAAGGAAGATTAACAATAAAAATATACAGTGCATATGAAAGTAGAAGGGTGCAGTAGAAGAATGACCGGGAAAGTGAGGTTCGATCAAGTAAATGATATTTTGAAAGTATTAAAAGTAAGATATATCGCGGCCCTCGACTTTCGCTTATAATTGGTTCCTGAAAATGTGTGCGAATGTTGAATGTTCGCAAGTAGAGGGATGTGAAAAAACATCAAAAATTGTATTTTAAAATATTTATTTATCAATAATAATATTTATTTATCAATATTTTATTAAAAATATTTATTTATCAATATACGCAATTAAGTTAACGAGGCGTGTTTAAGTGCTTTCAGGTGTTTTCTTTATAAACTTGTCAAGAGTTAGTTGAATACCACCCTTTTTTTCTTTTCTTGATAAAGAGCTCTATAACATGCTGTGTCTTTCTCAATCACCTTACGTACTTGAGATATATGTTCTCCATTGGAATCACATTTTTCATGATACTCAAAAGTTTGTCAAGTTGTATGAAGGCTTCATTCATATTTTTGATGATCAAAGTCTTGACGATTTTATCAGCTTCTTCTTCCTCACTTTCATTGTGTATTTCATTTAACTCTCATTGCTAAATTAAGTATTCATTTGACAGAGGTACTGAGTGAGATTCAATCAACTCATTAACATCTTCGTTGTTGACATCCAAGTTTAGTCCATTCATTAAGCTAACTATTTCATCTGTGATAGTTTCCGAAGTTTCTTCAGAATTTATAAAACCACTCATCATTTGTGGGCATAACTGTTTCCAGGAACCCTGCATTGTTGAATCTTTTATTTCAGCCCACGAGTCTCCAATACTGTTAATTGCGTTCCATATATTATAGTTCTTCCTAAAAAGTGAGAGCGATTGCATGGAAGCGAACAATTTTTGCATTATCGACAAAAAAATTAAAAAAATTGTATTTTAAAAAAATGTGTGAAATAGCTAATTGTGCGAAAGTCGAGGGCCGCCTGTATACTGATTGAACAAGGTTTATTAAACATGATTCAGTTGTGAATCGATTCTGCAAAATAACAAATAATTTAACGTGTAATGTACCAACGGACATGTCAAATTATCCGTTATGGACTGCATTTGACATTTCAGTAACAATTGACCAAAATTTTACTGCATAGAAAGAAAACGAAAAATTAATAATGATATCTCATTGACGTCACCGTGTTTTTTGGAGATTTGAAAAATATTATATTTCTTGTTATCTTTGTCAATTTTTTTTATTCAGTAACGTAGGTATTTACCCTGGGCTTGTTTCGTTTGTTTAACGCTTCAAGGGGATTTCTTCTTTCTGTACATAGTCCAGAATCAGCACAATTTTGGGGGAAAAATATGTTTTCTTACTCAATTTTTTACGCCTAAAAGAGAGATTTAGTTATTTTTGTTACTTTTGTGATTTTTCACAAAAACATTTTTAACATTGTAAAAAATAATCAAAGGTTTTTGTGTTCAAAGAAAAAATTAACAAGTTTGAGTGTGTTAGGGTTTAAAGAAAAAAACATGACTAATTATTTGATATTTTTTTAAATTTTCAAGTAAATAAATCTGGTGAATTTAAAAAAAGCGATGCCCAACACGAGTAATTTATATGCCCTCTAAAATTATGAAAAGGTTAATTTATTATTAAAAGTACTTTTCTCAGCCGTCATCTGATTTATATCCACTTTTGTACTGGCTATTTGTTTTCTTAATGTTTGATCACCCGTTCGTCCCACATGTCCAAATTACCTCAACATACCATTTTACTCTTCACAACACATCAATAAACTGGTTTAAGGAGGTATTCTACACTAGAAATTTGAAAAAAATATTTTTTTTTGTTTTTTTTTTGCATATTCTTAAAGTTTAGACCTTTAAGAATATTTTTTTTAAAGAAAATTTTAAAATACTCAGTATTTACGAATTTATAGCTATAAATGAGGGAGCAATTACGCCACACCGGAATGACTTAGACAATAATCTCAAAATTTTAAACGCGTTTTTTTTTCGAAACTATTAGGTGTTATCATGAGCACCAAAAGTAAAACAAAATGGCAAAGGTTATACGTCATTCGAAAGAACATTTTCTGATCTATAAAGTATTGTATTTGCTTTTACATTACATATATTATTTTATTTGATTACAAACCTTCAAAATGGAATGTCAAGTAGACGAAAGTGAGCATTTTCGACACCTCCTTCTGTTCGCGTTCAATGTACTTGCGATATTTGCGAAGTGTATGGTGGAGATGCAATGAATGAAAGCACAGCTCGTCGATGGTTTTTGCGTTTCAAAGACGGTAATTTTGACTTAAAAGACATGGAGCGTTCCGGACGACCAGTGGACTTCGATGAGGACCGCTTAAACCATATGAAAAAAAACGGACACTACTTATGTTAACACCCAATACTTTTTTCAACCTGGTCGATATAAAATCTCAAGTTCTATCCAACTGATTGCCTTCAAATTTGGTATGAAACTTTAATAAATATTTTTAAATCGTCCCTACCTTGGAAAATTCAAAACGATAATTTGTTATATTTTAAGAAAATTTGAAAAAACCGGTTTAAATTTTTTTTATTTTTTTTGAGACAGTCGCCATTTTACGATTTTTTTTTTGGTACTAACTATAACGACATAATTTTTTTATTAAAAAACTGTATATAATTTTTGTTTTAAATTTACATAAGGGTTCTAATCATGTCGACCAGCTTACCCCCTTTTTTACGACAAGATGTGGTCGAGTATAACAACTGATAACGTCTTGAATTTAAAAAAAAAAATTTCCAAAATTTTTTGTACATTCTCAAATCATCAATAAACAAACTAAAAAAATGCACGGGTAAAACATTTTTTTTATTTAATCTGAAAAAACGCCCGAAATTCACGCCCCTAGAGTAGAATACCTCCTTAAAATGGTTTGGACATGTGGAGAAATTGAATGGTGAAAAAAATTACTTCGCTTATATATAAGTCCGAAGTGCAAGGTGTGCATGGAAGAGGTAGACCAAAGGACCAGATTTTGAAAGAAGGTAAAGTTAAAAGTATGAATAAGATAATAATGATCATGACGAGATGTATGTATGTGGAGGAAGCGAAATTTGTGTACTTGTATAGAAAAGTTTGAAGATCTAATCACCCTGCTTGCCTGTGTACTTGTATAGAAAAGTTTGAAGATCTAATCACCCTGTCTGTCTGTGTACTTGTATAGAAAAGTTTGAAGATCTAATCACCCTGCCTGTCTGTGTACTTGTTTAGAAAAGTTTGAAGATCTAATCACCCTGCCTGTCTGTGTACTTGTATAGAAAAGTTTGAAGATCTAATCACCCTGCCTGTCTGTGTACTTGTATAGAAAAGTTTGAAGATCTAATCACCCTGCGTGTCTGTGTACTTGTATAGAAAAGTTTAAAGATCTAATCACCCTGCCTGTCTGTGTACTTGTATAGAAAAGTTTGAAGATCTAATCACCCTACCTGCCTGTGTACTTGTATAGAAAAGTTTGAAGATCTAATCACTCTGCCTGTCTGTGACGAATTCAGAATATCTAACGATTGACCCATCAAACAAGAGAAATTTCAAAAGAACAACTAGAATTCCTCCTTGGAAACTTCTTAGAAAATCATGACTAAGCGAAAAGTAAAAATCGTTGGTTACTGTTGCAAATATCGAAGTGTTAAGGATATGTAAATCGGTTAAACTCTCGAGCTGGTAAGATATGGAAATCGAATTTTCAACCCCCTTGTCGTATCGTTCAATCGAAACGGTCGATAAACGTCGAATGTTGTCGAAGGCTCCAATGTCGTTCGTTTATTGAAAACATAATATATTTTATACTGATTTTGCGGTACAAGAGATAAGAATTTGAATATTTTCCAAGAAAGTTTACATTTTAAAAACCAAATTTATTTGTTGATAACCGACTTTTGGCAACTAATCGGTATCGAATACAGAAGTTCCCTTACAAATTCTTGACTTTTTTACAACGGAAAGAGGTTATTTGATTCTTCGTAAGTTACAATAGTTCTTTTGACAAATCTGGACTTTTGTAAGAATTAATATATTATACGTATGATTTTATCGTAACGTTTTGTATCGTAACTTATTGTATTGTACCATATTTAATTGTTATACAGCACCAGAACAAAATCTGTTAAATATGCGGATTGTTGCTGCTCAGTTCTTAGAGGTTCTGATGTGCCTTTAACCCTTCCCTTACGGTGATAAAAATAATACGCGTGTTACGCTGTTGGGTAGTGAGTACGCAATAAAAAATTAGCGATTTTAAATCGGAAAAATAAGAACATTCATAGATAATCCCCTTAATTAATTATAATTGAAGTTAAAAATTATAATAATTGAGATTTATTTGCTGAAAACATTAAAAAACCATCTGAAAACATTAAAAAACGCTCACGGAACGGGCGTACGTCTAACCTATTTGCAAGCCTAGAGGCAACTAGTGGCGCGGAACATCAGTCGCATACCCCGGAGCATACGCCTTTGCTTGCGACGTTGAGACAATTCGGGTTCTCGCAATTCAGTCTAGTATGCAAGAGTGAGATGCGAATATAGTGTCGCGCTTCCCGCATACTATTCACCTATCGTCAAGACGAGGCACTCGCCGCTATTAAATGCGAATTTGTTTTCGATCTTTACAAAACACCTCGATGTAGTCGATAAATTCTGATTATTATTAATATTATTTTTTAAATCAATGCGTAAATATATTATGGAGGAATACCTAAAATCTTAACCTTGTATTTATTATATTTATAGAGATATTGACGGTTATTAGAAGCAATGTGTAGAAGATACCCAACACAGGGAAGGAAAGGTTAATGAGTCTTGATGGCAGCTAAGCGAAGATATTATTTTTTGACTAATTGAATTTTGGTGAAATAAAACATGTAGGATTTGATTCATTTTAGTATCCTATATATATTTAGTATCCTATATATATATATGAAGTGGCAATGGGCAGGACACGTAGCGAGAATGTCAGACTCCCGATGGAGGTCCGAAATATTCCAATGGTACCCAAGAGGCATAAAGAGACCCAGAAGAAGACCGAAAGTACGCTGGATAGATGAAATCAGGAAGCATGACAACATCACATGGCATCAACGAGGAAAAAACCGAACTATTTGGAGTCAACTTGGGGAGACCTTCATCCAGCAGTGGATCGACCCTGGTTGGCAATGATGATGATGATGATGATATATGATCCCACACACACCTATTTGGTTAATTTGGCGTCCTATATATTTGATCCTATACGATCTGTAGGGTACCCACGTCCCTAAAATATTGTTAACATGCAGGGTCAACGACCGATGAATCAACCTCTGGATATGTACAATTGTCACATACCAGAAACGTCAACACTGTTTACACGCAAATAATATTTACATCGCATTCCAAGGTAGAAAGAGAACATATCACGCCGTCTCGCCGTTTCGACAATAAATATCCTACCCACTGTAGTATCCGCAGCGCTTCCGACCACCTCAGCACGCGCAGGAGTGAGATCGAGATATACCGCGGACGCGGTCACGCGTCCCGTTCTGAAATTCTATATATACCTACTTATCGATGAATAAAGGCACTTGTTATTATTCGCTTGACCATTCATTTCTGTGTATTATTTACCGACTATTCACTCTCACTTTTATCGCATTCCTGAATCGACGTATTTTATTTTAAATACAAACAAATCAAAATCATCCCGACGTATCAAATTAAGCATCCCGCTAAATTGATGACCCCGAACGAAAAGGAACACAGAATTCGACTAAAGCGAATACAGAGATGTCAACAACATCATTATCAGCACGTCCTACTAGGACACACGCTACAGATCCTACAAACATACTAGTCTAACAGCTTAGGCCGTAACAAGTACAGTGACGTAAATACGATTGCAGCCACTTCCCTATCTCTATTACGTAAACTTCCTATATGTTTATTTCTATCTTGTTTTCTCCTTAAAATCCCAGCCAAATTTATACAAATAATCCATGTCTGATCCATTTATATGATGAAATATACTGTTGATAATGATACCCAGATTATCGGTTCGATTTAAGGACACCTTACTCCTTCATCGGATAACTGAAGCGGGCGTGGGCTCTTTGGTATATCTGATGAAAGAGTAAGGTGTCCTTTAATTGGACCGATACTCTGGATATCATTATCAACAGTGTCTTTCCTATCTCATTCTTTGGAAAGCGACGATTGCAAGTGGGTGGTGTTCAACACCTGTGAATCGGCCAACTCGAACTTTTTAAAATTTGATCCATTTTAACCTTTCCCTTTCTGTGTTAAAAAAAACCGCGCATTCCGGTGCTGTGTATTCAATTCACATGTAAAAATGAGCGATTTAAAATCTGAAAAATAAGACTTTTCATAGACAATCGCTTAAATTAATTAAATTTGAAATCAAAAGTGATAAATATTGAAATTTAATTGCTGAAAACATGAAAAAAAAACATCGGCCGACGTTCACAAAACGGTCAAAGCGATCACCTCAAACAAAAACCCGCGAGCTACTAAAGCGAGGGAAGCGAGCGAACTGAGATTCTATTTCTTGCGTTCCCATATACCGAAGTGGAGTGAGAGTGAGACGTGAATAGCGTCGCTTTCTCACCCATAGCGGTTTTTTAGAATGAATATACCTACATCACACACTAGCACACGTTTGATTGTATTGGTGAATTTATTCCCGATTTTCACAAAATATCTCTGATGTGGCCGATAAGTGCCAATTATTAATATTATAATTTTTGTCATTCAATGCGTAAATATATTACAGAGGAATGCCTTAAATCTGAACCCAGTATTTATTATATTTATAGAGATATTAAAGTTTTTAGAAGCAATGTGTGCTAGTTACACATCACAGGAAAGGAAGGGTTAAAATGATAATGAGAGGACCAAGGACCTTTTGTTTCACTACAGAGCATTTATACATTATAATACAAAGTAAATACTCAAATCTGTGTAATGTATTGTATAGTATCGTATTGAATTTAATTGTTATTGCATTTTATTGTATTGCTTTATACTTTAGTTATTTATAAAACAATATAGGGGGCAATGTTGTCAGATATTGAAAAGTATTGCAGATACGGAACTCACAGTTCATCATCACGCGTTTTTTGACAATACTACCTCACGCGACGAGACAACATTCGCTTATATCAAGCGTAAGCAGATGAACTATTTTACCATACTAGGGTCTTTTTTTCACTACCATAGGAAACAGAAATCTTAACAAAAGGGTCTTAACAACCAGACCACAGAAGTTCTCAGCAGTCCATGAATGACGCAAAAAGCCATCACCAATACAACAATTCAAAAGCATTTATTATTTTTCCATCGCAAGTTTTGAATGTTAAAGTCTCCGCAGTCACAAGAAATAGGAAAAAAAAATCAATTGAGTCTTGGATCTTTGTTGACAGATCCAAAATATTGTTTCAAGTTTCTAAATTCATGCTTTATACAGAAACACAGTTGTTTTAAGCGTAAGCTCTCTCTCTAAGGAAATTCTTTCAAAAAATAAACACCAAAGAGAACAAGAGCTTTAAACTTTACTATCGACGTAAAATAAGTTCTAGACGATATAAAAAGCACCAAAGCCAATGGATGGAAAAAAGCCTTCTACTTGGTCCAATACTTCCATTAACTTTGGAACTCGATAAAAAAGATGATACATTCATAAGGTCTCCGTAAAGTCAGACTATCATAAGCAACATTTTCTTCAAAATCACTTGAAATAAAAAAATGGGTGAACTTGAGTTATTTTTTTATGAACTATTGCATTTTTTTCGAATGGCACTCTTCAGATGATATATCTGAATTGGCAATAAGGACACATTGAAGATTGTAAAAATCAAAACCAGGATTTAGATGACACAGAACTGTTTCTTAGAATTGAAATATATTCTTTGTATAAGAGACTTCAACCTCAAATTAAGAATGCGTATTGAACGATGTTACATTTATTCAGTACTTCTTTATGGCGCGGAGACTTGGACACACATTCAGCCACCATAAAATAAATAGAACAATTTGAAATGTGGTGCTACAGCAGAATGTCAAAGATTTCCTGGGACGACAAAGTGCGCTGCGATGCCAGTCCCACGCCTGGATAAAGAAAGAGGGTTCCAAGGTAAGTTTAGCTGCCTGCCTAGGGTAAAAAACCTTATGTAGCTCATAGCACGGTGGAAGAAGCCTCGGACTCCAGATTGATCTTTAGACGACCAAAGCGTGTGGCCGCCGAAAAGGTGAAAGGACAGCTGGACGTCATCATCCCAGGACAGCCCACCGTCAAAACAGGGCATACGACCTAAACCAATAGGAAGAAAGAAGAAGAAGAAGGCAAAGTGCGCAACGAAGAGGTTCTCAGACGTATAAAAAAAACAAAGAAGTGTTCACTCGCATTATACTCATTATACCCAGGATTTAGATGACACAGAACTGTTTCTTAGAATTGAAATATATTCTCTGTATTAGAGACTTCAACCTCGAACGATGTTACATTTCTTTAGTACTTTTTTATGCCGCGGAGACATGGACACTCATTCAAGCCACCATAAAATAAATAGAAAAAATGGAAATGTGGTGCTACAGCAGAATGTCAAAGATTTCCTGGGATGACAAAGTGCGTTGCGATGCCAGTCCCAAGCCTGGATAAAGAAAGAGGGTTCCAAGGTAAGGTTAGCTGCCTGCCTAAGGTAAAAAACCTTATGTAGCTCATAGCACGGTGGAAGAAGCCTCGGACTCCAGATTGATCTTTAGACGACCAAAGCGCGTGGCCGCCGAAAAGGTGGAAGGACAGCTGGACGTTATCATCCCAGGACAGCCCACCGTCAAAACAGGGCATACGACCTAAACCAAGAGGAAGAAAGAAGAAGAAGGCAAAGTGCGCAACGAAGAGGTTCTCAGACGTATAAAAAAACAAAGAAGTTTTCACTCGCATTATAAAAATAATATTGAAATGCTTTGGATATTTCATGAGAGAAAACAGATGAGATTAAAATAACACAAGTCATATTGCAGAGGAAGTTACAAGAAAAACGAAATGTTGGATGGAGAAGAAACTCCTGGCTTAAGAATCTAAAAAAAATGTGGTGCGGTGATACAGAGACATTATTTAGGGCAACTGCAGATAAAGTTTAAATATGATGATTGCGTGGAGAGGAGCGTGGAGAGAAAGGAAAATATGATGATTGCGTGGAGAGAAAGGAAAAAAAAGAAGATCGTGGCTGGAAAACCATATTGTCTTCGGCCTAGTCATTGAGTCTTCAGGCTTCGAACCACAGAAGTCACCGAACTCTTACTTCACCATTGCACTCGTTGGCGACCTAACTGTAACTAAAGATGTTACTATGGATGCAGTGTGGTGTTTTTACTATACGAGGAACCTTTTTTTTAGTAATATTGGGTATTTAATTTGAAGCCCCCAGGTGGAAGTCTAGTATCTTATCAACTTGGCAGCAGAAATCGTCTATTGTACTTATTTTACTCAATTTACATTACGCTTTATTCCAAACAATTTATATTTTGAAGCCTTCAATTAATTGACTTCATTAAAAAAGTCTGCAAGGACAAAATGTTAAAAAATGTCCACAGTTGCAAGTAGTTTAAAAAAAAACTTCTAAGCAAAATTCACACAGAAAAGTAAAAAAAAACTCTTCATTTTCTTCATTCCTCATACTGTTGTCTGGAATAATCCCTTTGTGACCTTAAACTTACAAGCTTACCAGATAAATTATAATCAGAAAGTAGATAATCCACCCTTGGAGGGACGTAGTACTTATTTTTTTCTTGTTAGTCGTGATGCTCATAGATGAGCGTCATAGTTGTATTGTTTATACTATCGTTGTTACAGTTTAACCTAGCTGATTTATTGTTTTCAACAACAAAAATATGTAACAGAGACTTTAAGTGAAACCCAAACTGGAACCCGTTTTCAAATAACTTGATTGTTAAACAGGCATCGAACTCGCTATCCCCGGATTGGATAAAAGGTTCGTTACTGACTAGGCCACATAGGTTTTGGTTCTTTGATGATCTACAACTGAGTGAATGGTTCGTCATCACTTTTCCTGATTCTGAGTAATGAAGAGTGCGACAATCAACAAAAAATTTGTCATATCTTGATTTGATCTATATACCGTACTATGCGGGCCATTTTGAGATGGACTTTTGATTTATCTGAAATGATGAAGTATACCAGGGGCTGATTCACGTGTCTGACTCACGTGTATGACTCACGTGTATGACTCACGGGCTGACTCACGTGCATATAATTAAATATCACAACTTATCAAGTTGATGAAATTTTGTGACAGAGGTATTAAATAAGCAACTATATGTTAGGTAAAAATTATCAACTTATTTTTCGTAAGACAAAAGCCCAGTCTACTGGGGACACGACCAAGGATAGGCAACAAACTAAGATTTAATTAAATTAAGTGTCCACTTTCAATTATCTTGATTACGTGTGGTTTGTCTTGTTTTGTAAAACTTCTCATGTAAATTAATTTATTTTACACATGACAAGAAATGTTTTATATATAATTTGCGAAAAAACAACATGTTATTTAATCCGGACACACAATTATAATGGATCTGGGTTTTTTGCCTTTTATTTGTCGTGTCCCCAGTAAACTAGGCGTTTGTCTGTATCTCATTAAGGTCAAATAAATAAATAAAATTAATTCAACTTGCTGGAGACTGTCCTGTTGCTCGCCGCTCATTAACATTTTTGATCACTACCCGTTTTGGACAGTATTATCTTTCTGAATATAATTGTCAGTCTTTCTTTGGCTATAGGTAGATGGAGGATGGACACATTGGTGTATCTTGCAATCCATGTTATGTGAAACATTCGGAGCCAACACCACATTTTGATAATATCCAGCATACCTCTTTCCTTTTTTTAGCATCAATTTTCCACTCCACAAAGTGCTTTAAAGAAAACAAGAAATATTAATTTATTGATACTTTATTTTTTATCAGAAAATCCAGCTTCACAAAGGTCATGCTAACAGTTTTATTTATTGAGAAATGTTTTTTTTTTTCTTTTTTAAATTTTGAATAAACACTGCTTAGAACAGCCTTAATAACTAGGGCATACATTGTGTATATATACGAACACGGTACAAGGATTCTATATGGAGGTAAAGCCTCCTCCAGATCCAATTGGAGGGATGCCAAGACAGTGTAATTACTCAACGCCAGATTCGCAACGTTAGGGGGTGCTTGCGATGACAGCCTTCATCTCGTCAAACTTACACAGGCTTTTTAAGATCGGTCTACACTTTTGCCGAAAATGTTTTTATGGACGCGGTCACTTTGAAAAGTTTGGTCAGTTATGTAAAAAAATTAGGCCTTCTCTTAAGGGTTGTTTTCTGTTCTTCTTAAGCATATGCCTGTTTTTGTATATTTTAGGTCGCTTTTTAGCGTCGACGATTTTTTACAACGGTATTCAAGTTTCTATACCCACAATACATACATACCATCGCACCATGTCCCGTTTGGGGCACACACACCATTTGCCTCAAACATGATCTTATGCATTTATTCCTATCACTCACCTTTTTCTCAGTTAAAATTTCACCTTTCAAAACTTTAAATAACTTCTTTGCTCTTTCTTTATCTCGGCCACGATTTTTAAAACTACTATTTATATAAAAATGCTATTTATTTGTAAATTCTTCAGAACTTGTTCCCTGAATTTAACAAAAATAGGAAAACTTTCATACATTAATCAATATTTACTGACTATAATTTCATAACATGTAATTCACAGACTGCCACATTCTCGTACTGTCTCTATTTTATAATATCCTTAACTGTCCCGTCGCCCTCTCTTATCTCGCCGAAAATTTTCAGTGTCTTTCCAATCATGGATTAGCGCTACGCTGAAACAGAGATTGTCTATTGTCCTTTCTAGTTCACCGCTCCTCTTTTTTTACGTCGTCCTTTACTGTCCATGCAGTGAGACTCTGGAATCAGTTACACACCAATATAAGACTCGCTCCGTCCTTGGCACGCTTTAAAAAGCGACTGAAAATACTCTTAATTTTTAGTCAGTAAAATAACGTGTTTCATTCCTGATTTTTCTTTTCCTTTCCTCTCCCCCATCCCTTATTTTCCTTTTGATTGATGGCATCTCACTTTATATGAAAAATAATGTTCGGGTGATTGTCCGTATCTGTGGGGTTTGTGGGCTCACGTATGTGTTTATTGATTTAATGGAGATGGATAGTCATTTGAATAATATATGCGACCACGTTACTTGCTTAATTTACTTTTGTCTGATTGGTTGGAAGAAATTATCGCCTGGCAATAAGCCCACCAGATTGTATTTGCAATAAAAGTGTAAAATATTGTAAATAAATAAATATTCAGATGTCAAAGAAAGTCCATGCAATATTAGGAATCATAAGGGAAATTTTCGAAATAAAATATGACGAGTAAGACATGAGTGATGATATAGTCCAACGAAATAAAATATGACGAGTAAGACATGAGTGATGATATAGTCCAACGAAATAAAATATGACGAGTAAGACATGAGTGATGATACAGTCCAACGAAATAAAATATGACGAGTGAGACATGAGTGATGATACAGTCCAACGAAATAAAATATGACGAGTAAGACATGAGTGATGCTATAGTCCAACGAAATAAAATATGACGAGTAAGACATGAGTGATGATATAGTCCAACGAAATAAAATATGACGAGTAAGACATGAGTGATGATATAGTCCAACGAAATAAAATATGACGAGTGAGACATGAGTGATGATACAGTCCAACGAAATGAAATATGACGAGTAAGACATGAGTGATGCTATAGTCCAACGAAATAAAATATGACGAGTAAGACATGAGTGATGATATAGTCCAACGAAATAAAATATGACGAGTAAGACATGAGTGATGATATAGTCCAACGAAATAAAATATGACGAGTAAGACATGAGTGATAATATAGTCCAACGAAATAAAATATGACGAGTAAGACATGAGTGATGATACAGTCCAACGAAATAAAATATGACGAGTGAGACATGAGTGATGATACAGTCCAACGAAATAAAATATGACGAGTAAGACATGAGTGATGATATAGTCCAACGAAATAAAATATGACGAGTAAGACATGAGTGATGATACAGTCCAACGAAATAAAATATGACGAGTAAGACATGAGTGATGATACATTCCAACGAAATAAAATATGACGAGTAAGACATGAGTGATGATACATTCCAACGAAATAAAATATGACGAGTAAGACATGAGTGATGATACATTCCAACGAAATAAAATATGACGAGTAAGACATGAGTGATGATACATTCCAACGAAATAAAATATGACGAGTAAGACATGAGTGATGATACATTCCAACGAAATAAAATATGACGAGTAAGACATGAGTGATGATACATTCCAACGAAATAAAATATGACGAGTAAGACATGAGTGATGATACATTCCAACGAAATAAAATATGACGAGTAAGACATGAGTGATGATACATTCCAACGAAATAAAATATGACGAGTAAGACATGAGTGATGATACAGTCCAAGGAAATAAAAGATAAACAAAAATATCACTGTAAATATAAAGAATTTTCAGTATAATTGGTAATTATATAATTTTATATTCAAGATAAAAAATATTCATTGATTGAATTTATATTTGTGTTCAATCTATAATCAAACGGATCATCAAACTGTTGCGAAAAATATTGTTTGTGCCCTTATCCATATTTTAAAAACGTTTGAATAAGACATTAAACGTTTTTTTCGCTTAATTAAATACTTATATTTCCCATCACCGCTAAAGAAAAACATTTTTGATACCAGAGACAGTAAAACTTCCAATGAATCGCATGGAAAATATGAAACTATTTATGTTTTCACATATAGAATATGAAACCTGAAAATTCTTACGTATATTTAGCCAACGACCTACAATAATAAATCTAATAGCGTAATTGGTAGCTAACATATGCTTCAGGGTAGTAAAAAGGTAACAGAAATAATAATTATTTCGTATTTTAGATGCGTGAAGTCTGGACCAATGTTATTTATTTAATCATATTGTTAACTGAAGTATGTTCCTGAAATACAGTTAAATTCGTTGTAATTTGCTTTATCAAACACTGTTAATTCCACTTTTTGTACATAACGGTAACGGAAATAAATAGGACATATTAGAGGCTCTAGAAATTTCTAAGTCAGTGCATCAAGTTGAACATCTGGCAAACACATATATACCAAGAATCTTTCCGCTGCTCGCCGAGGTCGTCCCATGCCTCCCTCAGCCCCCACTCTCCAACTCGAATGTCCCCAACCGTTAGAAGCGTGTATTTCGGTACCGATTCGAACAGAATTAAGTCTTGTTTGTGCTTCCTGATGATGAGGTGATAGCCTTGAAACGGAATAAACAGTGTTTGATAAAACAAATTGCAATGTATTTAAACCTCCACCACTTTTTTTTTACCTGGCGAGTTTATTGCCATGTGGCAATCTCTTCAAACCAACCAAAAATATGTTTTTATAGGACCTAAGTGTTAAACGGACTGGATTCCTATTTAAAAATATCTGGGTTCCAGCGGCGATCGAACCCGCAGCCTCCGGATCGGCAGACAAGTGTCTTACCACCAGGCCACTTTAATGCTTAACTATAAATAATAAATAGTTAAATGCGTATTTTAAAGGTAAATCAATAATAAAAAGATATTTACTCTATTTTAATTTAATCTAATAAGCTTTGCACGTCTGTGTTGTACACGTTTGTAGGTATCTCAAATAGGAAACCTTCAACCCAGTCTAAATATAACCTTACCTCCAAGCAAACCCACATCGTATATTGAAACACATCCAACCTTCCAGATCCAATAAGGGGTGGGTCTAAGTTGAAGTTAATTGGCCAAGGGGGTAGTTGGAAGCACCTATGTCAGCCTAGTGAATACTGCACCTAATTAGGTAGCATGCACTATCGATCAAACTAAGTGTTTTTAAGTACCAATGCACGAGAACAGGAAATTAAGTGATAAACTTGGGTTCTTCTTTGAACCCATTTATCAGATTTTGTTGTACTTACGAGTACTTTTAATCAAACAAATTAAAAGTGTTTATTAACATTTTTTAAGTACCAACATATCAAACTATTTCCCCGCTAGGGTAGGCAGAAAGGATAGAGTGCCAGACTTTTTATAATTCGCTTCTTCCACATTCATAAACTTTATCATACAACTCCTACGATTTTTGAGATCACGCATTTTGGCAATACTACCTAGCAATAGAAGAAATTATGCACGTGCATGTCCTACACCTGAGAGAATAGTTATCAAACTCTTTCATCTGACAGGAACCCTTATTTTTTTACCAGTACCATCATAAATCGACCTTAAAACCCTCGAGTGGAAATCAAACTCTCTACCTTACTAGGACATGAAAGTGACCATAGAGCCTGTTGAATAAAGTAAATAATCTTGACATCCAAATAATAACTAATCGTCCTTATAAGATAACATAAAGAGTAGCAGAAGATATTATTAAACCAGTGTGCTATAAATTAATTTATTCATGACCACTTGAAAGATATTTCAGGTAAAGAGTCCCATCAGAGTGAGAACAGCCATTTCTCACAGTCTTGATTGGAGTCAGAACTAACTTGAAACTTCCCATCGCAAACAAATCCCTTTAGCCAATTGGGCTTTACGGATTTCCTAAACCAATTAAAACATTTACCCTCTCACTGATTACCATTGGTCAGTAAACCTCAACAATTTATTGAGCTTAAGAGAGGATTCCGGAAACAAATAACACTTTAGAAATAAATTTGTTCACGAAATAAAATTAAAAATATCTTAACCAACTTGACAGGAGTTACACATTTTGTGAAAAATACTGGTCTAGAGGAGAAAAAAAATGTTAACAAATAAAAAAAAGGAAATACTAATATAGGTAATTAATTTAGAATCTAGGAATAAGATAGATGCTTTATTTAGACTTTATTGTTTAATTTTTCCATGTAATTTGATTTAATTAGGTTGAACCTGTATTAAATATAAAATTAAAATAAATAGCCCACCCTTGCTTTACCACTTTATTTTGAATATTTACTTATAAATAAAGGATAACAGTTTGTAAGAAATGAATTTTATTAGTTAAATTAAGAATCTGACCAAGGCTTTTGATATAATCCAACTAGAAGATGTAATAAGCATTTTGCTCGAAAGGAACGTATCACCCTCCATCGCCAAAACCATTAGAAGCATAAACCTAAATAGCTCCACAAGAATTCGCGTAGACGGAGAACTCTCTTATGCCGTTCCAACATTAACCGGAGTAAGACAAGGAGATAGTTTAAGCCCATTTTTATTTAGCTTGGTTATGGATAAATTTATAGAAGAAGTTGCTGACCTTAACCTGGGATACAAGTTTGGCGACAATATGTTATGCTGAGGATGCCATCATAGCCGAATCAGAGGAAGACCTGCAACAAATGCTACATCGATTCCACACCTCTTCCGAAAAATACAACATGTCTATCTCCATCAGCAAGACTAAATGCATGACTCTAGCTAGAGAGCAAGTTGGATGCAGTGTGGCGATCAATGACACACCAATTGAACAAGTAACAAAATTTAAATACTTGGATGCTAGCATACTGTGCAAAAAAGACCTCTATGGCAAAGTGCTTGAACAATCACAAAAGGCCGCAGCTATTTCCGGATGTTTAAAGAACACTATCTGGAAAAACAAGCATATGAACATCCCAAGCAAGACACTGTCAGATCCAAAAATCTCCTTCGAACCAGCGAAATGAAGGTACTCAGGAGTATCGCTGGCAAAACCCTTCGTGATGGAGTACGAAACACAGAAATCCGAAGGACGTGCGAAGTTGAAGATATTGTCAGATGGGGACGACAGAGAAGAAGGTTCTGGAACGAACACGTATCCAGAATGGCGGAACCAAGAGCCGTAAGAATGGCCAGGGGCAGTATTTCCCAAGCAAGCAGACCTCCAGGACGACCTCCCAAAAGATGGAAAGACAGCTGGCAGTCGACGTCACAAGAGGCAAACAATGATGCAGGACCATAACAGGCCAAAAGGCCTAAAATAAGAGAAAGAAGAAATTAAGAAAGGGTTGATTATTGAGAGGATAAATTGCAAAAGATTTACGAAGCACATACATTTGTCTGGAACAAATCAGGGATATACCAAGAAAGCAATAGAAAGAGATATTGGGAGAAATTTACATTCAGGGAAAGGTAAAAGGTATGAGAAATAGGACATCATGTTTGACGAGGTGTATCGATCTCTCTGCCTACTCCAAAAGGAACATGTCCTGATGGGTTGTAATTATGAATAATGTGAATTATTATGGAAACCGGAAAAACGGGTCAATTTCATAAAGCTTTAATTTAGTATTTAATATCATAGAATTCGTTAACCAGTTAACCGACCTCTTTTGAATAGTTAACTAGCGGAGAAATTTAATGACCATCGTTAAACCTTTAATTTGTCTAGAGTCCAACATCATTTTATCACTCAACAAGTCAAACTGAATAAATTTTTAGGTCAAACCAGATTTATTAGGATAAGGGCCTGGATTACTTTCGGTGTAATAGGATATTTTTTTCTGAAAATTATATGGTATGTTTTTTAGTCATTTAAACAAATATATAAACCCTATAGTTGGGAAATTCTAGGATGAGTCCTGTGACAGCTCACAAATTTGCCCTAATATACAACCTTATGTAATTTATTTACCTAAATAACTGGCTATTTATTAGAATTGAGGCTTATATTAAAGTTGATAAAATAATTAAAATTACTAAACATCGTTACAAGGTTGTATTGGGGCAAATTTGTGAGCTGTCACAGGACTCATCCTAGAATTTCCAAACTATAATACTTTCAAAGATTTTCATGACTCGTAGAGTCTATAAGTGAAAAGTTGTTTTTAAATATGTTGCTTTGTTAATTTTAACATACAGTCCGAAAAATGACCGAATATTAAATGATGAAGGCTGCAAAGCTCTCGAAACGTCATCCATCTTTTTTATCAACTAAACAAGATTATACATTCGAAAATTATATAAATTTATTTATTTATTTCACCTGGCGAGTTTATTGCCATCTGGCAATCTCTTCCAACCAACCAGAAAGCTGTTTAAATGGACCCTAAGTGAAAACCAGACTGGTATTCCATTTTAAAAAATCTGCATTCCAGCGGGGATCGAGCCCGCAACCTCCGGATCGGCAGACAACCATCTTACCACCAGGCCACGGAGGTCGTCATTCATTCATCTTCATTCAAGGGAGACAAAAAATTCCCAGCCGTATTAATCGAGCCTTTGGGTTAAAAAAAACTGGAATATACACGTAACTCGTTGTTCGTCATCACACTTTGTAGGCAATACTACCGTTTGTGGTGTAGTATTGTTAGCACACTATTTTTCCAAAAACGCTTTTATTTTAATTCTTTGTATTATTGTTAGCAAACTATTTTTCACTGTAGTATTATTAGCACACTATTTTTCACGTTAGTATTGTTAGTATACTTTTTTTCACTGTAGTATTATTAGCACACTATTTTTCACTGTAGTATTGTTAGCAAACTATTTTTCACTGTAGTATTATTAGCACACTATTTTTCACTGTAGTATTATAAGCACACTATTTTTCACTGCAGTATTATTAGCACACTATTTTTCACTGTAGTATTATTAGCACACTATTTTTCACTGTAGTATTATTAGCACACTATTTTTCACTGTAGTATTATTGGCACACTATTTTTCACTGTAGTATTATAAGCACACTATTTTTCACCGTATTATTATTAGCACACTATTTTTCACTGTAGTATTATTGGCACACTATTTTTCACTGTAGTATTATTAGCACACTATTTTTCACCGTATTATTATTAGCACACTATTTTTCACTGTAGTATTATTAGCACACTATTTTTCACTGTAGTATTATTAGCACACTATTTTTCACTGTAGTATTATTAGCACACTATTTTTCGCTGTAATATTATTAGCACACTATTTTCACAGTAGTATTATTAGCACACTATTTTTCACTGTAGTATTATTAGCACACTATTTTTCACTGTAGTATTATTAGCACACTATTTTTCGCTGTAATATTATTAGCACACTATTTTCACCGTATTATTATTAGCACACTATTTTTCACTGTAGTATTATTAGCACACTATTTTCACTGTAGTTTTATTAGCACACTATTTTTCACTGTAGTATTATTAGCACACTATTTTTCGCTGTAATATTATTAGCACACTATTTTTCGCTGTAATATTATTAGCACACTATTTTCACAGTAGTATTATTAGCACACTATTTTTCACTGTAGTATTATTAGCACACTATTTTTCGCTGTAATATTATTAGCACACTATTTTCACCGTATTATTATTAGCACACTATTTTTCACTGTAGTATTATTAGCACACTATTTTCACTGTAGTTTTATTAGCACACTATTTTTCACTGTAGTATTATTAGCACACTATTTTTCACTGTAGTATTATTAGCACACTTTTTTTCCAAAAATGTTTTTATTTTAATTATTGAACTTGAAATATTCGGATGAAATACAAGCGTCGTACCAACAGATCACGGACATTATGATCCTATTTTCTATAAACAATTCAATACTGTTCCTCCTTTTGCAATTATAAAATAAATGAAAAATATATATACGCTTACCAGAGAAAGCGACGTTGGCTTGCCCATGTGACTTTACATACATCCTGATATAACACCGTAAAAATAAAATAACTTTTATGTAGTCTTATTTTTAGAACCTAGTTATTAAATATCGTTCCGAGGGTTTCAGGCAGTAATGTTTTAACAAATATTATGTACAGCAGTAAACATAAGATCGACTATAACAGTCGAGAAATAAACGTCTCAACCATTTCTTCCCTGTGATGTGTAACTAGTACACATTGCTTCTAAAAACTTTGATATTTCTATAAATATAATGAATACTTGGTTCAAATTTGAGGTATTCCTCCGTAATACATATACGCATTGAATGAAAAAAAATAATATTAATAATAATTAGCACTTATCGGCCACATCAGAGGTATTTTGTGAAAATCGGGAATAAATTCACCAATACAATCAAACGTGTGCCAGTGTGTGACGTAGATACATTCATTATAAAAAAACCGCTATAAGTGAGGAAGCGACGCTATTCAAGTCTCACTCTCACTTCACTTCGGTATATGAGAACGCAAAAAATAGAATCTCAGTTCGCTCGCTTCAGTAGCTTTCGAGCATCCATTTGAGGTGGTCGCTTCGCCCGTTTTGTGAACGTCGGCCGATGCTTTTTTTATGTTTTCAGCAATGAAATTTAAATTATTATCACTTTTGACTTCAAATTTAATTAATTTAAGCGATTGATTATGAATATTCTTATTTTGCCGATTTTAAATCGCTCATTTTTACATGTGCATTGATGTGTATTGAATCACAACGAGGTAACGCGCGGATTTTTTTATTACAGGAAGACATAGGTTAATAATACTATACAGGTTGTCACTAATATGCTGTTGTGAACTATAATTTTGGCTTACCTTGGCTTTTCTAAGTGTTAATGATGCATCTATCGAGATTAAACGTCGAATATTCATGGCAAATAGATGCTTCTTTGGTCTGAGAAAACACCTTATATCTCGGTTGTTGTCCAGAAGGACAAAACTTACCATTTATAAGACACTGCTACGACCTGTCCTCACATATGGGTCTGAATGCTGGGTATTGAGTAAGAAGAACGAATCTTCCCTTCTAATATTTGAAAGAAAAATACTCAGAAAAATATTCGGACCCATACAGGAAAATGGATCTTGGAGAGTGAGATATAATGAGGAGGTATACAGCATATACAAAGAGCCCAACATTAAAAAATACATCAAAATTGGGAGGCTACGTTGGGCGGGGCATGTAGCAAGAATGGGAGAAGAGGAAATGCCTAACAAAGTACTCTTTTCCAAGCCCCAAGGAAGACGTAGCGTGGACAGACCAAAGCTTAGGTGGATGGATGGGGTGCAGAATGAT
Source organism: Odontocerum albicorne (assembly GCA_949825065.1). Taxonomy (NCBI): domain Eukaryota; kingdom Metazoa; phylum Arthropoda; class Insecta; order Trichoptera; family Odontoceridae; genus Odontocerum; species Odontocerum albicorne. The sequence continues at coordinate 5,745,356 of OX463849.1, forward strand.
ACAAACGTGATTGGCATCAGGGGCTGGAGGAGTGCATCCCAGGATAGGGGGGAATGGCAACGACTGCTGGAGGAGGCCGGGGCCCACGATGGGCTGTAGTGCCATTGATGATGATGATGATGGCTTTTCTAAGTTGTTTTGAAATGTTTATATTTAGTATCGCCATTCATATTTTCCCTTGTGTCTTTATGTCTTGTGTCTTTATGTATTGTGTCTTTATGGTACTTAACAGTTACTTAAACAAATTATTGATATAAATTTCCCAATATTGTTTTTGTATTAAACTTTTATCTGTATTAGGTACAACCTGTTGGTTCATTCCCATGAGGTGCCTCTTTCAATAAACCAGAAATACATTTAAAAACTTAAATGTGAACAAAATGACGAAGATCCTTTTTTCGAGAGTCGAACCCGAAACCCCTTGGTAAACGGTTAGAATTCCAACACTTGGATAAAAAGTTCAATGATATTTTTACATTGTTTCGATCAATAATAAAGGCTCCAAAGTTGACTAAGAAAATATTGGATATTTATTCGGGTCCTGAAAAATAACGACCCGGAGATAAAATTTCTACTTATGTATTTTTTTCATTGAGGGGTAGAAATACACAATATTGTTCAAATTTCTAAGAAAAACAACCAAATTCATGGTTTTAATAAAATTTTTGGAAGAAAATGAGAGACGATTTCAAATTCAACCAGGCTTCGGAAGTTTATACGAGTAGGCCGTATTTTTCTGAAATACTTATGAAATTTTGATTTCAAAAGTTTTTTTAGAAAGGAAAGACTCAATGGGCTGTTTGTCTTAAAACAGACAAAGAAATGTTGTCATTTGCACGAAGAAAAAAAAGTATTCTGAGGAAATTTATTTACCAAACATCTTATTTGGGCATATAACAAAAAATTACGTCCGTTAAACATGTAAAAAATCTTTAAGTGTTTTTGCTAGTTTTTTTTCCATGGTAAAGAAGTATTTTCAAATTATTTGCAGTATCTTGAACAAAACAAAAAATGAAAAACTTTTAAAGGCAAAAAAATACGTCACATACGAGTATTTTTGTAAGGTCCAATTTGTTTTATAATGTCTTCTATTTATATTAAATTTCTCGTGAAAAAACAGTGAAAATAAAACAGTGACATTTTAAAAGTCAATGTAATCTGCTGACAGTATTATACGTCGTTTTGCACAATAGTTAATTTTACAAATAACAATAAATTAATGAAGATAAGTTTATTAATAACCAAGTAGAATGTACAGTACCCAGAGGTAAGTAATACACATCGGGCTTAAGAAAGAGACTGTCGGCCATAATCGGCTAACTTCGGCTAACTTCGGCTTTGTAGAGCGTCGTCTCTGTCATTTATATACGTGTTCCGTCGCGATTTGTCAGTCGTTGTCAAGCGTTCCAGGGTGTGGTCGCGTCCACTTCAAAGTATATGGACGACAGAGACGACGCTCTACAAAACGAAGTTGGCCGATTATGGCCAACAATATCTTTCTTAAGCCCGATGTGTATTACTTACCGCCGGGTACTATACATACATATATATACCTGAAATAAATGTATTTTAAACAATATAAACGTAAATACATTTAAAAGATAAAATGTCAAAAGTCTGGGCTATTCCATAACATCCTCCCAATCGAGGTACACCCCCGCCAACGTATTTATTTTTATTTATTTATTGTATTTTTATTTAACACTTTTATTGCAAATACAATCTGGCGGGCTTATGGCCAGGTGGCAATCTCTTCCAACCAACCAAACAAAATTAAATCAAGCAAGTTACATGGTCGCATAAATCATTCAAATGACTATCCATCCCAATGAAATCCATAAACACATACGTGAGCATATGCCCACGAACCCCACAAAGACGGACAATCACCCGAACATTATTTTTCATATAAAATGAGATATCATCAATCAAAAGGAAAGGAAGGGATGGTGGAGAGGAAAGGAAAGAAAAATCAAGAATGAAACACGTTATTTTACTGCCTAGAAATTAAGAGTTTTTTCAGTCGCTTCTTAAAGTATGCCAAGGACGGAGCGAGTCTTATATTGGTTTGTAACTGATTCCAGAGTCTCACTGGATGATCCCTCACCAATAGAGGGTGAGTTCACCCACGAGGATGCTAAAGTTGCATCAGTCTTGTACATATAAATTATAATACAAATACGAGTAAAATAATTGATAATGTATAAGCAGTAAATGGACAATAAATATGTACGATAATAATTCAAAATACACGCAAATATTAAATATACCCTACACACATAATCCTAGATTTACTGCCTGTATGAAGAGACAAGCAAAAATGGGAGTTCAAATTTTGACAAAACAGAGAAAGAAGCTGGAAGACTTTTTTCCTGAGAGTTGTCAAACTACGCAAGAGGGCACAGCCCAATCTGTTGAACTAATTATGAATGTTTATATGTGAATTTCGTTCATATGAGTTGTCAATATTTTACCTCATATAATGAAATCAAACATGATTGTTGGAAATGATTATCTATTATCGTTTTCTTTTAAGTTAAATCTGCGGTATGTCATCATTCGGACTGTCTCTCCTCTCTAGTGTTTTTTGCGGTTTCTAATCCATTTTCTACAGAACATTCCGTATTTAATATATTACTAGAAGAGTTTCTGATTATATTTCTAAGTGTTTTTTTCTGGAATAGCTCTGAGGATTTTTCTTATTATACTTGAGTACTAATTACACTTTTTGTATTTGTTCTATCTGCTGTAGATAAACTCTATTAGATAAGTCATGATTGGGCACACACAGACTTTGTAAATTTTGTTTTGTAGCCTTACTGTATAATCTCATGTATTTGTTATTCTAGACTACATGTTTAAGGCATCTGGATACTGCGGATATTTTACTTACTTGACCTCTTATATCCTTGTGGAAACTGCGCAAATTGACACTTTCATATTTGGATTCTGTAATTTGTTCAATATGTGATGGTCTTGTGGCGGTCGCCCACTCGGAATACTGTGGGCATTCATACACACGGTCAATGACCGAGGAAGTGACCCTTGCATTCCTCGACGACAAATTTAAATAAACAAGTCCAAAGTTCACACGCCGGCCATTCAAGTCCAGAGTTCACACGCCAGCCATTCAATCCGCGGCCCGGAGCGGACCGCATTACACGCCGGAGCGAGAACGCACCACGGCTGTCTTGCCAGTTCCGTATTTGAATGATACCTACATACAACATTAATCGTTTCGCTAATGCAGAAACGAGACGAAGGATATCGTGCTCGCATTCCCGCACACACGCGGAAATAAAAACTCTTCTTCCGCATTGCGATCCAAAACGTGTTTTATTTATCAACAAATCAGCATCATCTCTTTCCTCTAGGATACATATCCTAAAGTCTCAATATAGGAAATTTGTTAGCACAAATAAAATTTCCAGATATAAAGCAAATCAACTTAAGTATCATAATTTGTTGTAATGCAAGTGATTAGCTGGAAGAACGTAGTTAGTGTGTTTTCCTAGCTTTTCTGCATCCTTTTTCCATTCTACCTTTTTTTGTCATAGCCATCGATGACATTGGGAAATGATTATTTGTTTTATAAACTATCATTTTCATTGTTATTGATTTTATCAAACACTGTTTATTCTACTTTTTGTAACGGTATAACCCTACCGGTTTCAAGGATCTCACTTCATCATCAGGGGAAAACAAACAAGACTGAATTATGTTCGAATTGGTACCGAGATACACGCTTTTAACGGAAACCCATACATTTTCTATCGATGATGCCAAATTCTTACATATAGTAACGGAAATAAATTGGGCAGATTAGAGGCCCTAGAAATTTCTAAGTCAGTGCATCGAGATGAACATCTGGCAAACACATCTATACCAAGAATCTCTCCACTGCTCGCCGAGGTCGTCCCATATCTCATCCAGCCCCCAGTCCCCAACCCGAACGTTTACCGTTAAAGGCATGTATCTCGGTACCAGTTCGAACATAATTCAGTCTTGTTTGTGCTCCCCTGGTAATGAGGTGAAAGCCTTGAAACCGGTAGGGTAACACCGTTACAAAAAGTGGAATAAACAGTGTTTGATAAAACAAATAACAATGTCTTTAAACCTCCACAACATTAATGCGTTAATTGTAAATAATATATAATTTTTATTTATTTCGTTTAAGTTCCTTATATTTTATATTTCTACATCAATAACACAATACTACATTATAAAATAATTTATCTATTCAACTTTATAATGAAACATTAAATAATATATAACCTTGTTCATTCAACATTTGTTAGCTGAAGTCAAAGTAACTGAAAAATTTAATTTTGATACGCGCCTAGGAAAAGTTACCAAGTTACAATACTTTAAAGTTTAGTACAGTATCAATATAGTCGGAAGTTTTGTTTTTTACATAAAATAAAACACACAGTACTCGTTGGATAGTTTTCCTGTTAAGTAAGTAAAAACAAAACACTTATAAGAAAAAAGATACAAAAAAAATTAATGAAAAAGAACATTTACATTAGAAATACAGAAACCTTGAAAAGAGACGAGATGATTGTATAATAAATAACTTGGCCTTCAGTTACATTTAAAGGTTATCATTTTCTTTCCCTTTTACACCGCCATCTGACGGCATAAAGTGAGAAAAATTGGGACAGTTTATTCATGTGGCTGAAACCCGTGACCCAAAAGTAAGGTTACATGTTTACAAATGGAAGGAAATAAAAAATAATGGCAACATTTCAACCTACAGCTGACGTAATGCTTTTATTCTTTTCCCATTCTTAATCATAGAAAGCTGCGTCAAACCTTGAGGGTTCTTATAAAAGGAGAAATTATAGATCAGTAATAATTTAGACAGTGATGTGTAACTAGTACAGTTATGTGTAACTAGTACACATTGCTTCTAAAAACTTTAGTATCTCTATAAATATAAGAAATACTAGGTTCAGATTTTAGGTATTCCTCCGTAACGCATTGAATGAAAAAATAATGTTTATAATAATTAGCACTTATCGGCTCCATCAGATATATTTTTTGAATAAATTCTCTAATACAATTAAACGTGTGTCAGTATGTGACGTAGGTATATTTATTCTGAAAAACTGCTATGGGTGAGGAAGCGACGCTTTTCACGTCTCACTCTCACTCTACTTCAGTATATGTGAACGCAAGAAAAAGAATCTTAGTTCGCTCGCTTCTCTCGCTCAGTAGCCAGCGGGCTTTCGTTCGAGGTGGTCGCTTCGTCCGTTTTCGTTAGGGTGTGGGCTGAAAACCATCTGGTGTCCCCGTGGCTGGGTTCGCCCTATATTGGTGGGTTGTATCTTGGCCGAGGGGATGCTATTAGATGAGCCCAGACCTTTTGATAGCTTCTGTATTTAATGTATTATCTGCAATTTATGTGTAAGTGTTATTTAAATATAATCTGTACATACTGTGTTGCTTTCAATAAACCTATTATTTATTTATTTATTTTTATTATTTATTTTGTGAACGTCGTTCGATGTTTATTTTTTTCATGTTTTCAGCAATTAAATTTCAATATTTATCACTTTTGACTTCAAATTATTTAAGCGATTGGCTATGAAAATTCTTATTTTTCCGATTTTTAATCGCTCATTTTTACATGTGTATTGAATACATAGCACCGGAACGAGCGGATTTTTTCAGCACAGGAAGGGAAAGGTTAAAGAAACATTTTATTAGTTTTTTACGTCTTTATTTTTTTATCAACATATATTCTTCTTCATTGTGTGCTAAAGGTGATGGTCCTCTGCCATGTACGAGTATTTAATTAGTTTCGTGCACCACCTGTCACCATCCCTTTCGATGTTGAACCACATTGAATATTGCGCGTAAAAGGAATTCTGTTAACTTCTTTATTTGATCAATATAAAATTGGGTTTCTTCAAGAATAATAATAATTATTTAACAATTTTTATAGTGCCGTTAAGAAAACAGACTCTAATTTGGGAATGAAACTCCCTCTGATTGAAAGACTCAAACTGTAAAAATAAAATATGTTGTCTTTCAAGATAGGCTTGACGTTCAGTATATGGTAAACTGGATATATCTTTTTTAAGTCAAATAACCCTTTTAAGTTTCAAATTATTGATAATCGTTAATTTTATTTTAACCTGTTCACCGCGTTAAAAATCAAATTCCACGAATCCTGTGCGCGGCACAATTTCAGCGTTTTTTAATTTCTAAGTTTAAACACATATTTTGTTTAGAACCACTGATATTTGATTACAACACCAAGTAAACATGACACTTAAGTAATTTTCTGATAATAAATAATAGTCATTACTCTTAAGGAGACTCATTAAATAAAGGAGATAAACTTAACATTACGTAAAATAAACAAAGGAATGCTACGATCAAATCAATGCTTCATGACACTCACCCAATCAAATGCATATAGCACTAGTAATGTTTATTTACGTAAGAGAGAATTAGTAATGTTTATTTACGTAAGAGAGACTTAGTAATGTTTATTTACGTAAGAGAGACTCATCGCAGGACTCGATCCGCGCGACAGGTCGTTAATGCTGGAAATATTGAGAAACCAAAAAAATTCGGCGCTCTGTTTATTCAACAATATCTCATAAACTAATATATTACTTGACAAGGTTTTCAGAGATGTCGCTAGAATAAAGATTATTTAAAATTTTAGTTCAATTTTTATTCCGGTTTTGTGTCATTTTTTTTAAGTATTTGTGATTTGAAACTTGGATTGTCGTCAGATCACAGGCGTTTGTGCTCCCCGCGGGGAACACGTTAATATCCACACATATTATATCTTTACACCGTTTCCCTGTCGAGGTAAATGGAGAAAGCAGACGGCCAGATATTCCTATTTCGACACACATCATTCTCCTCTTCTACGTCTATACACTTTCTCATACAACTTCTACGGTTTCTTATTACCCAACTTTTTCGTTTCCTTCATTAAAATTATAATTCACTTGATCCAATCATAAATTCTTTGATCTACATCAACCACACCTCTAATCACGTTTGCACTCTATAAATGTTTCGTTGGTATTTCACAATTCATTCGTTATACATGTCCAAGCTATGTCAGAGTGTTCTTCGATCCACAAAACATAATAAAATTTTAATCATTTTATTGAAAAGGCGAACCTTAAAGTATAAATACATAACAGTGCAAAAAACACTCTATTTTGTGGATTCCACTTTACTCTATAAGTCTTATGACTAAGTTCTCGTATTCGTTAGTCACAAATTTTATATATTTATCCGACTTACAAAACTGAAATATTTATCCAACTTACTGAAAACACACAGCTGAAACACATATACTATGTACTCACATACTATAATATCACGATATATTTTATCCAATACGCTGTATGGGATTCATTTACACTTACATGATTCGATTAATCAACGAGAAAGTTATTTTTAAATTTTATTTGATCAAATTTTAAAACATACTTCATCATCAACCCCAACAAAAGAATAACTTGTTTCCAATATAAAAGTATATTTTATTTATATGGGAAGCAGAATTCAATAAAGGTAAAGGAAGGAAAACAATTAAGGTAGTCGATCGGAGCGTGGTTGTTATTGCGACAGGAGTTTGAGTCCTTGGGCTTGCAAGAGGAATGACTTGTGGAAGAGGTTTGTGTGAGCTCTTGAGTGTGGTGTTTTTTTTTTGTTTTATATTTATATTTTTGTATGAATGTATTTTTTTTTTGCTTTATGATTGTGTGCAGTATATTGTGGAATTAATATTTTGGTCTGTCTGGAGTGATGTAGTGTGAGAAGTTTGATTTCGCGTGATGTATACATATGTAATTGAGTGTCACTGTTTGTCAGGTTGATGAGAATGTGCAACGGAGTTTTACATAATCCAAAATCGGAAAGAAGTATTGATTTATTTTTTCATGCTTATGTCTTCAGTGAGATACTTGCAAAAGCCTAGTTTACTGGGGAAACGACAAATGAAAGACAATAAACCCAGATCAATTAAAATTGTGTGTCCGAATAAAACTACCTGTTGTTTTTTTTCGCAAATTATGTATATTTCCTGTCATGTGTAAAATAAATAAGTAAAAAATAAAAAAAAGTTTAAAAAATAAATCTCGTAGTTTAATCCCTCTACGTGGATTCGGCTTTCCTAGTTTTCTCTCTCAAGAGTTGCTTGTTGTGGGCAAGACCCTCGCCACTCCTACATTTAGATGTCCTTCATCCATAGTTTTTTTTGTACAGCCTTTGCGTATCCCATTTCTCTTCCATTTCCATCCCATGCAACGAATATTCTTCACATCTTCTAGCTATTTATTTCTATTTCGAAAATCTTGTCTTCCTAAGCTTGTTATTGATGGGTTCCTAAGCTTGTTATAGCCACGTTGATACATCTTCTGATAAATACGTTTCGCAAAAACATTAATCTTTTTATTTTTTAGATATGTATTTTTAGTAAAATATGTATTTTTTTCATATTCTCCTTTCTTAGTAAGCCTCTTTGTGTAGTTTCTGAAGTATTGTGACCGATACGTAAATAACAATAATTGAATATCTATTTACATAGCGCCGTTTAGAGGCCAAACTATCAACGGCGCTCCAACTCGGGACAGTAACCCACCGCTATTATTTACAGATTCAAAATAAATATTAAAAGTTGTTAGGAAATAAAGGTAATGGCAACATCCATTCAATCAGGAACTTCCCCGCATCTGCACTTGTAAAACGGTAGGAAACTTATCAAGGAAAGATACACTTTTGTAAATCTTCTGATATATGAAAATAACATAATCGGATTTCGGTGTAGTGTAATGTTCATATATAACCACAAATTTTGATAAAAACCTAAAATAAGGGTTGTCTTCAAGTACTTCCTACAGCTTCACATGACACCTATATATATAATATATATATACGAGGCATATCCAGAAAATAAGTATACTGAATTTTTGTAATTTAGAATTTTTTTTATTTAAACAAAAAAATTACGTGGTTTCCGTAGTACATATGTAAGCTATTTTTCGACATAGTCGCCATTCCTCTCAATGCAGGTGGTGAAGCGGGGTATCAACTTTTTGATGCCTTCCTCGAAGTAGTTTCCCGCCAACCTCTCCGTCCACTTCTCCACCTCCTCATTTAGCTCCTCGTCGGTTGAAAACCTTTTTCCACCCATGTGCAGCTTCAGGGAGGTAAAAAGATAGTAATCTGAAGGTGCTAGATCAGGGGAATGCGCGGGATGGTTCAGGACATTCCATTTAAACGAGGCGAGCAGTTCCTTCGTGGCGTTGGCCGTGTGTGGTTTGGCATTGTCATGCAGCAGGCAGACTCCCTTTGTCAGCATGCCTCTCCTCTTGTTCTGAATCGCCCTCCGCAATTTTTTAGGGTCTCACAGTATCTTGCAGAGTTGATGGTCTCCACTTGAGGCATATATTCAATTAAAATTATGCCTTGACAGTCCCAAAACACGGATGCCATGATTTTCTTGGCTGAAATTGTGGTTTTGAACTTTTTGGCGGAGGGTGAAGAGGTGTGACGCCACTGTTGAGACTGCCTTTTGGTTTCAGGCGTGTAGTGTGCAACCCAAGTTTCATCTCCAGTAACGATGGAGCGGAGAAATTCATCTCCATGGAGTTTGCAGCGCCTCAAAAACTCTTGCCTTTTTACAAAATTTCGCACTTGGCGGGAGATAGGGTTGACATTTTTCACGAAACGTGTTGTCGCGTCGACACTTCTCAACGTACTGACCTCGAACCAGTCTCGTTGCGGAGGGGAAGGGTCAGGCTACACGGAAATGTAGCCAACATGTCGAAAATAAAATCCATCCGGTCGTGAGAGCCTCAGTACACTTACTTTCTGGATACGCCTCGTATATATCTAATATTAAGATCAATACCATTGTATGCCACATGACAAACAACATCAAAAGCTCTTTCGTAATGCCTGGTCCTTTTAAATTGATTCTGAATAAGCAATTTATTAGATTAAGACAAAATCAACCTCTAAGTTCTTCTCTCCGAAGGAACATTTCTCAGATACACATTTTAGTAATAGAGTGGAGGCATCCCATTAAGGGGCCTTAATACAAAGAGACAAAATTTTATATCAATCCGTTAGCGACATTTAATAGATTCATTAAAAGTACACGAATAACCTGGCACTAAATTGGTCCTCTAGTCTTATATGGCATCCAATCGAATAAAATTCATTATTTGCAAACATTTTCTTTTCATAGTTCGTCTGGGCAATTTATATCGAACATTCACCGATTATATTATCAAACAATAGATGGCGTCAAAACATGGAGCTCCTGAAAATCTACAAGTAAACGCATGGTAAACACAGTCCTTGAAAAATTGTTACATGAACTGCTCAGAATATTTAGTACCAAATACATACAAATGGAATCAACTCAGCCAAAGTTATGAAGTAAACAGATAAAAAAATGTTTCAAACATTAAACGTTAATTTAGAATTCTATGAAAATAAGAATGTACGTCACAGTCCATTATTTTTTTGATATTAATCGTAATCTTTACTGAAAACTCACTCACAATAAGATAAAAAGAAATCTTATGACAAAGATTCTACAAGTATTACGATCGGTGAACAAAGTTTTTTTTTCGATAAACAGTTTACTGTTTTATCATGATTGCGTTAAAATCTTTATAATGTTTTGGAAAATAAAAAACGTTGCATAAATGCATCCTAGTACGATAACTATTAAAATATTTTATCACTTTAGTTTTATATTATTGTTAGTTCCACCAGTGTTTCCTTCGCCGAATTCTTCGGATCCACTGGAGTGATCGTGGCACAAATGTTTCGGTCCTGCAGCGCTCCAACTGTAAACCTATACAGGATATGGTTGTAATGGCGAAATTGCGGTGGACCGGGCGTGTGATACACATGGGCGATCACAGACTCCCAAAACGCGTCGAAGTGGTGGGCAAGCGAAGAGTTGGTGGGCAGAGGAAGCGCTATAAGGACAGTCTGCGAGAGTCGCTTACTTTGTGCAGGGCGCCTGAGGACTGGGATCAGGTGGCTCGGGATCGTGAAGGGTGGACAGCCGTATGTTCTCGGTCTGATGGCGTCTCAGTGGCTAGACATATGAGAAACAGTCTGCGCGCTGCGAACATGCATCAACATGGCCAGGTGTCTCAGCAGGGTCCATATGTCTGGCATTTGCGGGAGGGAGTGCGCATCCAGAATCAAGCTGTTCTCTCACAGAAGATCACACGATCGACGTGGGAGAACGGTTCAGGACTGACGTTGTAGTGGCGAGAGGATCCTCGACTGCGAGACCCGGCAATGATGATCATGATTGCTAGAACGGTTTTGAGATTATTTTTTATCGAAAAAAAAATGACAACTCTTGTGTAAGTCCTTGATATATTAGAGTAATATTTAATAACACAAAATATCCTCCCTCTCCGTGATCTAGTAAGAAAGACAAATGTCTTTCAATAAGAGGGTTATGAGCTCGAATCCCACTGGTACCTAAAATCATATTTAAAAGGGTTCATAGCTGGTTTTCGCTTAAGGCATCTTTAAAATCTTTCTGTTTGATTGGAAGAAATTGCCATATAACAATTAACCCAACAGGTTGTATTGTATCTAACGAAAGAGCAATACAATGAATACAGTACAAAAGCTTTCATTGAACGAGAAATAGATAAATCGTTTTTTAAGGCGTCACGATCATGCAGAGGACGCCTCATCAAGTCCACGTTTATCTACCAGATATTCAATGATGCTCATTCACGCAGTTTGTCGTAAAAAAATGGTTGACAAAAACATGAGAGTCAAAATATTTCAGTTTTGTTCTGAATATATAGAAAGTGTCACACAAAACAACTATACAATTAAATATCAGGACAGCACAAGTCCTGTGGATGGTTTTGTCATTTCGTTCCTTTTGTGGCTCAGGATAGGTGCCTTCTCACAGTCGTAGTCCAAGTTAGTCTAACTTGATTATTCTCAGCCAGTATTACATATCGTTCGAATGAGATTAATTCGTCCTCTGGAGGTAAAATACCCTCCCATTCGGATCTTTGGGGAAGGGTGCTTATGTGGCATGGGTTCAAAATACTTTCCACTATTCCGATTGCACCACTAGTTGAAGTATATCCTGAATGGGTTGTGTTTAAGACTTACATTATGATATTTAAATCTCTGAATGATCTAGCGCCACTGTACGTTACTGAGTAGGGAATGTGTCTTCTGGAAAATGTACTTCACAGTGATAGACTAACTTTTACATCAGGTTATGGCAGATCGGGAACGAAATACTGAATTATCTCGATCAATGTTCTGTAGCATCTGGAAAAATATATAATAAAATTATTTCTGTCGGCGGCCGTGATCTTACGGTTAACAAATTGGTACCCCAGGTTTGATTCCTGACGAATTCTCGTTGAGACTTGTTGTACTCTTAGAGCATTTTATACAATACTCGCGTTTTAAAACACAGATGATGATTTTGTGAACAACATTGAAATCTGTTAAGTTCCTTTATTAATTTAATTGGTTGTGCCGATTAGAAATCGCTCTTGAGATGATCGTAATTGTAAGAAAACACCACTTTACCAAATTATCTAAGAAAAAAAGTTAAAATATATTGACCCTTGAGTTTAGCCCGTTTATAATCGGAGATAGTTTATTGTTATTGTAATTAGTTTTATCAAACACTGTTTATTCCACTTTTAGTAACGGTATAACCCTACCGGTTTCAAGGATTTCACCTCATCTTCAGGGGAGCATAAACAAGACTAAATCCTGTTCGAACTGGTACCGATATATCATACACGCTTCAACGATATATGTGCTTAATTTAAAATTTTTAGGATATATGTGTTTACCAGATGTTCGCCTCGATGGTCGCCTCGATCGCCATCTGGTAAATACATATATCTCAAAAATCTCCCCACTGCTAGCCGAGATCGTCCCATGCCTCCCATAGCCCTCAGTCCCCAACCCGAACATCTTCAACCGTTGAAGCGTGTGTATCGGTACCAGTTCGAACAGAATTTAGTCTTGTTTGTGCTCCCCTGAAGATGAGGTGAAAGCCTTGAAACCGGTAGGGTTATACCGTTACAAAACGTAGAATAAACAGTGTTTGATAAAACAAATTACATACAATGCATTTAAACCACCTCAACGTTAATGCCTTAACTATAAACGATGTAGTTTATTGTTATTTTCTCTACTAATATACATTAATAAAATATTTTTAGAAGAGTTTTATGCACATGTTTGTACATATACTAATTCATTATAGGCAAAATAGTGAACCATTTGTTGATAACAAACTTTCGTTTAATGAAACTGACAATTATTTATGCCGTTATTATTAAGGGTTGTTTTCAGTGTCGCGTTCACAAACAGAGCTATTACGAGCGTCACCACCAGGACACAGAGTGATCTTTTTTAATGAATTTTCGGGTATCGATTGAACTTATATTATACTTGTCATACATTGCAAAGGGTTTTTTAAACTGAGCGGTTTTTTAATTCTTGGATAAAACACATATGGCGTCGCGAACTTGCCTGGATCTTATGACATTTGAAAAGTGTAATGTATGACATTTGTAAAAATGGAGTCGTATATTACAACGCGTTCAAATCGTTGAATTATTTTATGTATTGTAATCTCCGGAAACGGTGATGTTAATTAGCCACCAAGTTCATGTGATCTGACACCGTTGGACTATTTCCTCTGGGGTTACGTGAAAAGCCAGGTATATAAGAATGACGCCCAATCAATTCCTGAGCTGAATGACGAAATTATTCGCGTTATTGGTGAGTTAGAACCGCAATTATGCCTAAATGTTATCAAAAATTTTGACAAAAGAGTGGACATCTGTGGAATTGCAAGAGATGGACATTTTGCGGATATTGTTTTTTTGTGTTTAAATTTCATACATTATACTTCAATGGCCAGTTTTTTGAAATCAATGCAAATTGTATTTTATTCAAGTATTTAAAACATTGAATTAAAATAAGCGCTCAATTTGAAAGACCTTTAATATACAATACATAATCTTCAATTTCGATTTATTCATTTTTAATATTTTGTTTCCCATCTCTCATACAGTTTACTTATCATATCGCTTAGATCCTGTTAATTTTCAGCAATCATAACCATATCATCGGCGTATAGAATTTTCCACACTTTTATTTTAATCTTTGCACCTGTAAAACTTTCCTTTAAATCGCGCACACGTGAATATATCGATAAATAAAATAACCAAGGTGACGTCACATGTCCTTGCTTTATGCCCTTAGTAATTTCAATCAACTCAGTAAATTCTTCATTGAATCTTTCACAAGTACTTTTGTCTTCGAACAGCGAGGAAATTGCATTTTTCAATTTATTGTTCACGTCACAAATTCTCTCTTATTTTAAAATATATTTTTTTTAATCTTAAAATGCACTAACCTCATTTTTACTCTTAAATTGGTCAATAAATTTAAGTTTATGTATTAACTTGTCATGTATCTATTTCCCATATCTAAGTTTCGCCATGATTTTTCGATATTTAACATAATAACATTGGTAGTCATGAAGTGGTCTTTGGAGTTATAGCACCCTTGAGGAACATTTTCTATCAAAACGGTACTACTAGGTTAGTCAAAAAGTTTTCAAAGCGGAAATGAAAATACATTTTTTTTGGGGGGAAATCACTTTTATTGCTCAGTATAGTCTCCCATAAGATCAATACACTTGGTCCAACGATCTTCCAACTTTGTTGTCCCATCACGGAAGTGACTTTCTGGAAGGCCTGCAAAATACTCCTCTACGACGGCTATAACCTCTTCGTTTGATGAAAAATGCTTTCCACGAAGGAATTTTTTGAGGTGTGAGAAGAGCCAGAAGTCAGAGGGAGCTAAATTTGGTGAATAGGGTGGATGCTGCAACAATTCGTACCCCAATTCACTGATTTTCGCGATGGTTTTTTGAGCTGTGTGAGCAGGTGCAGGCTAGTATATAAAGTATATTTTTATTATTGTTATTTGTTAGAAATATATACGCATAAATACATACCATCACATCATTTAACTGTCGAGAAAGACAAAGAGAAGAGAATGCCATGCTTTTCTATCCCCACACATTTTTTTCCTATTTAACATCCAAACAACTCCAACCTTCTTTCTTCTTCTCCAAAGTCTTATTTTCATTCATTCGTTCTACATGCCAAAACCATCTCAGAGTGCTCTTCTTCATCTTACTTTATACATCAACCTTAAGTTCAGATTCAACCCTTATCACTAAACCATATAGGCTCTCGTATATACATTGTCACCCAGTGTCTTCTTCGAAGTGTACGCAATTCTTCAAAGTACACGCTGCGTCCTTGGCATGCTTTAAGAAGTGACTGAAAAAACTCTTAATTTCTAATCAGTAATATAACGTGTTTCATTCCAGATTTTTTTTACTTTCCTCTCCACCATCCCTTCCTTTTCCTTTTACTAATGATATCTCACTTTATATGAAAAGGAATGTTCGGGTGATTGTCTGTCTTTGTGGGGTTCGTGGACATACATGCTCACGAATGTGTTCATGGATTTCATGGGGATGAATAGTCTTTTAAATGTTTTTGGTGACTATGCAACTTGAATCATTTTATTTTGTGTGCTTGGTTGGGAGAGATTGCCACCTGGCAATAAGCCTGCCAGATTGTATTTGCAATTAAAGTGTTAAATTAATCATGGGGACAGTTGACAAAAGGTGAGTAAGAGGAATCCGTATTTTAAAATGGACGGATCAAATAAAGCAGTTAGCAGGATCTCTACGAGTATAAGCGCTGCATTTAACGTGATCCAGAACGGGTAGGGAACATACAGGTGGTGGACTGAGTTTAAGATATAGCAGAAGACGACGACTCTCAGCATTGAACACGTAACGAAGAAGTTTCATGAGATACTTCTTAGGGCATTTAAGGCACAATGAGTTTCGTGTTCATGGATTTCGTGGGGATGGATAGTCGTTTGAATGATTTATGCAACCATGTAACTTGCTTCATTAACTTTTGTCTGGTTGGCTGGAAGAGATTGGCGCCTGGAAATCAGCCCGTCAGATTGTATTTGTAATAAAAGTGTTTAATTAATTAATACATAATTCTATTATATATTAATCGGCTCCTTTCAATATTTTTTCTAGGTTAACGCTTCTCTCCCATACATCAAATTTGTTACTGAAATAATGTTGTGGATGATCATCTGAACAATCTTTGATACTGTTCGGTTAGAGTATATATGTTTTAATACCTCATTGATAGTTTTGCCTATCGCTGTCACACGTCGTCCAATATCTCTAGTAATTCTTCCATAATCTACCTAGATACTTCTTGAACGGCTGGATTTCCTCTGCTTCATTTTGCTTGCCCCTGGAACCCTGTAAGCTGGCCCAGACATGATGTCAGTCTCTGGGTCGCTGAGGGAAGAATCACCCTCGCTGCCAGACAGGATAGTGTATCTTTGCGTACGTTTTTTCATGAAGCTTTAAGGGTTTGTTTGACTGTTCATGTTTTAACCACCGATGGTCGTCAGCCGTGGAACCAGAGTGACCCAACTAACTAGGGCTGCATCCGCTATCATTGGCCGTTAATGGCCAACAATCGGACTAAACTAATTTATTTATTTTTTCAAAACAGGCTTAGCCCAATTACATTGAAAAATACAAGACATTAAAAAAGAAGAAAAATTACAGGGAAATTTTTTTTTTTTTTAAATTATATAAAATAAAAAATAATGCATATGTATACAAACGAGTATTTACACACAAACGTATGTTACATATATATTCAGTCACTTAAGTATGTTGATGAGTGCTTTCTAACGCGCTTAATCTAAGAAGAAAATTTACTTTTGCTTTTGGTAATGTGATATGAAATATGTCAATATCCGAAGCAGTCCCGTTAAGAAGAGTTAAGGCCCTTCCAACAGGCATAGCGGCTGGAAGACCCGTTCTTGCGTATGTTATTGAGAACAGTTCCTGCCGGCGCAGTCTAGTGTAATTGTTAGGAACATTTAACGCTAATCTTTGTAGTAATGCTGGACAGCTCACAACTCCTCGAACGAGTTTGACAACGTATACCAAGAGACGCAGATCTCTTCTTACGCTCAAGGAGTTATACCCGAGCATGCCCAGCAGAAACTGCGTAGGATATAGCCACGGATAGACACCAAACTCACTCATGTAGAGATATCGTAGATATTTTTTTTGTACTTTCTCCACCATGAGCGAGTTCTGCGCCCCCACCGGGCTCCAAATGCAAGCATTGCTTTCTAGTTTGCTACGGATCAATGAATTAAACAACGTTTTGAGCACCAATTGGTTTTCAAACGACTTAGAGATTCTCATAACAAATCCTAGAGTTTTATAAGCTGAGTTGCACATAACTTCTATGTGAGGACCAAACGCGAGATTGCTGTGGAACAAGACACCCAGATCTTTAATATTATCTGTGCGGGGAATGAGCCTGGATACCCATTTAGAGATGGTGTATGCAACTATTACCAATCAACCTAGATACGAGTAGTACAATTCCTCTACTTGTTATTTTCTTACATTGCTCGCTCAAATATTTACTTTTCCTTTCCTACTTTTCTATCACTGTCAAGTGGGATTTCGTAACATTAATTCTCAGATCTTTATCACCACCATCTCATTAATTACAAATACATAAATGTTAATCTTAATTGGTTCAACCTTAAGTTTCAGTTGAGAGAAAAACTAACAAATTAGGAATGAAAATGTTGATTATTTTACCTTAATAATCTCTTCGTAAAGGTTGTCCCAGATGTTTTTTTTTAATGATAGGGCAAACCAAAATGGCGTTGTGTTTTTCAGATGGGAGAAAAACTGGAATTTGAATTTTAAATATCTATTGGGGCTCTATCACCTTGTATTACGTCAAAACTTTTGAATAATGAATAATTCAAAGAGAGAAAGGGAAAAGATTTTTAATCTTATAAATAAGTAAAAAAAATCAATAAAAATGTGGTTTATTTGCAAGATCTTACATTTTAATTACTTTCACTCCATAATCCTATTGAGATAGGCATAGAGAACAGACCTCAATTTCATTCTTCTCTGATACACGTATTTCGACACGTTCAAACTATGGCTATAAAAATAATAAAAGGAAAATTTATGTAGCGCAATTTTGAGAGCATGCTTTCCAAAGGATCTTTCAAACTGAGTGTTTTTTTAATTCTTGGATAAAACACAGATGGCGTCGTGAATTTGTCTGGGTCTTGTGACATTTTAGAAGTATAATGTATGACATTTGTAAAAATGGAGTCGTATACAGTACAACAACGCGTTTAAATTGATAATTATTTTATGTATTAAAATCTCCGGAAACGGTGATGTTAATTGGCCACCAAGATCATGTGATCTGCACCGTTTGGACTGTTTTCTCTGGGGTTACATGAAAAACTATGTCTATAAGAATGACCTCCGATCAATTTCTGAGCTGAAGGACGAAATTATTCGCGTTATTGGTGAGTTTGAACCGTAATTATGCCAAAATGTCATCGAAAATTTTGACAAAAGAGTGAAAATCTGTGGAGCTGCAAGAGGTGGACATTTGGCAGATATTGTTTTTTGTGTTTAAATGTCATATATTATACTTTAATGACCAATAAAATAAAATTTAAATCAAAGCAAATTGTGTGTTTTATTCAAAAATAAAAAAGCCGCTCACTTTGAAAGACCCTTTTATTATTGAGAAACTTAAAATAAGATAAAATAAAAGCAAGTTTAGTCTTAAGATAGGAAATTGGTGGCTGCGGCCATTGGATTAGTAATTTTCCTGTATCTGTCTTTTTTTTAAATACATTTTTGGTAAGAAAACTGTAGAAACCGTTGTCAAAGAAAGACGGACCATAAGGAAATCTTTGTAGATTTTCTTATATGTGATAGTAACACATTCGGCTTTAAGTGGAGTGTGGTGTACGTGTGTAGGGACAACATTTATTCAATGTGACACACAGACATCATGTCAGACACCGATAAATGTCTTACCAAATTTGAATGATAAATTAATTTGAACATATAGTAAATAGTCTATTTACATTTATAACGTATTGCTTTTATGTTTATGTCTATATTTATGCAAAAATGTAACCAATATTTATACGAGAATATCAATTGAAAAGACAAATTGTGTGCTCAATACGAGTATTGTTGTGGACTTTGGTATGATTTTGACGACTTACAATTTAAAAATCTGTATTTCGATATTTGTTTATAATTTTTTTTAAAGAGAAAGGTGTCCAGTCTAGTTCCATCTTAGACCTCTATAACATATTTTAGTTTGGTTGGAATAGGCTGTAACATAGCCCGTCAGATTAGATTGTATACATCGAAAATTAAAGTTTTTAATACAATGCAATATTATAATGTGAATTACTATAATTATAATAACCCAAATCTACTACGAAGCGCTCTGAAGTTCGTCCGTAGTGAAAAAAACATTGTTTAATCTAAAAAAAGATGTCACCCATATCGCACCTTATTGTTCATATAAATTTAGATAATTCTAATTTGTAATAACATGTGTCATTTTAGTTATAAAATGAGGTACGCGCTGTTAAAATCCTAGAAAATTTTAATAAAATAGTTGTATTCACGTCCCGATGTATTTTTAAATAAATAAGATTTCGCGACTGAAGATTTCACAATTGTGACATTCAACTGTCATTTGATGTATCGGAGTTTTATTGTTGTGTTTAATGCAATCTTCCGGAGACAAATTTTTGGAACTTTTTTTCACGTTTTCGATATTGCATACATACGTTTTTTTGGTTGTTTACCGCAAACATCGTTTCATAAAAGTTTTCAAAATACATTATCTTAAACTAGTTAATTGACTAGTATTTCTAATGTATTGAAATAAGCGAACGGCATAACACGATACTCAATAATTAACTAAATCTATTTACTAAATGTCATGTTTTTTTCCGCGTCTAATGAATGTTTCGCTTTTTTGCAAAGAATTTTTCCACTTTATGGATCGATTTTTAAATTTTTGGCAAGTTGAAGTTTTGAATTTTCTAAAATCATTTTTTGAAACAAATTTATTACATTGACTCTTATAATAGCATTTCTGACTTTGGTGTGGTGGCAAAAATTATTGCAGATTGCCTATTAATTAAAAAAACTACCTCCTGCAAACTTAAATCAAAAGGAAAAGAAAACGAAAGAACCATTTTTTTTAATTAAATGGAACACAAAAAGAGAAAAAGAAAAATGATGAAAACCCGATGCTGGCCTAAAAACTTTATTTTAAAAAATCCTTTTAATGGGGGTTACGTTAATGCTAAAGGCTTTCTTGATTGAAGTGGGGCCAATTATGGAATCAAGAAAGACAGGAATAGAGAGGTCAAAGA
Organism: Odontocerum albicorne; assembly: GCA_949825065.1. Lineage (NCBI taxonomy): Eukaryota > Metazoa > Arthropoda > Insecta > Trichoptera > Odontoceridae > Odontocerum > Odontocerum albicorne. The sequence continues at coordinate 5,765,753 of OX463849.1, forward strand.
CTCAATAATGATACTCGAGCTTCTGGTGGACCAGACAAAATGAAAGATGAGAGAGAGAAAAGTCTGATCATTTCCGGGACTTTCCTTTACACAGTTCTTAATCTTTCATCTGAAGGAATAATTATCCTTTGTGTAAATTTCATAATTAAGTGAGGATGGCCTGAGAAATTGTGAGAAGCGGAACATTTTAAAATTTTTACTTCTATACATAATGTCACGCAATACCTCAGTTGGGGTAAGCACAGAGGACAGAACGCAATAACTTCCTTCGCATGCTTCACATACATAAATCTATTCATACAATGGTGGTATGTATGGACTCGTATATTATGTAACAATACCCTTTGGACTAAATACTTCATTGTTTCATGTTCTGCAAAACCCAGGCTGACAAATATCTCTCGTTTCTGCCACGTCCATACAGCTCGTCAAGCATACTCTTATATTGTAAAGAATAAGTTTACAGCCATCACTGTTTATTTATTTTATTTATTTATTATTACACATGACAAGAAATATACACAATTTGAGAAAAAACAACAGGTAATTTGATTTGGACATACAATTTTAATGGATTTGGGTTTGTTGCCTTTCATTTGTTGTATCCCCAGTAAACTAGGCCTGTATCTCACTGAGGATATTTAGCATGAAAAAATAAATCGATACTTCTTTCCGATTTTTGATTACACAAAAACAAAACCCCGTTGCACGCTCTCATCAACCTGACAAACAGTGACACTCAACTACAACTGGAAACATCTTGCGAAATTCCACTCTTCACACATCATCACTCCAGAAAGACCAAAAATATTCATCCCACAATGTACCGTACACAATCATAAGAATAAAAAATAAAATTAAAACAAAAAAAAAATACATAGAAACACAATTACAAAAACAACCAAAATTAAAACAACAAGAAGAAATGTAAATCAAGAAAATATATTTCGGGCTTGAAAACATTTTTTTCTAGAAAATATAGAATTTTGTCTATATAACAAGAAGAGTTAATGTTTGTCATATAAACATAACATAAAAAAAAGGATTTGTAAAAATCATCGATCAAAGTTGAACATAGGCCTTCCCTCTCCTCCTCAATTCCTCTCTTTCCTGGGCACATCGTTTCCAGTTGCTCCCGGCCACTCTTCTAATGCAGTCTGACCACCGTGTCTGAGGACGGCCCACACTTCTTCTTCTCTGTCTTGGGCGCCACTCCAGCACTCTCTGGGTCCATCTATCATCTGTGCATCTGGCAATGTTTCCCGCCCAGTTCCACTTCTGAATGGCGACTCTTTCGGCGACATCAGCTACTTTGGCCTGCTGCCTTATCCATTCATTGTAAAAATACAAATATATAATTAACCTAAAATACACATACATGGAGATGTGTTCTCTCTGCTTACCCCATTAAGGAAATGATGTTAAGTTGACGATGATTATTACTTTTATTATTACTTAACTGACTTTCTTGTCATTGCATTTTTAACTTTTACAGAATGGCGCTAACCATCCTGAATATAAAAAAAAATTCAATTTTATTTTATTTTTCAGATCACTGAAAACTGAATCGTAATACGGTGACATACGAGTATGTGACGGCACTCACATTCTCACAGCATTGTTATAATACATTCAGACAGATACGTCATTGCATTTCATCGAGACCTTTGACAGACTCTATTAATCCGATTGGATTTCTGCGTTAGTGTAGGCGAGCTGTGAATAAAGTCTTTGACAAATAAGTTTTTAAAAATAAAACACGACGTCAAAAGACAAATGTTTCAATGAAAATACAATTTTACAAGAAATATAACATAAGCAAGCACTAAATTTTCATTTTCTTTTTTGAAAGATTATCATTTGATATGATTATATTGTCAGAATCACATGGTGTATTTAATTTATATAAATTAAAGAAAACTTAACTGGACCAGCTGAACCAAATGACTAAATTCATATTAAATAAAAATAATGAATGAAGTGATTAGGGATGAATGTAAAATTAAGACAGATGTGTTAAGTAAGATGTAGAACAGAACCCTGAGATGGTTTAGGCATTTAGATCAAATGAATGACGAAAGATTAACAAAACAAATAAACAGTATACGTGTGAATGAAAGACGTGACAGAAGAAGACCAAGACATATATGTTGGAATCAAATTAATGATATTTTGAAAGAAGAAAATGTAATAAAGTAAGAGAAATTGTTGGAGTTGTATGAAGTGTGTGTATGTAGAAGATGAGTACGATGTGTGTTGAGGTAGGAAAGTCTGGACCTTTGTCCTCTCTTCCTAATCCGACAGAGAAACATTGTGGCGGTAGGTATGTATGTATTCATAGTGAATAACTTAAGTTCAGTTCTTTGATCATAATTTTGAACGAATGATACCGTTAAAAGAACGATTTTTTTTATTATTACACATGACAAGAAATATACATAATTTGTGAAAAAAAAACAACAGGTAATTTAATTTGGACATACAATTTTAATGGATCTGGGTTTGTTGCCTTTTATTTGTCGTATCCCCTGTAAACTAGGCTTTTGCCTGTACATCACTGAGGATATTTAGCATGAAAAAATAAATCGACACTTCTTTCCGATTTTTGATTACACAAAAACAAAACCCCGTTGCACGTTCTCATCAACCTGACAAACAGTGACACTCAATAACAACTGGAAACATCATGCGAAATCAAACTCCTCACACATCATCACTCCAGAAAGACCAAAAATATTCATCCTTCAATATACCGCACACAATCATAAGAATAAAAATAAAAAACATACAGAAACACAAAAACAACAAAATTTAAAACAACAAGAAGAAACCCACACAAATCTTTTCCACAACGTCAACTATCCTGAAAGCCCAAGTACTCAAAATCCTGTCGCAATAACAACCACGCTCCGATCGACTGTCTAAATGGTTTTCCTACCTTTACCGTTATTGAATTCGGCACGCCATTGTATGTAATGGGAGCCAAATAAGCATATTGCCTTTGGGCAAAAGAGGTTTTAACTCTAGGGATGGTGAACATTTCATTAGTTGCCATGCGTGTCATGTGTCTCTGCTGAGTCAGCATCTTCCCTTCCTGTCGATGGTAGTGCCAGAGAATGGATTTGAGATGCAAATTGGCTATGTTCATTGATACGGTAATTGAAAATTGTATAGTATTACGCTTTCATTGTATTCAGTAAATGGTGAGTATATTGCTGGTGAGTATAGAAAGGTGGTATAAACACCTTAATGAAATATAGATTAAAGCGTTTTTTTTAATATTCAGGAAGTAATCAATCTCGGAATAATTAAACGAATATTTTTTTCTCAAAAGAAATTTTTGTAACACGTGTAAGTGACTCGTCATTCAACCATTGTATTTTTTTATAACCTGGTTGATATATTGCCATGTGATGATCACTTCCATTTAGCCCTGTTGAGATAGGCAGAGACGACATATGATATATGCAGGTTTTCGTATCGCGACACATATATTTCGTCACCTCTCCATTCATTGATCATCTCAAACAGTTCCTACTATTTTTTTATCCACTTTGCACGGATTTCTCCTGTTACACAAAGAGGGTCTGCTTCTAGCGTTAGCTTATTCGTTAGGAATAATATCAGCCAGGATTCTTCTCACACTGCTAGGCGGTACCGAGAATATATCAACCGTGTCATTCAGTTGGTTCAATATCTCTATACCACGCGTGACTGAGTGTTTAGCCATGATATTCGTCCTGTACGAGTAAGTTGGTATGTATAGTAGAACAGAGGGTGATTATTTGCACGGCTATATTTATTGGGTACATATAAACTTAGTGCTTCTAGAATCGCGGGACAGTTAAAGCAACCTTGGAAAACCTTTATTAGGAATATCACAATGGATTCTTGCCTTCTTGTTTCAAGGCTTCTATAGTTACACACCGTGAGAAGTTCGGCATGGTGAGCATATTTTGGGTAATCGCCCTTTGTTTTGTACCATAGATATCTGAGGATTTTTTTTGTATTTGTTCTATATTGTTTTTATATTTGAGCTGATGAGGAGCCCAAACCGTAGATGAATATTCTAATTTGGTTCTAATTAGATATTATATAAGTTTCGGAGGATATCGGTGCTGTTAAATTCTCTTGATATTCTCATTATAAAACCGAGTAGTTTGTAACAGTCCGATATCAAACGTGAGACATGGTTAACGAACGTGAGTCCGACATCAAAGGTTACGCCCAAATCTTTGAATTCAGAAAGTCTTTTTAGTGCCACTCCCTGTTTAGTATACTGATGGTGGATTGGTGAAAACGATCGACTATAAGATACACAGACACATTTATTAATGTTGAACAGAATATGATTTTGCTCACTCCAGGAGACTAGGGAGTCTAGGTCCTGTTGTAACTGTGCACAGTCCTGAGGTGAATTGAGCTTTTTGAAAATTTATTTGACTTGAAACATTTTCTTCTTGCAATACATCATTAACTTGATCCCACCTCACTTTTCTTGTTCTTCCTCTACCACACCTTCCAGTCACATGTACACTGTACAAAACTAAAACCCTTGACACAAATCTTCTTAGTTTGGGTGGGTTGCCTAATTAAAAAAAAACTAAAATATTACTTTGACTTGAAATATACTTGTAGCATCGCTACTTTTTAAGAATTTATAACAACAAAGTATTACAGAGTATAATAGGGACAAATATAGGTAGGCACCAAATTTTAGTACATTTTACGAAAATTATTTGGCAACGCTCACACGTATTTGAGTTCATCGATAAATCTTAAACAGTAAAACGTTTTTCTAAGATCCTCCAACGGTTTAACACTAAAGAAAAAAATCTTAACTTGTGTTGTTATTGTGTCTCTGTCTCAAAATTCATAAATTCGTACTCCAAGTTATCCGCATTAGTGATTTGGTTTTTTTTTTAATAACCGTAATCTTGAAAATTGAACAACAACCTCATTGATAAACCTTTAAACAGACTTACACGTTTTAAACAGACTTACACTTTTTTTTTTTAATATTACTAACAAATACAATAATTCCGTGAGCTGCAAGTTACGTGACTATTCCAGTGACTTTAAACCCGGAAGCTCGATAAATGGAACTAAAGACAATGTTGTTGACATTCAACAAGGCTCTATCTTGTTTTTCAATGCTGATCAACGTAATTAAATAATTATAATAATGTTTTAATATACGAGGCGTATCCAGAAAGTAAGTGTACTGAGGCTCTCACGACCGGATGGATTTTATTTTCGACATGTTGGCTAGACTTCCGTGTAGCCTGACCCTTCCCATCCACAACGAGACCGGTTCGAGGTCAGTATGTTGAGAAGTGTCGACGCGACAACACGTTTCGTGAAAAATGTAAATCCAATCTCCCGCCAAGTGCGAAATACGCGGCGTCATCCGTTATCTCGTTTGGAAGGGAAAACCTCCGGTTGAGGTTTATAATGAGGTGAAAACTGCATATGGTGATAAAGCTATGAATCTTACGAGTGTGTACAAGTGGTGTCGCGAGTTTAAAAACGGTCGTACGTCTGTGCATGATGATCAGAGGAGCGGAAGACCTTCAATTGTGACTGACAAAATTGACGAAATTGTTTTGGGACTGTCAAGGCATAATTTTAATTGAATATAGGCCTCAAGGGGAGACCATCAACTCTGCAAGATACTGTGAGACCCTAAAAAAATTGCGGAGGGCGATTCAGAACAAGAGGAGAGGCATGCTGACAAAGGGAGTCTGCCTGCTGCACGACAATGCCAGACCACACACGGCCAACGCCACGAAGGAACTGCTCGCCTCGTTTAAATGGGATGTCCTGAACCATCCCGCGCATTCCCCTGACCTAGCACCTTCAGATTACTATCTCTTTACCTCCCTGAAGCTGTACATGGGTGGAAAAAGGTTTTCAACCGACGAGGAGGTAAAGGAGGAGGTGGAGAAGTGGACGGAGGGGTTGGCGGGAAACGACTTCGAGGAAGGCATCAAAAAGTTGATACCCCGCTTCACCACCTGCATTGAGAGGAATGGCGACTATGTCGAAAAATAGCTTACATATGTACTACGGTAACCACGTAATTTTTTTGTTTAAATAATAAAAATTGTAACCTACAAAAATTCAGTACACTCACTTTCTGGACTTACCTAGTATTTTAACACATCCTGTCGTGTAGCTTATGACTGAGCATCGTGACTCTCATGATAGCCTCCGATGACTCTTCTCCATCCATCCCTGCACTCCGTAGCTCGAAGTGCAGTTGTTAAAGATAGTCCAATTGCATATCTTACTTGGTCAGTACCACGTATTGGGACTTCCTCTTGTGCGTCGTCTTTCTACACATCCAGTAACCACAAACTTCTCCAAACTGCCTCCTTGGCCACGACCAATGTGTCCCAATAATCGGAAGACTCGTCGAAGGTATGTTTATCTTCGAGAATAGAGGCGTTAGTTCCCCTTGCTATCCATGGAATTCGTATCATCCTTCTTCAGCACCACATTTCAAATGCATCTTTTGTACGTCATGAATATTGCGAAGACGAGATACTTGACTAGTCACATTTTCGTCGTGATGGGGATAATTCTGCTCTTACATATTTTTTCTTTATTAGATATTTTCTTGCGATGGTTCGTAATATTATCAACTCGAAGCTCGAAGAACGCTTATTGTTCTAATTGTGTTCACTCATCGGTCTAACACAGGTCTTATAAATTCGGTCTTTTCTGTCAATTCACATGTTTTTGTTTTTTTAGATCGCACCTGATAGATCATCAGATATTGCAACAGCTCCATTTGTATGTCCCCTACTTCGTTGAAGATATCTTTGTGGTTGGAGATGTTGACACCTCAGTATTTTAAATAAATAAATACAGATTTATTGATAGCAACAGAGTGTGTACATAATACATTTAGACACATTTCAAGAACACGTTAAAAAGAGAATACATTAAGAAACAGAAGCTATCAAAAGATCTGGGCAAATCAAATAACATCCCCCCGGCCAAGACACACCTGACCAATATAGGGCTAGCCCAGCCACGGAGACTCCAGATGTTTTTCAGCCCACACCCTTGAACATGTAATAAGAAGAGAAAAAAACACAGAAAATAAATAGGTGACAAAAAAAAATACATTCAAGAGAGAAGACATTAAATGGTCCAGGCTCATCCCACAAACATTCCCCCGGCCGAGATACACCCTACCAATGTAGGGCGAGCCCGACCGCAAGGGCATCGGGGGGCTTCCAGCTCACACCCCCGCATATCTACTAGGTAAGTCCAGAAAGTAAGTGTACTGAATTTTTGTAGGTTACAATTTTTTTTATTTAAACAAAAAAATTACGTGGTTACCGTAGTACATATGTAAGCTATTTTGCGACATAGTTGCCATTCCTCTCAATGCAGGTGGTGAAGTGGGGTAACAACTTTTTTATGCCTTCCTCGAAGTAGTTTCCCGCCAACCCCTCCGTCCACTTCTCCACCTCCTCCTTTACCTCCTCGTCGGATGAAAACCTTTTTCCACCCATGTGCAGCTTCAGGGAGGTAAAAAGATAGTAATCTGAAGGTGCTAGGTCAGGGGAATGCGCGGGATGGTTCAGGACATCCCATTTAAACGAGGAGAGCAGTTCCTTCGTGGCGTTGGCCGTGTGTGGTCTGGCATGTCGTGCAGCAGGCAGATTCCCTTTGTCAGCATGCCTCTCCTCTTGTTCTGAATCACCCTCCGCAATTTTTTTAGGGTCTCACAGTATCTTGCAGAGTTGATGGTCTCCCCTTGAGGCATATATTCAATCTGCGATCGTCACGGAGCGCATTTTCGATTTTTTCCACAATTTCGTCAGTCACAATTGAAGGTCTTCCGCTCCTCTGATCATCATGCACAGACGTACGACCGTTTTTAAACTCGCGACACCACTTATACACACTCGTACGATTCATAGCTTTATCACCATATGCAGTTTACCCCTCATTATAAACCTCAACCGGAGGTTTTCCCTTCCAAACGAGATAACGGATGACGCCGCGTATTTCGCACTTGGCGGGAGATTGGATTGACATTTTTCACGAAACGTGTTGTCGCGTCGACACTTTTCAACGCACTGACCTCGAAGCGGTCTCGTTGTGGAGGGGAAGGGTCAGGCTACACGGAAGTGTAGCCAACATGTCGAAAATAAAATCCATCCAGTCGTGAGAGCCTCAGTACACTTACTTTCTGGATACGCCTCGTAGATTAAAAAATAAACAATAAACAAACACGTATGGCAGAAAACTAAATAAAAAGTAAACCCACATATACCACCTCAGGTTAACTGTCAACAAGAACGAAATCTCAAAGGAGTCCAAATTTTATAAAAATAGAATGACAAATGACAAAGGGGAAATGAAATAGTTGAAACAACATTGAAATAGCTAGGCAGTAATACATTGAAATAGTTAAGCAGTGTTATAAGAATGAATGAGAAGATAACACACAAACACGTACGCACAATCCCCGATTCACCACCAGCGAAAAGAGAGAAAAAAAAGAAAAAAAAAAGCAAATAAGACACCCATTAACCACTGAGAAACCTATTAACCACCCAATTTTAATTATACCACATTCTCAACAGCCTTACCATCGATTACTAGTTTGCATCCCGTTAGTATTTTATATATTTTTTTAAAATTTCATACAGTTAAACCCAATATTAACAATGAAAATACAAAACAAGTTGAAATTGATTTTGTTTCAGATTATTTCGCTTACGTTGAAGAATCTTTGTTATCATCGTTCATAGCACAACACACAGACAACACAAAAAGTGGAAATTTCGTATTCAAAAGTGGATGAAATTTGCATATGATTAAGCGTAATATATCAGAGAATAAGGACCCAGGTGATGTGTGAGAACATTTAGGGAGGGGTTGAATAAGTTGTATGAAAATGTATGAAAGTGGTGCCGGTATATGAATATAATGCCGAACATACCCATTATTTTTTTCTACAGAGCTATACAAAGAGGCGGTCTTAGAATATAGAATCACTTATTTAAAGTTTTTTTTCTATATTAATTTGAAACGGGGTGGGTTGAAGAAAAATAATATATATATCAAGATAATTACACGTGGGTCGTCCAGAAAATAAAGAACGTACATAACTAAATAAAAACGAAAGATATTAATACAAAACTTTATTTACAAAGTCACAGTACCTTACTTTATTGTTCAATGTAGTCGACATGGCTATCAAATCACTTATTGTAACGTGGAACCAAGTTTTCAATTCCGATGTAATACTCTTCTAACGCCAAAGATTTAAGCTTGATGCTTTACGAAGCGACTGAAAAACCTCTTAATTTCTAGTCAGTAAAATAACGTGGTTCATTCCTGATTTTCCTTTTCCTTTCCCCTCCACCATCCCTTCCTTTCTTTTTGATTGATGATATCTCACTTTATATGAAATATAATGTTCGGGTGACTGTCCGTCTTTGTGGGGTTCGTGGGCATGTGCTCACGTATATGTTCATGGATTTCGTGGGGATGGATAGGCATTTGAATGAAATTATTAAAACATTTTATTTCAATAATTGTCCAATTGCGAAAACGCGAAGATAATTGCATGTTTTTTTTGCTTAAATCATATGCCAAGCAAGTCAACCATTCAGCGTGTAATGTATAATTTTGAAAATTTGCATACACTGGGAGATAAAGCAAAGTCTGGGTGACAACGTAGCCAACGTACGCCAAAAAAGATTGATGCAGTGAGGCAGAGTGCTGGAACGTCCGTGCACCTCTAATCGACGCCGTGTACAAGAATTGGGAATGTGTCCATCATATTTGTTAAAAATTATCAAAAAAGATTTGAATTTTTATCCATATAAAACTCAGTTGACACAAGAGCTACAAGAAAATGGCCATAAAATGGCATTGAAGTGCTCGGGTTTGACAGGTCGGCATATTATAGACGACCACCATTTTTGGCAAAAATCATTATGAGCGACGAGGCACATTTCGAATGCTATGAAAAATATGCTTGAAAGAGCTTGCGTTTGCACCACGGTTAGAGGCGGCCACTTGACAGACATTATATTTCATCTTATTCTTCTCAGTGGCATGTCAGGTCCCTCCAACGTTGAATATCACTTGAAAGTAGATATCTTTGTCCCTGGCAGCCCGAAAAAGATCCCCAACGCCCCTTATGCCAGTCTAATCACGTATATTGCGGAGCCAAGAGATTTTTCTCCTGCTAATACCTCTTTGACCTTCTATTTTGCCTTGGATGATCAGGTGCAGTAATTTGTAATTTGGCCCTCTAAGTACATGCCCCAAGTAGGACACCTTTCGGATTTTAATATTAGTCAGCAACTCTCTATCGACTTTGGCTCTTTGAAAAACCCTTGTGTTCCTGACCATATCCGTCCAAGGTATCCGTAGCATTCTCCGGTGCATCCACATGTCGAATGCTTCCAGTCGGTTCATACTACTTACTTTGAGGGTCCATGATTCTACTCCATGCAATAACACTGACCAAATGTAGCATTTGACTAACCGTTGTTGAAGTTTCAAATTTAGATTATCATCACAGAATACGCTTCTCATTTTATTAAAAATCGCACGAGACGATTCAATTCTGCACTTAACTTCGGTTTCTGGGTCGAGGTCTTCCACTAGGATACTTCCGAGGTATTTAAACTTTTTCACTATCTCTATATCAGCACCGTTCAATGTAAGACGTGCTCCTGCGTGATCCTGCCAGCCAAACACCATGAACTTAGTTTTACTCACGTTCGTGTTCAGCCCCAGCCTCACACCGGCTTCATTAATTCTATCTATAAGCGTTTGAAGGTCGTCAATATTGTCTACCAGGACAGCCGTATTATCTGCGTACCTGATGTTATTGACGCATACACCATTCACATTGACCCCCAGATTCAAGTTATATAGTGCTTCCTTGAAAGCTATATCAGAGTACAGATTGAATAACATAGGTGACAAAATACAACCTTGTCGGACTCCACGTTGAATTGGTATGCCTTTCAATTTGTTTTTTTCCAATTCAATGACATCTTCTTGGTTCCAGTACAGGTTTTTATTAATATTTTTATCTTTATCATCTATACCCCGTTCCTGAAGCATCTTAACAAGGTCTGCGTGTTTCACTATATCGAACGCCTTCTCGTAATCGATGAAACAGGAAAAATGTATTTTCGTTGGTCTCGGCATTTCTTCAGTAGGACGTTTATATTATTTCATACATAATGTTAAAGACCATATCATCAACTTAATATAAATTATAAAATTGTTTCATTTAAAATTTATTATAAAAATATCGACCTGGAACATAAAACGCATTGTGTATCAGAGTTATGATGTTCAGCATAGAGTAAGCGATGAAGAAGAAGAAATGAAAGAAACGCATAGCCTTTGATGATAAATATTGTGACGATTATGCCAATATAATACCTCAGCTCGGCCCTGATATTTCACTACCATAACCCTTAGCTCGCTCACAGGGATGAGTCGGGAATAACGCGTCTGGGCGCTATTGCTTATTACCTACGGTAATTGCATCAGACCCGGGCATGAATTGGAAATTTAACTTGACGTCACTGATGTGGGGTGTGATGCACCCCAAACAGATTTTACGGCGAACAATTTCGTATCTTGAATCGCTTTAGTACTTAAGTTCGTTCATCTTACTTTTTCTTTTCATTCTGCCTCTGATATTAGACTTACAATTCGTGGTCATTTGGCATCCTTTCTACAATGGTAACTTTCAGCTACCCTTTATTATTTTTGGTGGTCTTCCTGAAGGGTGTGTATCAGTGGATAGCTTTTTCTTCTTCCCAGTGTCATGTCAGCTCCCTCCAACGTTGAATATCCCCTGAGAGTAGGCATCTTTGTCCCCGGTAGCCCAAAAAAGATCCCCAACGCTCTTTATACCAGTCCAATCACGTATATTGCGGAGCCAGGAGATTTTCCTCCTGCCAACACCTCTTCAACTCTCTATTTTGCCTTGGATCATCAGGTGCAGTAATTTTTAGCTAATGCATTTATTTGCACAATAAACGTTTTTTTATTAACACAATAAACGACACTTACGTTTGTTAACATAATAAACGACATTTACGTGCCCTTTATATAATATTACTTAAATAACTTAAAAATCGAAAGATAACTTACGTATATGATTAAGATAACTTAAAACTTGTGATCTTTCAAGATATTATGCTTACCCTTACCAATAAACAATAAATATTATAACAAATACAAGTTATTTATAAAAAAGACATTTATTAACACTATGGAGGTTTAACCTTTCCTGTCCTGTGATGTGTAACTAGTACACCTTGCTTCTAAAAACTTTAATATCTCTATAAATATAATAAATACTGGGTTCGACTTTTAGGTATTCCTCCGTAATATATTTACGCATTGAATGAAAAAAATAATATTAATAATAATTAGCACTTATCGGCCACATCAAAGATATTTTGTGAAAATCGGGAATAAATTCACCAATACAATCAAACGCGTGCCAGTGTGTGACGTAGATATATACATTCTAAAAAAACGACTATGCGTGAGGAAGCGACACTATTCACGTCTCACACTCACTCTACTTCGGTATATGGGAACGCAAGAAATAGAATCTCAGTTCGCTCACTTCTCTCGCTCAGTAGCCAGCGGGCTTTCGTTCGAGGTGGTCGCTTCGCCCGTTTTGTGAACGTCGGCCGATGTTTTTTTCATGTTATCAAATTTCAATTACTAACACTTTTGACTTCAAATTTAATTAATTTAAGCGACTGGTAATGATTATTCTTATTTTTCCGATTTTAAATCGCTCATTTTTACATGTGTATTGAATACACAGCACCGGAACGAAGACAGATTTTTTACCACATGAAAGAAAAGGTTAATGACCCAGTAATTTGTTTAGTCCAGCACTTTATAAAACAGCCCTAGATATATCCAACTCAGTACATTGGGATGAAGATGTCGCAAACACATATATTCCCAAGATTTCACCGGTACTTGCTGAATATGTATCCTGCCTCAATTTAACCATAACCCGAATTGTTACCGTTAGAAGCGTGTCGGTGTCAGTTCGAACAAAATTCAGTATCTTTTGTGCTCCCCTGATGATGAGGCGAAAAGCTTGAAACCGGTAGGGTTAAACTGTTATATAAAATGTGGAATAAATAGTGTGGGACTAAACAAAATAAAACAATACAAGATTTATAAAATAAAAAATGATTTCTTCTCAAGGGATATCGTAGAACAAATCGCAAATAAATAATATATGCTCGGGTTAAAAAATAATATAGTAAAAGTCCCCATTCAACATTTTATATTAAGGACACACTGGAAAAGGACGCTCCTGAACGGAACAACATCTAGAGTAAAAAATATATACCAAACGAGACATGGAGTTACCCAAATGCATTGTCGTGATAGATGAATTACGTGCAACTGTAGTTCACACGTTGCTATTGACAGGGTATGCGTGACAAGGTGCATAGATGTGGAAGAATCGAAATTTGTTTATTGACATACGATTTAGTGAAAATTTTCTTCTTTTTCCTTACCACAATATGGACATTGCTAAATGATCTTGATTTTAAAATCCTACAAACGTACCAAGACGCCATATTCCTTTTTAACAAGCATAGAGGACACATAATAGGTTAGTCAAAAAGTTTTGAAAGCAACATCTATGGAGCAGTAGAAAAACCAAAATTTCTACGCCATTTTAATATTTCATAAGAACGTACTCAAAATTTCATTTCGATCTGTCAATTCATTTTTTGTTTACAAGCCATTTGAAGTTGACGTGTCAGTGTATTTTTTAACAATGGAAAAATCCGAATATCGTGTAGTGATTAAATTCTTTGTTTTGGAAGGTTTATCGGCTACTGAGATCCATGCAAAGATGGTGAAAGTATTAAAGGAGTCTTCTCCTTCATTTCCAACCGTTCACCGATGGGTTTTGGAGTTTAAGCGTGGCCGTACAGCGTTGAAGACGATCCACGCTCAGGACGTCCAAAAAGTGCATCAACACCACAAATCAAAGCGAAAATACAGGATATGGTTTTGGAAGATCATCGATCGACTGTGGATGTGATAGCTGACACCATAGGCATCTCACATGGAATAACATGGCATATTTTGGCTGAAGTTTTGGTTTTCAGAAAACTGTGTGCACAATGGGTGCCGCATTTGCTAACAATGCAACAAAAACACGTTCGAATGCGACTTTCTGAGCAACATTTGGAGCAATTTCGAAAGGATAAAAAGGATTTTCTGCGTCGATTCATCCCTATGGATGAGACTTGGGTCTACCACCATGATCCTGAATCAAAACAAGAGGCTAAGGAGTGGTATGAACCAGGCACTTTAGCTCCGAAGCGAGTTCGTGTCCAGAAATCAGCCAAGAAGGTGTTAGCGTCAGATTTTTGGGATGAAAAAGGAATTTTATTGATAGATTATCTCCAAACTGGTAAAACAATCAACTCTGAATATTATTGTGACCTTTTGGACGAGTTGGATGAAAACATTTGTGAAAAAAGACCCGGTTTGCAGAAGAAAAAAATCATTTTTCATCAAGACAATGCACCTCCTCACACAGCTCAAAAAACCATCGCGAAAATCAGTGAATTGGGGTACGAATTGTTGCAGCATCCACCCTATTTGCCAGATTTAGCTCCCTCTGACTTCTGGCTGTTCTCACGCCTCAAAAAATTCCGTCGTGGAAAGCATTTTTCATCAAACGAAGAGGTTATAGCCGTCGTAGAGGAGTATTTTGCAGGCCTTCCAGAAAGTCACTTCCGTGATGGGACAACAAACTTGAAAGATCGTTGGACCAAGTGTATTGATCTTATGGGAGACTATACTGAGCAATAAAAGTGATTTCCCCCCAAAAAAAATGTATTTTCATTTCCGCTTTCAAAACTTATTGACTTACCTAGTAACGATATACTATTACGCTTTCATTATATAGTACAAGTATTTAAGCGTGTATATCGGTACCAGTTCGAACAGCATTTAGTCTTGTTTGTGCTCCCCTGAAGATGAGGTGAAAGCCTTGAAACCGGTAGGGTTATACCGTCACAAAAAAGTGGAATAAACAGTGTTTGATAAAAATAAATCACAAACCCTTTATAATATTTTTTTTCTCGAACACATTAATGAATACTGTCATGTATTTAGTTATAATTATAATACTTCTATAGTTTACCCTCTCAGAATTTTACCAGCTCTTTCATTTCTACCTTTTCTTAGTTTTACTTGTCATTATATATTTATTTCAGAAATATTTTGTGTCAATGTATCTCAAATCATCTTAATGCCAAGGGCAGGTTGTCATTATGAGCCTAAGAGCTAACTCTCTCATGTGAAGTATATTTCATGACTATTTAAACTTATTTTTAATTTACGTAATACAATCAGAATTGTTTGTCCTTAAAAAAATGTATATTTATTATGAATTTCTTACTTCGAGACATATTTATTTTACCCCATGACGGATGGCGTGAGTATACCTATATATTCCGCGCACTCTGTCGTCATTGTGACGAACTACATACTACCCGTACTTAAAGAAAGAACTATGCGTGTATTTTTAATGGAGCCATCGATTTTATTTACGGAGACGAAAGCATGTATTTTCCAATTAACTTTACAATTTTATTACTGACTTTTTAATATCAAAGCAAAACCTCTAATATTTAAAAAAAAAATCATTTAAGAACAGTTTTTTTTAATATAATATATGTGATGTAAGTTTCGTATTTTTTTTTAGAAATCACAAACTTTCTATGTAATCGCTCCTCACAATTGATATATCTTTAAATTTGCAATAAAACCTTTACCACTGAACACAATAATTCTAATACATTTAAGTCTAATACAATATGTTTCAGGGCACTTTTAAATAAAATAATATAGGTATATATATCCGAGTTAAAACAATGAATGAAAATTATAATATTATACTTTTGAAAAATTAACAATAATTTTCAGTTAACTGTATTGTTTGGTCTAAAAATGTGAAAATTTCAATAAAGTTATACTTTTCCGTTAAAAACATTTTTTTTAAAGTTAGCATGTGCTTCTCTGTGATCACGATTAATTTAAGTATTTGTAATAAACAAAAATCTTTACAATTCTTGATTATATGAAACTTTGTGTTGCCATCTATGTGTCATAAGTCAAAGCTTTACGATATAATCTCATCAAGTAAAGTAACTTGGTTTGTTTTTAAGTTCAAATATATTTTGCAAAATTTAAATTCTTCATTTTTTGAACGATTTGGAAAGAATTATTTTTAAATGTGAATTTATAAACATAATTATTGTCTTTTTTGGTGCAATGTAAAATTAGTTTGTTTTTAAAATGTTTCATTAGACTGTCATCTGTAAATATTTATTAGAACTTTCGACTTCTAAGAAACTCGTAATAGTATTGAAAATATTTGACAGATGTCACGACAAGATTTCGAGATTTAAATACTGTTAACTATTACGGCCGCTGGACATTTATATTCGATACAATTTATTTTTGACAGATTCAATTTCATTGGTTGATTGCACAAAAATAAATTGTTTTTATTTAAAGGTCGATATCGATGGTGGAAGAAATTGGTAATAAATATAAGCGCATGTTGTGCAAAATATACTTACACGTTATTTAAAAAAACTGGCGACATCGTGGACAAGTTAGTAAGAAGCTTAACTTTCAACCAGAGATTTCGCGTCGAATTCCCGATGGCACTTGAAAAAAATAACAAAAAAGTGTTCTAGTCTGGTAAAAAAGTTTGTCTGGCAACAATATTCACGTATACTAACCGTCGTAGATCTTAACGATTGATAGTATTGCCAAAAAATATTAAGCTAACGAACTACGAGTTCCGTATCCACTCCAGTGGTTTTAAAAGCCTCGATTAAAGGGGCCGAAAATAACATTTACAGGCCACCCTCTTCAATATATTCACAATTTTGATATGTCGAATGGCACCAAAAAATGGATAAATTAATGATTTTGCAAGAAATTATATTTATTTGTCTCTTAGGTACACTAAAAATTCCATACAATTTTTCAAATAAGTACTTACGTACATACCATCACGTAATTTCATTATCGGGGTATACAGAGAGGACAGAGCACTAGACTTTCCTATCTCGACATACATCTTTTACAACTTCTTCATCCATACACCTTCTCAAATAAAGTCTACTATTTCTCTGACTTTTTCGATTCTGTCTTTCAAAATATAATTTACTTGATTTAACCATACTTTCCTCGGTCTTCATCTACCATGCCTTATTTTCACGTTTGCATTATATATTTGGATTGGATTCCTACACGATGAGAGACTTAGACCTTAGTACGGCGAGCGAATTTTTACCTCAAGAGAGTATAGACGTATACGGTACGTCCAATGTTTTTTCCCAAATACATGAATTTATTCATAAAACGGACATGGCTCAAATGTTTTTATCTATTCAATTATTTTGTATATGGCGGCCACAATTACGTTTTTTATATTACTTACAAAATCTATTTTTTATTTTACTTACAAAATCTCACTCACTTAGAGGTTAAGATAGCGTTGTATTACACTTTCGTGCTTGATAGTACAACCTAGCCGGTATATTTCCATATGGATATCTCTTCCAACCAAACAAAAAAGTCTTAAATAAACCTTAAGGGAAAATCAGACTGGAACACTAAAAAAAAACTATTGGTTCCAACGAGAATTGACCCCGTAATATCCGGGTCGGAAGCGAGCTGTATTACCAACTAGACTACGGTGCATTGACGTAAGTAATGTAACTAAATGGTGACATATAAATTATCTTAATATAAGTAAATTAATTAATATAGGTTTATTGATTGTATGTACACATATAAATAAATGACGTTAAAATACACATATATCTCAGGATAAATTGCAGAAAAAACATTTTAGAGAGAAGCTAATAAAAGGTCTGGGCTCGTCTCATAACATCTCCCCAGTCAAGATACACCTCACCAATACAGGGCGAACTAGCCGCGAAGACATTAGATGTTTATTAATCCACACCCTTGTATATTTAGACTAAGCAGAAATATTTAATAAATGGTAGAGAAAAAAAGTATACCCACAAATATCACCTCAGATTAACTGTCGGCAAAAAAAGAGGAAAGATGATAGGAGTCCAAATGTTGTCAAAATAAAATCCCAATTGGATAGGAGTCCAAACTTTGTCAAAATAAAATCCCAATTGGATAGGAGTCCAAACTTTGTCAAAATAAAATCACAATTGGATAGGAGTCCAAATTTTGTCAAAATAAAATCACACACAATGTTCACACATACAAACCGCAATACAAAAAATGAAAATAAGTAATCAGTGATATAAAAATAAATAAGAAGATAATGCGTAAACACGCATACACAACCCCTGATTCACCGCCATCAGAAAGATAGAAAGCCAATAGGAGTCAAATCACAACAAAAAAATCACTGATTATTTATAAGGTAACATTTCAGAGCATTTCTGTAGGTGCAACTAGTCACCCGCTCTTTCAAGGTCAGGGGCAACTCATTCCAGCATTTGCTGGCTGAGTATGAAAAAGGATCCCTCGAATATTAGATTATGGTTTAGGATGATTAAAATATTTTCTATGCTTTAAGTTTCATAGCCGTGAAAATATCTAGACCAATTCAGTTTTTCTAAAGATAAGGTGGCATTCTTGTTTTGATAATTTTATGCATGTGTACGCTTAAGTGAAGAAACCGTCTCTGTTTCATTTCAATAATTTGAAAAGCTCTCATAAGGGGATATATGTTATGTCCTTTGGAGGGAATGTTGAAACAATGCCTACAACAAGCTTTTTTTTACTAAACAAAGTAATATATTGTATAAATATTTGTCAAGACTATACCTGTATACAAATGTATTACTTAACTAATCTTATTTATATATTATAATTTATGAACTTATTTAATCTTATTTTCCTACATGTCATTTTATTTTTTATAATCTTAATATATGATTCCTTAGAAATAATTAACACCTACGACTACTTATAACTAGATAATAATTCTAACAACTAATTATTTAGCAAAAACAAGTCCACTCGTTCAGGCTACTTGTATTTCATCACATTCACTCAGACCTTGGTCGTCCCTGCTAATACTGTAGGTGGACTAGTCATGCAACAGATAATGCTTCGGGAGCTTGTGCTTATAACGGAAGGGTAGATCGGATTTACTCTCGTAAGCCCCCAGGGCAGCGACTAAGGGATTGCTGTGATTTTGTTGGCTTTTATAGAACTTCACGGTCCAAGCGAGGATGTGGTGTTGTAGGGTTTCTTCTTGCTGTTCGGCGTGAAGTCAGATACCTACAACAAGCATTTTGTAATCTTTGCAACCTTTTTTCCGTTTTCTTTAAATATCTTATTACATCATTTATAGTTAACGGGCTAGCACTGTATATGTTTAGATATAGTAATTTGTTTAATAAAACACTTGGCTTTTTTTCCACTTAACATAACGGTAAAACATTAGCGGTCTCAAGATTTTCACCTCATCATCAGAAAACCACTAACAAGTTTTATTTGTGCTCCCCTAATGTTGAGATGAAAACCCTGATACCGGTAGGGTTATACCATTATGTCAAGTGGAAAAAACAGTGATTTAAAATACAATAATCTTTTATTATTTTATCGAAACAATAAAGTTACCATAAAAACAAAATATTATGATAACATTTATTTTAAAAGCGACGCCAACGCCTGTCAGAATGATGGACCTTAAATATAATGTTTGTGTTAATTTATTTTAAATAAATTCAAAGATTCTCGTACAAATAGTTTTTTTAAGAGAAACAAAAGGTTTTTTTCAAATATTTTTCTACAGAATTTTAATAACGAAAAAACCTTTCTCTGATGAATTTTTTTACAAACCAAAATTTTATAGGCGTTTTCTATGTCATAACAAGTTTTAAAAAAAAATGTAAGCATCTGTTATAGAGACAAATCACAATTTCATAAAGGTTTAGCCAAAATTTTACATAAGTCACAATTACATAAAACAATGAATTCAGAAACATTGGAGATATATACAGCTGTATCCAAAAATAAAAAAGTAATAAATATCCAGAGAATGCAAAAGGTTTTACCTCTGTTAAGTATTTTCCTTTGGTTCCATAAACCACACACACTTCTGATGTAACATCACACCAGCCTGACATAATCATTGCATTGAGATAAAAAAAAATAAACTTAAAAACATTAGAAACGCATAAAGCCTTAATCAAAAACAAAAAAAATACCAAACAATGCAAAAGGTTTAACCTTTTATAACCCTTCCCTCCCTGTGATGTGTAACTCGTACACATTGCATCTAAAAACGTTAATATCTCTATAAATATAATAAATACTGAGTTCAGATTTTAGGTATTCCTCCGTAATACATTTACGCATTGAATGAAAAAATAATAATAATAATAATTAGCACTTATCGGCCACATCAGAGATATTTTGTGAAAATCGGGAATAAATTCACCAATACAATCAAACGTGTGCCAGTGTGTGACGTTGATATATTAATTCTAAAAAACCACTCTGGGTGAAGAAGCGACGCTATTCACGTCTCACTCTCACTCTTCTTCGATATATGGGAATATATGAATGGGATATAGAATCTCAGTTTAGAGTTGTGTTTCTTCCTTCGAGATATAACGTAAATAGTTTAGTCCGTATCAGGTCTCAGTACCTATCGGGCATTCATCTGAGGTGGTCTCTTTGCTCATTTTGTGAACGTCGGCCGATGTGTTTTTCGTGTTTTCAGCATTTAAATTTCAATTATTATCACTTTTGACTTCAAATTTAATTAATTTATGCGATTGGCTATGAATATTTTTTTTTTCGATTAAATCGTTCATTTTTACATGTGTGTTGAATACACAGCACCGGAATGGGCGTATTACTTCAGCACAGGAATGGAAAGGTTAAACATTTTTAAGTCGAAAGACTACACATATTTCCGATGCAATATGACAACAGTCTGACGTTACCACTGCTCTAGTAACAGACCGGGGTCATTCCATGTGAAGAGAGCATCGGGATAGGTGGTAGAAACACGTGTAGCGGGTATTGTGTAATTAGGGGAATAATTTTTTTTCTCACGAATATTTGTGGAAGTTAAATACATTTCGATTATGCTTTATTTATTTCTTTCATTTAATATTCTTCTTCTTCCTAGTATCATGTCAGGTCCCCTCCCAACGTTGAATATCACCTGAGAATAGGCATATTTGTCCCCGGCAGCCCGAAAAAGATCCCAACGCTCCTTATGCCAGTCTAATCACGAATATTGTGGAGTCAGATGATTTGCCTCCTGCCAACACCTCTTCGATCCTCTATTTTGCCTTGGATGATCAGGTGCAGTATCATAATTTGTACTTTGCTCCTCTAAGTAACATGACCCAAATAGGATACCTTTCGGATTTTAATATTAGTCAGCAACTCTCTATCAACTTTGGCTCTTTGAAGAACCCTCGTGTTGCTGACCATATCCGTCCAGGGTATCCGTAGCACTCTCCGGTGCATCCACATTTCGAATGCTGTGATTTTAAAGCATCAGTATTGAGTAAGTTGAAGAAGAGCACGCTGAGATGGTTTGGACATGTTGAACGAATGAATTATGAAATACTAACAAAACAAATATATTGTACAAATGTAAGTGGACGTCGTGTAGAGGAAGACAAAGAATAAGTAATCTGAGAAATTTTGTTTGGAGGTGTAGATGTGGAGGACGATAAGGATGTGTGTCGAGATGGGAAAACCTGACGCTTTGTCCTTTTTGCCTATCCCGACAGGAAAATTTCATATAGTGTATATATTTATTTATACATATATTGAATAATTCGGTCATAGTTAAAACATTTTATTTTTTAAATACTTTGTTATTTGACAGCTTTCACTTATGAATATTATTATATAGGACATAAATAGCAATGAAAAATAATATTTTTATTAAGAAGAGATGAATTCGCTGTATAACAGAAAAATATAAATATATATTTAAACGAGCTGTTCATAATAAGTGAAAATGTTTGATTCATCTAACGTTTATGTTACCACTCAATTATTAGATTCACATATCACTCTCACTTGCTTGATACTGTTGTTATGGAACAAATATTAGGTTCACATATCACTCTCACTTGCTTGATACTGTTGCTATGGAACAAATATTAGATTCACATATCACTCTCACTTGCTTGATACTGTTGCTATGGAACAAATATTAGATTCACATATCACTCTCACTTGCTTGATACTGTTGCTATGGAACAAATATTAGATTCACATATCACTCTCACTTGCTTGATACTGTTGCTATGGAACAAATATTAGATTCACATATCACTCTCACTTGCTTGATACTGTTGCTATGGAACAAATAAATTTGGTTGTTAAAAGATTATATTACAATTTTTTTATCCATAAAAAATAAACTATGTTCTGAGTTTCGTTTCATTCAAATTATCTTTATTAAATATTTTTAATTTCGTTCCGGTAAATAACTTAAACACATTTTTATTTTAAGTATCACAGACTTATTTTTTTATATAATAGATAATCCACTCCAACTAGAACGATTGGTGTCATTGAATAGGTAATCCACTCCAACTAGAACGATTGGTGTCATTAAATAGGTAATCCACTCCAACTAGAACGATTGGTGTCATTAAATAGGTAATCCACTCCAACTAGAACGATTGGTGTCATTAAATAGGTAATTTACTCCAACTAGAACGATTGGTGTCATTGAATAGGTAATCCACTCCAACTAGAACGATTGGTGTCATTAAATAGGTAATCTACTCCAACTAGAACGATTGGTGTCATTAAATAGGTAATCCATTACAACTAGAACGATTGCTGTCAATAAATAGGTAATCCACTCCAACAAGAACGATTGGTGTCATTAAATAGGTAATCCACTCCAACTAGAACGATTGGTGTCATTAAATAGGTAATCCACTCCAACTAGAACGATTGGTGTCATTAAATAGGTAATCCACTCTAACTAGAACGATTGGTGTCATTAAATAGGTAATCCACTCCAACTAGAACGATTGGTGTCATTAAATAGGTAATCCACTCCAACTAGAACGATTGGTGTCATTAAATAGGTAATCCACTCCAACTAGAACGATTGGTGTCATTAAATAGGTAATCCACTCCAACTAGAACGATTGGTGTCATTAAATAGGTAATCCACTCCAACTAGAACGATTGGTGTCATTAAATAGGTAATCCCCTCCAACTAGACCAATTGGTGTCATTAAATAGGTAATCCACTCCAACTAGAACGATTGGTGTCATTAAATAGATAATCCACTCCAACTAGAACGATTGGTGTCATTAAATAGTTAATCCACTCCAGCTAGAACGATTGGTGTCAATAAATAGGTAATCCACTCCAACAAGAACGATTGGTGTCATTAAATAGGTAATATACTCCAACTAGAACGATTGGTGTCATTAAATTAAAGTCATTATGCAAGTATATGAGTCAATATATTATAATAAAAATAATTTAAAATATGACATTTGAGGAGGTCATAATAAAAAAAGAACATGTCGACCAAATTATAATGTTGGAAAATTGTTAAAATATCTGAAATCCTTAAAACCGCTTAAGGTGACTTGATTTGTTGTTTAAAAACGAATCATAATAATTAAAATAGTTATTCTAGTATAAAATATGGACATGATCCTTTTTGTAAGAACAATTCTACTTTAATCGTTTTTGATTGAGCAGGTCTGGGACAGGACGTGTTTTGTTCGATTTCAAAAATATCAAAAAAAAAACAAAAAATATTTGGGTAAAGTTATTGATTATAATTTTAATCAAATAAAATAAGTCAAGTGTTACAAAATAAGAAGAAATATTACTATAAATATATGTAGGTAGATAAAGCTGTATAGTGACATTACACTGCACGTACGATTTAAAACTGACAGTTGCTGGTGAACTGGTATGAAGTTAGACACAATCGGAATGCTATAGCTTGGTCAATTCGGACACGATCTTTTTTGATTGGTTTGAAGCCTGGACAAGATTATTTTCGAAAAATTACTGTTTTTTTTTATCATTTTAAAATGGTTTATGGAATTTTTTCATTTTAATGAAAATGTTAAACGGCTCCGTACCATCGATAAGAAAAATCTGCTTTATCAACTCATTTTTTTAATCCGATGGGCATGACCTTTTTTTAATGTTACCTCTTCATACTCGTATTCTAGATAATTTAAAGTTTCAACTGATTAAACTTCAAAAATTCAACTATCGATCTATTAGTGGAAAAATTCCACGAAGAAAGAAGAAACGCAACATTTATTGGACAGGGTATACAGACTTATAAATTGTGGATCAAAATTATACGATGATTGCAATAAGTGTTACAGATGCTAAAAGGTAGAGACGATCGCGTCAATAACAAGGAATAAGCTTAACTTTAACCTTTCCTTCCCTGTGTTGGGTATCTTCTACACGTTGCTTCTAATAACCATCAATATCTCTATAAATATAATTAATACAAGGTTAAGATTTTAGGTATTCCTCCATAATATATTTACGCATTGATTTAAAAATAATATTAATAATAATCAGAATTTATCGACTACATCGAGGTGTTTTGTAAAGATCGAAAACAAATTCGCATTTTAACGCTGCGAGTGCCTCGTCTTGACGATAGGTGAATAGTATGCGGAAAGCGCGACACTATATTCGCATCTCACTCTTGCATACTCCACTGAATTGCGAGGAGCTGAATTGTCTCAACGTCGCAAGCATAAGCGTAAGCGCCGGGGTATGCGACTGACGTTCCGCGCCACTAGTAGCTTCTAGGCTTGCAAATGGGTTAGACGTACGCCCGTTCCGTAAGCGTTGCCAGATGGATTTTTAATGTTTTCAGCAAATAAATCTCAATTATTATAATTCTTAACTTCAATTATAATTAATTAAGGGGATTATCTATGAATGTTCTTATTTTTCCGATTTAAAATCGCTAATTTTTGATCGCGTACTCACTACCCAACACCGGAACACGCGTTTCATTTTTATCACCGTAAGGGAAGGGTTAAAGAAGCAGCAAAACGACAACATGAAACAGCTCAAAGACAAGCACAGCGTCGAAAATTGAAGTCGAAAAGTGTTTTACCTCCGCCATTATTGACAGGTCATTACTTGTTTATAAATGAAAATTTATAACCGGAAATAATGATGGCATTATAAAATGAGAATATTTTTCACGAACAAACAAGAACCTTGCGAAGCACAATAAATTAGTGGTAAGGAGTTAAGTTTCCATTTATCTATAATGAGAATTTCAAGTGTTTCACAAACTGTCATAAAATACATTATGTCATCAACTATAAAGGGTCGAATTTGCAACATTTTTGTCCGATCCAACAGAGACTTAAAGTTCTGACTCGATATTGGGTTCGCGTAATGAAATACCTATCAAAAGTACAATTTCTGAAGAAAGTTCTTCGGTTTTGACTTAAGCGCCTGTCTTTTAATAAGCTTGGCTAATTTATGCGAGAAATTTGTAATTTGCTATCGCAACATTATTATTTACGAGTATGCTCAAAGGCAACAAATACTCGTACTAATAAGTAACTTAGTCGTAAATGTACTCGTATATATTTTACTATATTATTATCACAAATTTACCTATTACTCTATTCTGTGTCGAGTAAGAATCGATATCTGAATTTACAATTTATTTATTTGTTTTTGATTCGTGATTCTTACTTAACGTTTCTACAACATCTGATCCACTTAATACAGCCACATTTTCTTCGGTTTACTTCTTCCACGCTCACTATATTTATTTATTTATTATTACACATGACAAGAAATATATATATATATAATTTGCGAAAAAACAACAGGTAATTTAATTTGGACAAACGATTTTAATGGATCTGGGTTTGTTGCATTTCGTTTGTCGCATCCTCAGTAAACTAAGCTTTTGCCTGTATCTCACTGAGGATATTCAGCATGAAAAAAATAAATCGATACTTCTTTCCGATTTTTGATTACACAAAGACAAAACCCCGTTGCACATTCTCATCAACTTGACAAACAGTGACACTCAATTACAACTGGAAACATCATGCGAAATCAAACTCCTCACACATCATCACTCCAGAAAGATCAAAAATGTTCATCCCATAATATACCGCACAATCATACGAACAAAAATAAAAACAAAAATACACAATAAATGCGGAATATCCTGTAAAATCTATTTCATCGTTTCGTCTAATTTATTTTGTACTCCTTAGGCTAAGGCCACTCCAAAATGCTTCGCTAGGTGCTACGTGACTAATAGACTAGGTGACTTCAGGCTTGGCCACATCAAAGTGCTTCGCACAAATTCATTTGACATTTGGGAGCAGTTGAGTAAACAAACGATGCCACTCTCAAAACTAACCAGAAAGCTACTTCTCTCAGAGAATTTATGTTTAAAATTTCGAACTTGTTGGGTGCAAAATATTTATTTATCTAGAAGTACTCGTGGAGATTTTCAATTTCTCCACAAAGAATTGCGGAATAAAACTTCCTCCGTCTTGTAAAATCACTTGATGACACAATAAAATTAACCAGCACGTCTGTTCGCTAGGAGATTCACTAGGTGACTAATATTCACGCAGCGTAGCGCAAAGCATACAGTGTGGCCATTGCGACAGAATGGGGTGCGTTGGTTCTCTAAGATATGCCGCATAGCTCGCAACGTAGTTCTAAGCACTAAGCGAGGCTCCTACCTGTGTGGCCGAGGCCTTAGTACAAGGGTAATGCAAACACGTTGGAGATAGTCTGTATTATAAATCAAGCTTCGGAGTTTAAAAACACTAAAATGAGCACGTAACTCGCCGTTCATTGTCTACGTTTTAGGTATATTATTTCAATAAGAAGAATAATAATATACTTGTCGAAGGACTTAATCAAATTGGACACCTATTTTTTATGCACCTACGGTATTTTAATCGAACCTGAAATGAATGTTCAGAAAATCCAGGAATTGTTTTGAATAGCTGCCTTCAGTGGGGGTGTGAACTTTAGGCAAGATTATTTATTATATTTGAATATTACTGCATCAAATCTTCATGGGATAATTTCAGAAGCACAAAAAAATTGTTGTATTCAGATTAATGTACCTGGTATATCGTATCATCATCATCATCAGCCTACATTCATCCACTGCAGTATATAAGCCTCTCCAAGTTGTTTCCAAGAAATCCTGTCTTTTGCGCTTTGCTACCACGTAATCGCTGTTTGCATACATATTTTGTTCTACCAGCGTGCCTTCGGTTTTTTTATAGGCCCAGTTCTTCCCATTGGGTACCACTGGATTACTTCATATGTCCAACGGTGGTCTTTTGTTCGGACGCTGTATCCAGCCCACTTCAACTTCAGTCTTTTGGCTGATCTCGATAACATCGTCAACTTTTGTTTGTGCGCATATCCACTTATTGCGTTTGCGATCTCTTCTTGTATAACCTAGCATGCACCTCTCCATGCTGCGTTGTGTTGTCTGGAGCTTTTGTTTCATTCGCACAGAAAGCGTCCATGTTTCGCATCCATATGTTAGTACTGACCACAAAAAAATAGATGCGTGAAACTCTCGCGCGGTAGAAGTGAAACTTCTTATCTCCTAGGAAAATTTGATTTTACGCATTGCTTTTTTTCCATTTCTTAATGATTTTTTTTAAGATTAGGAAATGGTTATGTGGAATTTAATTTAAGAAAATCTCTCTTAATTTCATAAAAAAAGATTATTTTATTTTTAATAATAAATAATTATAAATAATAATTTTAATAATAATATAATACTCTTAGTAATATTAAATAAATTTTTATTAATATTTAACTATTTAACATTTTTACGTTATTATTCATTATTCAATTAATTATTTTAAATAATTATTTAATTATTTTTTTTATTATATTATTAATAATATTATTATATTATATTATTCATTAATTAAAATACAATAATAATATAATTATTAATATTATAATAACATATTTATACTATTATAATTATATATTAAATATTTATTAAATAAATATTAAAATAAATAAAAAATAAAATTAACAATTATTGAATATATAAGTATAAAAATAATACAAAACAAAAATATTATTTTTAATAATAAACTATAATAATTTTAATCATGATATAATACACTTAATAAAATTAAAATAATATTAATTATTATTAATAATAAATCATTATTGATATTAAAATGATTAATAATAATTTATTAAAAAATTTAATATTTCATTATAATAAATAATAATTTGAAAATAATAAAATAATAATATAATACACCGTTTCACTTTTCGTGACGTTCAGGCCAATTAGCCCTACCGCGCCAATAGAAGTTTCACTTAAAAAATCTGCTGTATTCAGATTAATGTACCTGGTAGATCGTGTAACAGACTTAAAGCAGCGGCAGCTAAAATTAACCCCGAGAATTTTATAATAAATTATTGAATTTATAACTCAGGATAACTATTTATTTATTCAAGCCGCATTCCAGGGACAATTGCTATGATTTTTTTTCTTTACGATATCCGAATTAGTGAGGTGGACATACTGAAGAGCGTAGTCGGGAGATATCATGGTATTCGGCCCCAATAATCATGCCTTACAGTTTAAGAACAATCGGGGTAGACTCGTTATGTTGAAAATACTACCACACAAGAAGAGGCAACAATACTTGCATATATTTTCCGTGTATGAGTATTGTTAACGTATGATATATAAAACCAAACCACGAAACTTTCTATGGCTACCATCGGGAATCGAACTGAAAATCCCCTGCTCAAAGACTAGCGACTAATAAACAAGACCACGAAGGTTGCCATTATTTTTAAAATTAGAGTATCTTAAAATATCACATTTTAAAATATAATATATTTTAAAATAATTAGTTTAGAAAAAACATAACTTGATAAAGCGTCGTATTTTTTGTTAAATAATACATATGACCGAAGTCATAGGTATTCTTATACCCCCTAATACTAGGTAGAAAAATGAACAAATATTTACACACCCATTTTATTCATCCATTAATTTCTGATGTCTTTAACCCGCCTTTTTTATACATTGACACTCCACATTTTTTTCAAGTTACTAAGTTTCACTTGTATAGGTCAAGGTAGACACCAATACATTATTATTTATTGTATTTTGAAATCAAGTCTATTTGATCCAGCGATATTTTCTTCGCTCTATTTCTTACACGCACACTTTGCACTTTTTATATACTCGCTCAGTCATTCCTTTGTCATTCATTCTCTCTACATGTCCAAACCATCTTAAAACTCGTTTCTTTATCTTACTTAAAACATCCGTTTCATCCATGCATTGACTTCTGATGCCTTCATTCACCTTCTTTCATATATTGACAATCAACATTTTTTTCTTAAT
Source organism: Odontocerum albicorne (assembly GCA_949825065.1). Taxonomy (NCBI): domain Eukaryota; kingdom Metazoa; phylum Arthropoda; class Insecta; order Trichoptera; family Odontoceridae; genus Odontocerum; species Odontocerum albicorne. The sequence goes on from OX463849.1 coordinate 5,795,245, forward strand.
ACACGCATCTCAATAGCATTAATTTTATTCTTCTCCTTCTTCCGCCAAACCCTTGTTTCACTATTATACATCAAAAAAGGCATGAACACATTATTATTTACTGTCATATTTTCCACATTGATATACGAGGCGTATCCAGAAAGTAAGTGTACTGAGGCTCTCACGACCGGATGGATTTTATTTTTGACATGTTGGCTACACTTCCGTGTAGCCTGACCCTTCCCCTCCGCAATGAGACCGGTTCGAGGTCAGTACGTTGAGAAGTGTCGACGCGACAACACATTTCGTGAAAAATGTAAATCCAATCTCCCGCCAAGTGCGAAATACGCGGCATCATCCGTTATCTCGTTTGGAAGGGAAACCTCCGGTTGAGGTTTATAATTAGGTGAAAACTGCATATAGTGATAAAGCTATGAATCGTATGAGTGTGTACAAGTGGTGTCGCGAGTTTAAAAACGGTCGTACGTCTGTGCATGATGATCAGAGGAGCGGAAGTCCTTCAATTGTGACTGACGAAATTGACGAAATTGTTTTGGGACTGTCAAGGCATAATTTTAATTGAATATATGCCTCAAGGGGAGACCATCAACTCTCCAAGATACTGTGAGACCCTAAAAAAATTGCGGAAGGCGATTCAGAACAAGAGGAGAGGCATGCTGACAAAGGGAGTCTACCTGCTGCACGACAATGCCAGACCACACACGGCCAACGTCACGAAGGAACTGCTTGCCTCGTTTAAATGGAATGTCCTGAACCATCCCGCGCATTCCCCTGCCTAGCACCTTCAGATTACTATCTCTTTACCTCCCTAAAGCTGCACATGGGTGGAAAAAGGTTTTCAACCGACGAGGAGGTAAAGGAGGAGGTGGAGAAGTGGACGGAGGGGTTGGCGGGAAACTACTTCGAGGAAGGCATCAAAAAATTGATACCCCGCTTCACCCCCTGCATTGAGAGGAATGGCGACTATGTCGAAAAATAGCTTACATATGTACCACGGTAACCACGTAATTTTTTTGTTTAAATAAAAAAAATTGTAACCTACAAAAATTCAGTACACTTACTTTCTGGACTTACTTAGTAACACGGTTATTGTACATCACATTTGTGCTCCGTTTACCTTGTTCCCTATCGCTACCCTACTTTCAAAGGAGGAAGAAGTTTGTTTGAGTTAAATGCGAATGCGTTGTGTGGATTGATCACTTTTGCATACACACGTTAAATTGATCACTTTTGCATACACACGTCCAATTTATTACTGTAACGTGGTCTAGAAGTAAATTACTCTAGGTCTAGAAGTAAATTATGTTATGGTCAAGAAGTAAATTAATTTAAATATTTAATAATTATTACTTCCATTGTTGTAAAATCTATTTCGAATAAGAAACTCAAATAAAAACCATCACCAAAAATTATTTTCCACATAATTATCCGTCTATTGATTCTCTTTGTGAAGTAACATGTCCTCCACTCTATTGTGAACTGACCTTAATTCGCGGAAAAATGGATAGCAACCTTTAGTCCAGTTGACAGCAAAGGATCTGTGGAAAATGACACGCGATTTGTTCAAAGAAAATACTTTTACAATTGTGTAAAAGTCTATCTGTCGCATAAAATAAAATTAATATAACAGTTATATTAACGAAATCTGACGGTATTTTAATATAATAAGAATATAAAGAATTATTTTCAAAGGCCGTCACATTTTTTATATAATTGTGATTTTTATTTTATTTTATGGAACTGTTAGATTTATATAAAAATATAAATCAGTTAAGGTCCAGTCGATCACGTCCTTATTCATAATTTGGCAACATTTTTGAAAGATTATCTATATAACATAGGTGTGTAATAAAATAAAGTGAATAATATATCTATTATTTTTTCAAGTCCATCTACTTATGTGAATTGGCTTTTTCATATTTAATATTAACGAAGAAAAATCATCGTTCCTTGCTTACTGATTTCCATACCGAAGATACATTAAGAGTATCTTTATCGCGGAGATTTTAGATTTATATAAAAAATCATACATTTTTGGGGGAAATCTTAACGTTCTGTCAATTCTCTTTGGAGTATTGAAATATTCGAACTGTCCTTAGTATGTTATTTGCATGATTTTTTTTGTGAGCATGGATTGTCCCTCTAATCTGATTATATTCCTATACCAATGAATCACACACTAATCTATTGGGTGTTAACATAAGTTGTGTCCGTTTTTTTTTTCAGTTTAAAAATGAGCACCAAAAGTAAAACAAAATGTTAAATGTTATACGTCATTCGAATTAAAATTTTCTGCTCTACAAGATGTTGTGTTTGCTTTTACGTTACATATATTATTTTATATGATTACAAGCCTTCAAAATGGGGTGAAGTAAACGAAAGTGAGCATTTTCGACATCTCCTTCTGTTCGCGTTGAATTGAGGGAATAAAGCTGCCAAAGCTACTTGCGCCAATTCTACGGTGGCTTGAAGGGGATCTTCATGAATAATATGGTTTAAGCGGTCTTCATCGAAGTCGACTGGTCGTCCGAAATGCTCCATGTCTTTCAGGTCGAAATCACCGTCTTTGAAACGCAAAAACAATCGACGAGCTGTCCTTTCATTCATAGCATCTCCACCGTACACTTCGCAAATATCGCGAGCAGGTTTGGCAGCTTTATTCCCTCGATTGAACGCGAACAGAAGGAGGTGTCGAAAATGCTCCCTTTCGTTTACTTGACATTCCATTTTGAAGGCTTGTAATCAAATAAAATAATATATGTAACGTAAAAGCAAACACAATGTCTTGTAGAGCAGAATTTTTTTTTTCGAATGACGTATAACATTTTCCATTTTGTTTTACTTTTGGTGCTCATTTTTAAATTGAAAAAAAAAACGGATATAACTTATGTTAACACCTAATATATATAATATCTAGCGGTTTACTAGGCTCGGCTTTAAAACGATGTTCTTTTTCCATATCGATATTTAAGAAAACACAAATCTTTCTGTCTTTAATATTAATGTCTTTACTCGTGTATTTTTTCTAACAATTTTTTTTTCATTTATTATATGATTTACCTAATATCGTAAGACCTAAAATGAAACAAAACATACTGTGACCGTAAAGTAAAAATAAAAAAACGAAACATGTGTGCAGAAACATTGATCTAATTTTGAAATACATTGTACAGTCAAAGTACAAACTCCACAAGAATATTCTTCTCAAACAGTTTGACAGAACAAAGGAAAATTGATTCGTTATCATTCTTGAAACTGGTCCTTCCAATTACAATTATTCTTGTTCCTAGTGTCATGTCTGGTCCCCCCAAAGTTGTTGACTATCACCTGAGAGTAGGCATCTTTGTCCCCGGCAGTCCGAAAAAGATCCCCAAAACTCCTTATATCAGTGAAATTACGTATATTGCGGAGCCTGGAGGTTTGCCTCCTACCAACACCTCTTTGACTTTCTATTTTGCCTTGAATGGTCAGATGCAGTAATTTGTACTTTTCTCCTCTAAGTACATGACCCAAATAGTACACCTTTAGGATTTTAATATTAGTGAGTAACTTCTCTATCAACTTTGGCTCTTTGAAGAACCCTTGTGTTGCTGACCATATCCGTCCAGGGTATCCGTAGCATTCTCCGGTGTATTCACATTTCGAATGCTTCCAGTCGGTTCATATAACCAACTTGGAGGGTCGATGATTCCACTTCATGTAGTAACACTGACCAAACGTAGCAGCAATTACAATTAACACTTTATATTAAAATTGTGGGGTGCCTATCAGTGGGGCGGGTCGACATTTTCATTGGAGTTAAGAAGATCCTTTTTTTCGTGTAGGGTTACAGTCTGCATCTCCTCACTGAAGGGTGTGATTGTTAAAGCAAAACGTTATTTGGTGCAATGGGCAAGGATTTTTGGCATTCTTTCTCCGTGATAGGAGAAAAATATGAATTCGGTAAAAATAATTATATTTCCTTGCCGTGAATTATGTTTAATAAAAGAATAATTATAACGAACAAGCCTCAAGGACATACTTTGGAAACAGTTGATATATATCTTATCATACCAGTATTTAGCCATGGACAATTATTCGTTCGTTTATTTTAATACATATTTTTTTAATAACAATTTATGTCAGGGTAATATAGTCCTTATTGCTTGGTTCCTACTATTGGTTCGTACAGCGCCTCTATAAAACAAAAATCAACCACCTTACACGAAAAAAAGGATCTTAAATCACCCCGCCAGTTACGTCTAATGCCTCGGCCACACAGGTAGAAGCCTCGTTTGGTGCTTACAGCTACGCTACTAGGTGACTATATAGACACGTAGCGTGGCTAGAAGCGTGCAGTGTGGTCATTGCGATAGTATGGGTTGCGTTGGTTCGCTAGTATATGTCACCTAGCTCGCAGCGTAGCTCTAAGCACCAAGCGAGGCTCCTACCTGTGTGGCCGAGGATATAAGCATGGTTGGATTGTCCATAAAAAAACCTTTATGCTACTTTCTCAACAGTTCGAAAATAACAATTAAAATTGATCCTGCGCCCAATCAAACAAAATTACTGGAAGAATCCGATTATATTTTCACCAAAAAATGTACGTAAAGAAATATTCTCCATTTGCGTATGTTTATTCCAAATTGTTACTGACACGTAACATACGTAAATGTGACAATTAACAAGTATTTAGTTACTGTGTTCGCACGTCCTTGGACAGGCTTTTCAGCTTGTCGTTAATAATTATTACTTAATATCTTACACACATTTCTAATAACTCCGCCACTGTCTTTGCCAATGGTATCATGGTCAGTTTTGCCTTCTTTACACGTGCCAAGTGCTCGGTCGAGTGACTCAGTGTGGGATAATATCATGATTAATGACCAAATAATGACGCAGGACGACATGTAAGTAGAATGAGAATAGTTTATAAAACCGCAGACTTAAATGTAGTGGAATAGAATGTGAATTTGATCACTTTTTGATGCTGTATTTATGGGAAAGTTAAGTCATCATTGTAACGTATCCAAGTTTAAGTAAATTACCTCATATACATATTATAGTATAATTTATAGTTATGGCGTCAATTTGAAGATATTGTAATTTGTTTAGACAAGCACTGTTTATTCCACATTATATAACGGTATAATCCCACCGGTTTCAAGATTTTCCCCCTATCATAAACAACAACTTTCATTTGTTTGACCACAAACAATTTTCATTTGTTTTTAAACATTCTTTGTATGTTTTTTTTTTTGCTTTTTTGAATCGTTGTATCCTTTTTTTCTACATGTAGCAAAAACAATATTCTCGTCAACTTTTGTTTATGCTTCCCCGATGATGAGGGGAAAACCTTGAAACCGTTAGGCCCCATTCCAAGAGTTCCCAACCTTTTTTCGACCGCAGACCCCTTCACCAAAAACTTTTAAAACCGTCAACCCCCCTATTAATATACTTTCGACCCCCTAGTCATTTAACATACTTTACTTACTCAAATTAATACATTTGTGCAGTACTCGATATCAAACATTTCACTAGATATCAAACTTTTCATTTTAATCACTTGTAACATAATTAAGGATTGAAAAAGATAAAAGGACTACGGATTATGGCATTATCTTATGCAACATTTAATATTGAAATCTGCGCTGATGAAAATCAAAGCAAAAAAATACGAGCAGAGTTTTTTTTATTTCTGACGTTTATGAAATAAATATTGTATGTAAATTCAAAATAAGTTTAAATATTGACAAATATTCTTAATTAGGCACCTATTGGAATCATAGATATTTTGAAGTAACAAACAAATAGCTGTCGTAAGGGGGTCTATTTCTGTTGTCGTCGACCCACAATTTTTTTTATGGAAACTATCGACCCCTAGAAAAATCAAATCGACCACTTTGGGAGCTCTTGGGCTATACCTTCATATTAAGTGGAATAAACAGTGTTTGAATAAATAAATTACAATAACCTCATATTGTTCTGAATCGATCTAAAAGGGCGAGGTATTATTAATTTATTTATAAGTAAACGGGACAACGTACCTTACAACTAAAATAACAAAAATTGTAAAAGGGCCAGTCGTGATTGCTCAACACATTAAGTTTGACAGGTGATTAAGCCAGGACTTTTACCCGTACTGGTTATATGGTGTGCCTGCCTCTAAGTGTAAGAGATATGGGTGACGTATACAGCTAAACACTTGCCTTACTGTGCTAAAAAATCCCGCCATTTATTTCTGTTGATATTTATAAATGTATTTATTTCGTAATGACATCATTCAAATCATAGAGGTTTTGTTGAGGAATACATAAAATATGAAGACCCTGCAATCAGTATATTTGGAGAAATAAAATAAAATATAAGTCCTGGTCACTCGCTATCCATCACAGGGCGGCAAGTGTTAAGGAATCACTTGAAGACAATCTTTTTTGAAAGATCTTATCAAAATGTATGTTTATATATGAACTTTACAAATATACAATACACTCCAATTAAATCCGAATGTGTTACTATTGCATATCAGAAGAAGGTTAGTTTCTTTTCTTATATTATATAAATATTTTTAAACATATATAGAGGCGGTGAAATTCCTTACCTAATGGCCGCAGCAACCACACACCTATTTGTACATTCTTCATTTTTTAATTGTAATTTGTTAACAGTTGATTTTAATCCCCGTCTGCTCTCTAAACGGCACTATATAAATTGCCCTTTTATCATTTTTCCTATCGTTCTACAAAAAAGGACGCAGACGCAGCATTCCCTCAAAGTCTCCGGCAGCTGTACTGAGCTTTACTTCTTCCTGTGATTATGCAGGCTAATTCTCAATGTCGTCTTTACTGTAGCTCATTGTCCATGATTTTCTCGTCATTTCAAAGTTAACTCAGTTGGAAAGTAAAGCTGTGTCGTAAAGTTTGCTTTTTGAGTGAGTGAACCGTTACACAACACTAAACTCACATGCCACATCATTGTACTCAATCCGACGGCATACGTGAAGTAAGACGATTGGAACACATCATCATGTTTATTTTACCTCTTTTTGAAAGAATATATATCACCAAAGTCATGGGTATCCTTATACCCTCGAATACTAGGCGGAAAAATACCTATATCATTTGAGGGTTCAAACCGGCGACCTTCCACACGGGAGTACAGTGCGTTGCCGCACGGCCATGCATCTCAATTCTCGATACGCATAATCTAGCAAAGACAACTCACATCCAAGATGGTCTGGAAATCGTCTGAGATCGACCGCTCGCATTATCTAATCGCTTTCACCTCCATTATCCAGTGGGTTTCATGGAGAACCTTTCCATTAGTATCATCTGTCCCCTCTTTTTCCGGGTTACAATCCTAGGATTGTTCTGCACCAAACTCTCGATCTCTCCACTCATCTCCGTCATCCGCCAGTTTCTTCATCTCCTGGTAGCTGCCACAGTGGGCATCACCCGGTCCATGTAGCTATATCTAGGGCGGCCTCTATGGTTATTGCCCTCAATCATTCCCTCGACGATGGTAAGGAGCAGGCCTGGGTGCCTGATGTTATGGTCTATCCAACTGGATTGTTGTTGGGCAACTCTATTTAGGAGTTGCCTTATTTCTCCAGCCCCGCTCAATATCTCGTCGTTTCGGATATGATCTGACCAATAGACCTTGGCCATGCGCCTGTAGCACCACACTCCAGACAAGAGTTTTCACTAAATTCTTCCTAACATTGATATCAATGTTAGGAGATTCAAATATCTTGGATTTCTTGTTAAAAGCAACTCTTGCCTGTTGGACCCTACTTATTATTTCTGCCTTTGATCGGCCATCTTGGGATACTCTGCTGCCTAAGTAAACAAATTCCCTCACTTGCTCAACACTGACGCCACCCAGAACAGCACTCGCGGTCACCTCCTCTCTTCCAGCAACCGTACATTTTGTTTTGTCTTTGTTTATTTTCAAAATTGTAATCTGTCACCACTTGAGAGTAATTTGAGCAAGATACTGTCATTCATCAGTATTTATTTTTATCCACTTTGCACGGATTTCTCCTGTTACGCAAAAAGGGTCTGCTTCTAGTTAGCTTATTCGTGAGAAAGAATATCAGCCAGGAGTTCTTCTCATACTGCTAGGCGGGGCCGAGAATATATCCACATTGTCATTCAAATGGTTCAATATATCTATACTACACGTGACAGAGCGTTTAGCCATGATATTCGTCCTGTAAATAGAACAGAAAGTGATTTCTTGTTTGATATATAGAACAGAGGGTGATTCCTTGCACGGCTATATTTATTAGGGATATATAAACTTAGTGCTTCTAGTATCGCGGTACAGTTAAATCAACATTAATAGGTATATCGCAATGAAATCTGGCCATCTTGTTTCGAGGCTTCTATGGTTACACAGTATGAATTCCCATAAGTGTTACTTTCTATTAGTAAGCCTTGAAATGTTCCACCAGCGTTTCCTTCGCCGAATTCTTCGGATCCACTGAAGTGATCGTGTCACAAATGTTTCGGTCCTGCAACGCTCCAACTGTAAACCTATAGAGGATATGGTTGTAAAGGCGAAATTGCGGTGGACCGGGCATGTGATACGCATGGCTGGTCACAGACTCCCAAAACGCGTCTTATACGGGGAAGTGGTGGGCAAACGAAGAGTTGGTGGGCAGAGGAAACGCTATAAGGACAGTCTGCGAGAGTCGCTTACTTTGTGCGGGGCGCCTGAGGACTGGGAGCAGGTGACTCGGGACCGTGAGGGATGGAGAGCCGTATGTTCTCGGGCTGATGGCGTCTCAGCGGCTAGACGTATGAGAAACAGTCTGCGCGCCGCGAACATGCGTCAACATGGTAAGGCGGCTCAGCAGGGTCCATATGTCTGTGGCATTTGCGGGAGGAAGTGCGCATCCAGGATCAGGCTGTTCTCTCACAGAAGATCACACGATCAACGTTGGAGAACGGTTCAGGACTGCGAGGCCCGCCAATGATGTTCATTGAAGTATTTTTACGTACGTCTTAAAAATGAGGAAGTTTGCATATCAATGTAAAAGACAAAAGTTTTAAAATTAAAAGAAATTCAATTGGTTGTTTATAGTTAAGGCATTAACGTTGTGGAGGTTTAAATACATTGTAATTTATTTTTATCAAACACTGTTTATTCCACTTTTTTGTGACGGTATAACCCTACCGGTTTCAAGGCTTTCACCTCATCTTCAGGGGAGCGCAAACAAAGCGCAAACAAGAGCGCAAACCAGTCTTGGTTGCGCTCCCTTGAAGATGAGGTGTAAGCCTTGAAACCGTTAGGGTTATACTGTCACAAAAAGTGGAATAAACAGTGTTTGATAAAAATAAATTACAAAATTCAATTTGCATATTATCCCGTTATTTTCTCAACTTGATTAATCTCAAAGGGGCTGATTATACTTTACGAAGAATTCATTGACAGGAGAACACACTTATATTGCATCACAGTGCAAGAGCTCAAAGGATCGTTCGGAAAGATGAGATCCCTTTGAATGGATGCTGGCTGTATTGAAATAATTCAAATGCAGATTTCCAATTTTCGCTGGGATATTGCTCTCGCCAGTTGAATTGAAACTGTTTCATGAAGATTTAATTATATTAGTTCTAACGAAATTTACTCGATACTGCGAATATTTTACACATATGGTATAATGCCGTTTGGGTACGCAGAAAGTATAAAACGCCAGACTTTCCTATCTCGACACACATATTATATTTTGCCGCTTCCACATTCAAACAAACCTTTTCATACCATCTACGATTTCTCGGATTTTCAACTTTTTTTTTTCAGAAAATTATTCACTTGATCCCACCATACTTTATTTGGTCTTCCTCTCACAATTTTTCCGCTCAAATTTGCACTTTATAAATTTGTATTTCTTCATTCATTAGTTCCACATGCCACAAGCAACTCACCGTGCTATCTTCACCTTATTCAACACATCAGCCTTAAGTTCACATTCATCCGTTGTCACTTCGTTCCGTATTCCATCATACATTGTCACTCCATATATTCTTCCCAATGCACGCATTTCTACTATACTGTGGCGGTCGCACACGCGGTCAATGACTAATGAAATGACCTTTGCATTCCTTAGCAATGCGAAACAAACAAGTACAAAGTCTGGTCATTCAACTCCTCGGATTAGCCGACGCGGAACGCATTCCATACTAGAGCGAGAACGCACCACACTTGTCTCGCCAGTTCCGTATTTGAATGATACCTACATACAACATTAATCGTTTTTGCATTCGCAGAAACGAGACGTAGGCATATCGCGAGCGCATTCCCGCGCACATTCTAAAATGATATAAATACCTACGTTACTAATAAAAACTCTCTCTTTCCGCATTGCGACCAAAAACGTGTTTTATTTATCAACAAATCATCATCATCTCTCCCTCTAGGACACACTCCCTAAAATACTATACAACATTACGAACTTATATGTATGTCAAATATTTTCAGTCAACCAGAATAATTTTCAAAAGACAATAAGTCAATATCAGATAAGAAACCTATTTAATTAAAAATAGGTATCAAAGGGAATCGAACCCACGGGCTGTAAGACAGGTTTTACTAACTTGATCAAATAATATAGGTGTAATAAAAAATATATAATATATCAGAGCTCTTTTAAAAGAACTGAATTTTTTTTATCAGATCGTTCACATAAAAATATTTCACTGAAATAAAATTTTTGATGGGAAATCATAAAGATGAAGATGATTGGGGGAACAAGGATGCTGCTAGCCATATAAAGATGCCCTCTGGTCACATTCCCTTTTTATGGGAAAATAAATTGACTTTCTTTTTATAGAACTGTGTCCATTCTCATTTGATTGAGTTTGTGCTTAGATGGACAATTTATACAATACAATATCGACAATCTGGTGTCAATCATCATCATTCCAGCCTGTTTCAGTCCTGTTTAATATACTCGTATATGTATCCATTCTCATTTCATTGAGTTTGTGCTTAGATGGACAATTTATACAATACAATATCGACAATCTGGTGTCAATCATCATCATTCCAGCCTGTTTCAGTCCTGTTTAATATACTCGTATATGTATCCATTCTCATTTCATTGAGTTTGTGCTTAGATGGACAATTTATACAATACAATATCGACAATCTGGTGTCAATCATCATCATTCCAGCCTGTTTCAGTCCTGTTTAATATACTCGTATATGTATCCATTCTCATTTCATTGAGTTTGTGCTTAGATGGACAATTTATACAATACAATATCGACAATCTGGTGTCAATCATCATCATTCCACCCTGTTTCAGTCCTGTTTAATATACTCGTATATGTATCCATTCTTCTTTGATTGAGTTTGTGCTTAGATGGACAATTTATACAATACAATATCGACAATCTGGTGTCAATCATCATCATTCCAGCCTGTTTCAGCCCTGTTTAATATATATGTATCTCCCACCAACTGCAGGCTATATGCCTCCCATCTTCTTTTACGTTCCTCTTGGTGTTTTTCATCACTTTTTTCCTTAATTTTGATTTGATAGAACACTTGCAGGAAATATAAATCAATATTAACCATTCCCTTCCAGTGCTAAAAAAAATCCGCGCGTTCCGGTGCTGTGTATTCATGACACATCAATACACATGTAAAAATGAGCGATTTGAATTCGGAAAAATAAGATATTCATAACCAATCGCTAAAATTAATTAAATTTGAGGTCAAAAGTGATAATAATTGAAATTTAATTGCTGAAAATGTGAAAAAAAACATCGGCCGACGTACACAAAACGGGCGAAGAGACTACCTCAAATGGATGCCCCAGAGCTACTGAGAACTTAGATGGGACTCGGTCTCGGACTGTTATACCTCGAAGGAAGAAACACAATTATAAACTGAGATTCTATTTCTTGCGTTCTCATATACCGAAGTACGAGTAGAGTGAGAGTGAGATGTGAATAGCGTCGTTTCCTCACCCATATCGGTTTTTTAGAATGAATATACTACGTCACACACTGCCACAGGTTTGATTGTATAGGTGAATTTATTCCTAATTTTCATAAAATATGTGGCCGATAAGTGCTAATTATTACTAATATTATTTTTTCATTCAATGCGTAAATGTATTACGGAGGAACGCCTTAAATCTGATCCCAGTAATTATTATATTTATAGAGATATTAATGTTTTTTAGACGCAATGTGTACTAGTTGCACATCACAGGGAAGGAAGGGTTAAGGGATGAAATGTTGTCTCACGAGGGTGAGACCAGATTAGAGCAACTGTAAAATAAATAACCAGGTTAAAACAGCTGAAATTACTCATTACAATAAGCAGTCAGGTTTAAGGAAAGAACAGGATCGTGTTTTTTTTTTCAAAATAAATATCAGTATGAACTTACGATCTGGTCTACTAACATACAATGGAATCTTTAGGAGGAGTTCAATTTATCAATTTGATGTTGCTCTCTTGGAAAATTTTCAGTGATTTTTTTTTATATAATCGTTGAATACCCATAAACAGATTTTTTAAACTACACAATGATTAAAACTTCTTTTTTCTCCTCATGGTTTAGGTCGTATGACCTGTTTGTGACGGTAGGCTGTCCTGGTAATATCCTGCTGTTAGGGTTTTCAGTCTTAGCGATTCTTGCCAGTCTTATATCCTCCATGCGGTCCACATGATCCCTTCAGAAGCACCTCGTGTTTTTTCCCCACCTCACTATGTCTTCAACACCAAAGACATACTTTATCATCTCATTTCTGATCCGATCTCTAAGAGTTCTGCCTGCGATGGAGCGTAGGGTTCTCATTTCTGCAGGTTTTTTGTCCTGTTGGTATTGGCTCTCGCTTCTATCCCATATGTCATGATGGGGCGGACGCATGTCTTATATATTTTGATAGAACATATTTGATAGAACACTTGCAGGAAATATTAATCAATATTAACCTTTCCCTTCTTGCGCTAAAAAAAATCCGCGCATTCCGGTGCTGTGTATTCATTACACATCACTGGATTCTTGCCAGTCTTATATCCTCCATGCGGTCCACATGATCCCTCCAGAAGCGCCTCCTGTTTCTTCCCCACCTCACTATGTCTTCAACACCAGACATACTTTATCGTCTCATTTCTGATCCGATCTCTAAGAGTTCTGCCTGCGATGGAGCGTAGGGTTCTCATTTCTGCAGGTTTTTTGTCCTGTTGGTATCGGCTCTCGCTTCTATCCCATATATCATGATAGGGCGGACACATGTCTTATATATCCTGACCTTACTTTCGGTTAGCATGTGTTTGTTTCTCCGTATACATTTTTGTCACAATTCTACCAATATACATTTTAGGCACAATTCAATCATGTTAACTGGCAAGTAAAAATGTTATAGCTACTTGTATACATTATAGGTGGAAAGTAAAAAAAATACTTGTTATTCCGCCAATATCCTCCTAAATGCAGATGACATTGAACCAAATATGTTCATATCGGAGTAAGCCACTATAATATAACAATAATAACTATTAGAACACGGATAATGGTAAAAAGGTGGTAACTGAGAGCATTAGATGGGATATTTCCACGCATTACATATGCAAAAAATCTATTTGGTAAAAAAAAACACTTGTTATTCCGCCAGTATCCTCCTAAATGCTGATGGCATTGAAACAAATATGTTCATATCGGAATAAGCCACTATAATATAACAATAATAACTATAAGAACACGGATAATGGTAAAAAGGTGGTAACTGAGAGCATTAGATGGGATATTTCCACACACTACATATGCAAAAAATCTATTTGGTAAAAAAAAACGCACGAAACTTACCAAAGGAAGGTGAACTATACCTATAATAACTTTTTAGATCTTTTGATATTTAAGAGTAACACGTTTGGCTTTGTGTGTGCAATATATCATATGTGTGTTGTGTTCATATACGTGTATGGTATAATCACACATTTTGATAACACCATCCAATTTTGATAAGACCTCTCGAGCTGAAGGAGATTTGTGAATATGCATCTGCCTGATTCCATCTTTTATATTTTGTTTTCAATATATTTTGTATTTTTTGCGCGGTGCGGGCTGTGCGCCTGTGGATGGCCCAGTACTGCGTTGGTTACTAGTTACTTTGTACGATTTGATACCTGATTATTTTTCATTGTAATTTATAAATTTAATTTTAAAAAATGTATACATTATTTCTTTCTTAATATGTTGAGAACTAATTACTGGTTTTAATTTTTGTTGTAAGGTACATTGAACCGTTAATTTACAAAAATAAAAAAACATAAAGGGTAGTCTTAAAGTGTTTCCTAAAACTGCACACACCACCCATATCTCTTACACTGACAGACCATTACATGCCATAGGAACGGCAAAAGCCCTGTTATATTATTCCCCCTTTTAGATCGATTCGGAACAAACAATTTATTCGATGAAGATAAAATCGACCCCAAGTTCTTTTCATCTCTTAAAGAATATATCTTAGACACACATTCGAAATATACAATGGAGACATCCCCCTCAAAGACTTGACTACAAAAAGACAAAATTCGAAATCACTCCTTTCGTGATATTTGAGCCAAGTTAATATTTTAAAATCAGACTAAGGGAAAGGTAGGAAGAATGAGCAATAGATGAACATTTATGAGAGTTCTCTTATTAAACGTTGATAAAAAAAAATATTAAACACGTTCACTACAACTTAAGTAGAATGTATTACTATCTACAATGTTTCTTAGTAGTTCGTCTTACATTACTTTAAGAAGCGATTGAAAAAACTCTTAATTTCTAGTCAGTAAAATAACATGTTTCAATCCCGATTTTTCCGTTTCTCTCCACCATCCATTCCTTTTATTTTGATTGATGATATCTCACTTTATATGAAAAGGAATGTTTGGATGATTCGTTGGCATATGCTCACGTATGTGTTTATGAATTTCGTGGGGATGGATAGTCATTTGAATGATTTATGCGACCATGTAACTTGCTTCATTTACTTTTGTCTGGTTGATTGGAAGAGATTGCCGCCTGGCAATAAGTCTACCAGATTGTATTTGCATAAAAGTGTTAAATAAATAAATAAGTATCCTACTGTTTTTTTTACCAAATACATTTTTATAAATATATACAGATCAAGTAAGTGCCAAAGTATAGCATCAAGTAAGTACCAAAGTATACATGGTCGCAGCCGCCATGTTCCTATCCTTACACTTAACTTATATATTGATTTTGTAAAATCTTTAATCTGCTTATTAGAGTGGGTTCGAATCCCGAATTTAAAGCGTCTTTGAGAAGAGTGTTCTCTGAACGTCGCTATGTTAATGGTCCTTTTATTTATTAATTGATTTGATATTCATATTGTAGAGCTTGAGTTTAAAAATGTTTTTGCTAAGTGAAACAGGCCTGTCACTTTTAATTAAAAAAACATTATTTTTTAAATCATTCTGTTCTTTTACTATTAAAAGACAAAAGGTAGGTAAGTGTTAGGTCAGGCATATATTAAGCAAAAGTACCAAAAAGTTTTAAAGTACATTTATCCTTATATGGATGTGAATCGATAGGACGAGAGCTGTATGTGTGGAAAAAAAGCGTAAAAATCTGTCCTCTACCAACCTCAAAAAGAACATGGCGTGATGACATATATGTTATGCATATAACCTATGAAATATAAAACTTTTTTAATTAATAAAACATGTTGGAAAAAAAGCACGCCCTATAATTATTTTACGTTCTATTGTTGTTGCCGTGTACACGGAGTATTTTAAGCTAAAAATTCCAACAGGAGAAGGAAAAGTAAGGCAGCAAATCGTCGTGCAGGAGCCACATACGTGACTTTCCTTCGAGTTCCCTGAGGTACAAAGTCGGGAAACGTGATTCTCAGCAGTGCATACAATATTGGCAAAGAACGGAAAACAAGTCGAACGTTGCCAGTAAAGAGGGTAGTTGTTTGTTGGGTGTTCTGAACAAAAAAATACTAGAAAATCGTTAGTGACGATGAGCTTGTTTTGTCTGCTCAGAACCGATAAAGGTGGAGAAAATTGTTGAGGAGGTCATGATCCAGACTGGATTGTAATACGCTGGAAACTAATTAGTGAAAACTAATTTTTCTATTACGATTGTTTTAATTTAGGGGGTTGATTAATGGGAAATGTTGAAAGGGGGTAACAGAAGTGCCTTGCTTGTAAAAAGGTTCATATATGATCTTCATGGAGAGTATTTTGAAAAACAATAAAGCCATTTTCGATGATAAATATTAGTTTTTACTTGTCTGTCTCAACACTTAAGTAGCAACCCTCGTATGTATATTTGCAAAGTACACTTCAACAAACTCGAATTGACGAGTAAGACATATTTAAGAGAGTGGACGGGTGACATGATTATCTTTTGCCCCAATTATCGAGTTCTCGGGTTTAGAACTGCTTGAATAGACAAGGACCACACGATTCGTTATCGTGCGTGTTGGCTATAATATCCCGCACACGTTTAGCGTGTATGAATATTGACACTAAACAAATTCTTTTATTTGACTGGGGCCCTCTTTTCGTTGAAAGTATATAATGGAGACATGTAACAAGCTGGTTTACTTAAAATAGAATTTCTCGGTTAGTAGACCAGCAGGTTTATTGTATCTTAGCATAAAAACTAAACATGATTGGGGAAGAAAATAACATACATTTCAATTATTAATAAAATGCATATTTTTACACTGGAAATTTTTTAATCTATTAGGTTAATGTGAAAGTAATTCTGTAAATTTTAAAATAAATAAAATAATAATAAATTAATTACATATTTACCTGTATTGGATATAACTTTCTCCAATCTATTAATTTATTTATATATATCTCATCCTTACAAAGATCATCAGATTTTAGATAAAAAACAAGGGTTGTTTTGGCTTATTTCAGAGATTTCATCACATATTCTAAGGATAATTTCTCAGAACGAAAGTTCAACCAGAAATGACAGGTTTGTGTTTTTACCATAACTTCACCCTACACATTTATTTTTGGTTGCATTAGTTGAATTTTTTATTCCTTTTTTATATTCATGTGAAATGCGATGTCAGATTTGAATTTTATTTTCCGCTATTGTCAATTTTGAGGTTAGGGTTGTTACACGATTCAAGAGGAAAATAAAATAGTCGACGGTACCCATCTATGCAAAGAAAAAAATATGCTTCAACACAAAAGACAACAAATTGAACCATTTACCTTTAAAACTGCAATTACTTTCGTATCAGCCCAATAATGTGTTTATTTATCATTTTAAAAAAATAGATATTTTTCTGAAAGAATTTCGAAATATATTATCTATTAAATAAAATCAAAAACACGAACAAATTTTTATTGAAAATTCTAATGCATTTAGGGTATTTTAATAACTTGAACGGAAATTTATTCATTCGCTTAAGTTAAAACGGTCGAAGTAAAAAGAGAAAAGATTCCAAAAGAAAACAGATATCATCCAGCTTGATATTATTTTACGTAACGCTAATCCAAAAGCTCCAACATTCCCTTCACGAACAATTTCGACAACAAACTTAATGAATAATTTAAGTCCGAATACCTCACTTGTATAAAACGTAATTTAAAGTTTTTTTTTTATTAACGGAATGAATGTGACTTGGACGGTGAACAAATTAAAAAATAAATAAACGTCAAATTGAAACAAAAAGTGTCTTTGGCTCGGCATTTTGTAAGGGAAATAATCCCTGAAATTTTGGAGGTGGTACCGTTTTCATTACGTGCTTTTGTTAAGGGAAAATTTCAGTGCCTCAAAAAGAAAGGTACACGAATGTAAAAATATGGTTGAAAAGGGAAAATCTGATGTGTTTTTGTGCCATCTTTCTTTGTTTATTTGTTTTTATTACGGTGAGGGGAGTAATTCTTTTATCGATAAGGTAAAACAAGAAAATTTAAAAGGGACATTCGGATTCACAAATATAGTTATGTTGTAAAAAAAATTATAACAGTTTTGTTGTGTAATGTGTCAGTCTCTTCCGACCAACCAGAAATATGTTGATTTTTTAATCGTTCATTTTTGTAAGCTCGATGTTAGTTTCAGATTAAATAATTTACTCAAGTGCCAAACTGTTTTTTGACAATGGTCATTGCTACTTCTAACGAAATTTAACAATTTTTATGTATAAAAGTTAAAACAAAAACTACAATATTTATTTATTTAATTAACGACACAACGGTGTCTTTTATATAAAAATGAACATATGACAAGTTATACAAGTACTTTTGTCTTAAACTAACATGCAGATACCAAAAGCAGTAGTTATAATAAATTACAAAGTCATTGTTTAAAATTATGTAATGTTAATATGTATATGTAAGTTCAATATATGTATGTGTATCATAAAATATTGCCAAATTTTACCAAGTAGACTTACGTAATTGTCGAAGACTTGTTTTATAGTGGTAAAGAACTTAGATTAGTTTTTAGTGGAATAACGCTTACATAGAACAAGAAGAATTGGATTTTTCGAGAATTTTATGGATAGATCTTGAGATATAGAAAACACATGGGCTCACTTGTAGAATGAGATGCAAGTTGCTTTGCAGAATTGAAACCTTAGACATGTTCATGCAGGGTTACTCAACTCCAGAGGCAAAGTATTGTCCTTAATACTTCGTTTGAATACAGAAATGAACTAAATTCAAATATGCTTTTTTCTCCAAATGTTTTTATAAACACATGCAGATGCTGATAAATGCCTTACACCTTGGCCGCAGCCACCACCGTTCTTTTCTAGTACTAAACTTATAAAAATTTCTTTTGTAAATTAATATTTTTAATCTATCAACAATTCAGAGCATTCGAATTCAGAGTTAGAGGGCACTCGATGAAAGTCTGCTCAATAACACCGCTATATAAATTGTAATTTTATTATTATTAGAAAATGAAATGAAATCGAATGACAATATACGTAATCCATTTTCATATCAAAATACAGATAATTTGGTAATCATTTAGCTTCGAATGAATAGTTTTGTATTTTTCTCTTAACTAAACTAACTTGTTAAATAGTGTCTCATGTCTAGAAAATACACTTTCCTGCGTTATACGAGTATTATTATACAGATTCATTATCGGAACCTTTATAAGCCGTCTTGCCGATTTAAACGAGAAGTCATAGCTTTATAAGTCGTCTTGCCGATTTAAACAAGAAACCATAGCTCTATAAGTCGTCTTGGCGATTTAAACAAGAAACCATTGCTTTATACGTCGTCTTGCCGATTTTAACAAGAAGCCATGGCCTTTATAAGTCGTCTTGCTGATTTAAACGAGAAGTTTTGGCTTTTATAAGTCGTCTTGCTAATTTAAACGAGATGCCATGGCCTTTATAAGCCGTGCCGATTTAAACGAGAAGTCATGGCATTTATAAGTCATCTTGCCGATTTAAACGAGAAACTATGGCCTTTGTAAGTCGTCTTGCAGATTTAAAAGAGAAGCCATAGCCTTTGTAAGTCATCTTGCCGATTTAAACAAGAAACCATAGCTCTATAAGTTGTCTTGACGATTTAAACAAGAAACTTAATGCGTCGTCTTGCCGATTTTAACAAGAAGCCATGGCCTTTATAAGTCGTCTTGCTGATTTAAACGAGAAACTTTGGCTTTTATAAGTCGTCTTGCTGATTTAAACGATAAGTCTTGGCTTTTATAAGTCGTCTTGCTAATTTAAACGAGATGCCATGGCCTTTATAAGCCGTGCTGATTTAAACGAGAAGTCATGGCATTTATAAGTCATCTTGCCGATTTAAACGAGAAACTATGGCCTTTGTAAGTCGTCTTGCAGATTTAAAAGAGAAGCCATAGCCTTTGTAAGTCATCTTGCCGATTTAAACAAGAAACTATAGCTCTATAAGTTGTCTTGACGATTTAAACAAGAAACTTAATGCGTCGTCTTGCCGATTTTAACAAGAAGCCATGGCCTTTATAAGTCGTCTTGCTGATTTAAACGAGAAACTTTGGCTTTTATAAGTCGTCTTGCTGATTTAAACGATAAGTCTTGGCTTTTATAAGTCGTCTTGCTAATTTAAACGAGATGCCATGGCCTTTATAAGCCGTGCTGATTTAAACGAGAAGTCATGGCATTTATAAGTCGTCTTGCCGATTTAAACGAGAAGTCTTGGCTTTTATAAGTCGTCTTGCCGATTTAAACGAGAAGCTATGGCCTTTGTACGTCGTCTTGCCGATTTAAACAAGAAACCATCAATAAACATATTTTTTTAAATTATTTTAAAATAAATTAATGTTATATTTTTATCAAACGGTTGAATTTTATGTACAATATTAACAGGAACCCTACATACATGAGCGTATAATGCGAATCATAAATTTTAATGCTTACAAATCAACAATTCATTTTCGGCTCTGTAGAATGCAATTAGCAAATATGCCTTTATTGTCACAAGAATAATAATAATAAAATGACAATGTATATAGCAAATTTTAGAGAGCAAACTCTCCTTAAGGGTCCTTTAACTCTGAATTCGAACCCACTCATAAATTTTAATAATACGAGTACCGCATAAAATGGATAGTCTAAGTATTTCCTAAAGCTGCACAGGCCACTTATATATCTGACACTAGGAGGCAAACTACTCCACGCCACAATACCAGCAACGGTTAAAGCACTATAATAACTTGGAAATAATTTAGAATAACTAATTTATTAGATGAAGAAGAAATCAACTTGAAAGTTCAGTTTTCTCCTAAGGAAAATTTGTGGTCTGAACTTCGAAGGAAAAAGTGAGTAAGCTGGATTGAATTTTTATTTGGTTTAAGTTATTTTTTTTAATGTTTTTGTATACTTGCAGGGAAAAATGTAATTAAAAATATAAGTCATTAAAATTGGGAACTACCAGGAAACGAACCGGTAACCCCCAAGTCGAAGGTAAGGTATCTTACCAACTAGGTTACAGAGATATTATTTAATTTCAGTGTATTATATTGTCGATATTACTCATAAGATAAAATTACAATATTTTTAGT
The DNA here is from genome assembly GCA_949825065.1 of Odontocerum albicorne. Lineage (NCBI taxonomy): Eukaryota > Metazoa > Arthropoda > Insecta > Trichoptera > Odontoceridae > Odontocerum > Odontocerum albicorne. The sequence goes on from OX463849.1 coordinate 5,816,237, forward strand.
GTTTCCTAATATACCAAGTCACAAAAATGTTCTCCTCTAAAAACATGTTTTAAGTTTGTATTTTTTATATGAAGTAGGCGTTAGAATTGATCATATTAAATGCTAATGAGAAAAAAAAACAAAGATTCGTGTAAATAAAGAATGCGGAGATTTTCGAATAAAAAAATTATTTTCATTCTAATAAAGAAAAATGGTCCACGCAACTGCATAAGAAACTCGGCCAATCAATTTGACAGATAGCGGAATTACCCGAGAGAAAGCTTTCACAATACTTCCTAATTGTGCTAAGAGACCAAAAGAAGGGCGCAGACTGGATGAAAGTAGAACAAACTTTCCTCTCAGAACGTGTCAGTCCCCAGGTGCTGTATCAAAAAATGTTTTCTGGAATTATGGGCCTATAAAAGCAAACATTCTTACACCCCCATCCCCATTCTCCGACACCCCCACAGCGGGTGCATTAAATATTACAGGATGCAAATTGATATGGTGGAATTTATGCGAAAGTATTATGTAACTTTTTTATGCCCAGCGTCGAAATAAAAACACGGTTTTACCTTTTTAATCCATTAGCTTGATGCTGATTGAATGGGTGGGTTTTAATAATGTTTTTTTTACTCTTGTGGAGTTTGAACATTTGCAATTTATATCAATGCATGAGTTTTTTCATTGATTCAGAACAAAAATGTTATCATAGAGAGTTCAAACTTGTATTACTTTCGACATCAAAAGAGTCTCGTGTGAATGTTCCCAAAAATGCCTATAAAACTAAAAGGGAGGGTATAACAGACTATTGTTAGACCCGCGATTATGTATGGCTCAAAATGCTGGACCATGTATAGCTCCTACTTTAAGCAACTTCAAACATCAGATATGCGAATGCTTAGGTGGTCGGCAGGAGTACCACTAAAATATAGAATTAAGAGCTCACGCATTCGTGGTAGCCAGAGGGTCACTGACATAAATAGTAAGCTGGAAGAGCGACAGCTGAGATGGTACGACCACATAAAACGGAGACCACCAGACCATACGATAAATCAGGCAATGTCTGTGGATCTTCCTTGACAGCCGTCCAGAGAAAGACCAAAGAACTCCTGGATAACTCAATACTCCAAAATCCTGCAGAGAAACGGCCTAGATGAATGCGATACCCAGAACCGAAGAACATACAGCCTGAGAACGAGAAGAGCCAACCCCAACAGCCTACATAGGCAATGCATTTAGACAGTGCCAGAAAAAAGAAGAAGAAGACTATTCGACACCAAAAATATGCAAAACTTAAAAACACATGTTCGAAAAAAAAAAGTACAATTCAAAAACGGATGTCCAAATAGCACATTCTTGTATAGTTCTGATTTTTTATAACAGATATCGCACTATGTCACTAAGTGATGTCACCCTCTTAATAAATAAATAAGATTTCATGTTCTTCTAGTGTTGATTGCACTAGTTGAGGAGTTATCTAGCCCCGTGTAATAGTGTGGGTGATGGCGAATCTAAACACAAACCCTTATGTTGGCAAAGTTCAATTTATCCAAATATTAACGTTTTTCTTTGGTGATTCCTTGTTATATGGTAAGTTATGAAGGAAAATCCATGAAAAAAAAAACACAACTTTTCCTAATGGTTTTTTTTTATATGTAACACCCACGTTACATTGCCAAAATATCAATTTTTATAAAACACAAAAAGGGCTATAAAATGGTTCTATAATCTAAAACATGAACAACATTTACACAGCTGAATTATCAACAAATAAAATGGTTTGAATAAAATTTTCTCTACATGCAGTGATTAATAAGATATTTAGATTATTTACCCCAATTTTCAAAACGCACCCACGCTGTCCAGATATGTTGACCCGATGTCGTTTGAAAGGTTGTAGCGTTGTCAATATTTATCACAAGATGATACCACTGTACACAATAATGCATGTGTAGTATTTGAATATGTTGCCATATTTGAAATTACGTTACAGCTTCTGTATTAAAAAAAATCACAAAATTAGTGTAACACCTGTGTTACAAGGATTAAGGATTAAGAAAACTCACTTTCAAGGATTAAGAAAACTCACTTTCAAGCTCCAACAAAGGCGTTAACACCATATCGAATATTGAACTGTGGCACGTTTAAATACGTTTAGAACTGTTCGATTAGAATCTTTATAACTAACACATCGATCAATAAGTCCCGGGACTAGCCAACAGATGGCACATCTAATAACAAATCCATGCCATTCTCAGTAAGTACCAAATTTTAGAAGTTACGTGTCAAACTTTCATGACATTCCGACATTGTGTCATTGAATTTCAGTGGTTTTAGTGACGCTACTTTTGCTTTTTTCAAAACAATGGAAAAAAACGAATTTCGTGTGTTGATAAAACATTGCTTTTTAATGGGAAAAAATACCGTTCCAACTCGTGTTAATTAAATTTCATGTAAAATATATAATACAAGAAAAAAACAACATACTCGTAGATACAATTCTAGATAATAATCTTAGGAACAATGGCTATCAATTTTCCCATATGAAATGGATCAATTATGCCTTCAACCTTTATTAAGGAGTTCAACCCTTAATTTATTCGTCGAGATATGGAAGATATGAATATCGGAAGGTTTGTTCAGCAAAGGTTGTTTAATTTAAGTGTGATGACGCTCTTAACCCTTCCTGTCATGTGATGTGTAACTAGTACACATTGCTTCTAAAAACATTAATATCTCTATAAATATAATAAATACTTGGGTTCAGATTTTAGGTATTCCTCCGTAATACATTTACGCATTGAATGAAAAAAATTATATTAATCATAATTAGCACTTATCGGCCACATCAGAGATATTTTGTGAAAATCGGGAATAAATTCACCAATACAATCAAACGTGTGCCAGTGTGTGACGTAGGTATATTCATTCTAAAAAACCGCTTTGGGTGAAGAAGCGACGCTATTCACGTCTCACTCTCCCTCTACTTCGGTATATGGGAACGCAAGAAATAGAATCTCAGTTCGTTCGCTTTTCTCGCTTCAGTAGCTCGAGGGAATTCGTTTGAGGTGGTTCCTTCGCCCGTTTTCTGAACGTCGGCCGTTTTGTGAATTTCAATTATTATCACTTTTGACTTCAAATTTAATTAATTTAAGCAATTGGCTATGAATATTCTTATTTTGTCGATTTTAAATCGCTCATTTTTACATGTGTACTGAATACACAGCACCGGAACGTGCGAATTTTTTAGCACAGGAAGGAAAATGTTAATAGCTCAGTTCGTAAAAATGCACCGAAAACAATCTTCATTGACAATGACGTAAATAATTTTAAGGTATATTTAATAAAAAAATGTCAATCAATATTATAATGGACGTAAACGTCACATAGATTGATAAAAAAATATCAATCAATATTATAATGGACGTAAACGTCACATAGATTGATAAAATTATTATCAATCAATATTATAATGGACGTAAACGTCACATAGATTGATAAAAAAATATCAATCAATATTATAATGGACGTAAACGTCACAAAGATTGATAAAAAAATATCAATCAATATTATAATGGACGTAAACGTCACATAGATTGATAAAAAAAATGTTGTGTTTCCTGTGCACATTGTTTCAAAATCATGGATTTCGTATTTTTTGTTCCGTAATAAAACGTCCCTTTGTGTGGTCCTCGCATTATCACTACATATGATCGGACGGCCTTTGTGCGCGATAAACGCGTAACAAGCGTTGAACTGGCGCAGAGTGATTGAGCGGGAACCATTCACCTATTCCACAGAATTTGTATCGGTACTGTACACATATATTTAATATTTTCTTGATAGTAATTCGTTTATGTATACAAATACGCAGGTATGTATGTTAACTCGTGTAATGCTTGAATAAGAGTAATTACCGAGCGTACTTATTAAAATATTGGATAGGACCATGGTTTAAATACGTATTCTTTATAATCAAGGTGCCTCTTTTGAACCCACTCAACCTTAATGGAGCTTCAGATTTCTCTCTGACTCCATGTGATTTAACAGCATTTTATTCAACTGAGAACCAGCGAATTATAAACAAAATGAAATAAAAAGTAAACTCAACAAACTGTAGCGACCGTGCGTGCGGTCACTGAACCCATTGAGGCGACCCTTACCCGCGCGGTCATTGAACTCGCAAGTGGCGAGTGCGAGACGGCGCCGATCGAAGGTCGCCCGCGCGGTCATTGAACTCACTAGTAGCGAAGAGCGAGACACCGATATATATCTTGCCTCTCCTGCAGACCGTAGTATGAAATGTATATAGAACGTGCAACAATAAAGATGTGTCCAGCGGAAGCGAGACAGCGACATGTTCTGCGCCGTTCTATATATTATAAATACAGACGCTTACAATAAACTTTCTCTTTACTTATTCCGATCTCGACGACTTTTATTCAAACAACCAACATCCTTCTATGCGAAACACAAGTCCCTAAAATACAAAAGGCTTTCTCTGGCTGTTTAAAATATACTTTATGGGAAAAAAAAACCTGCATGAGGATGGAAAGCAAGGTTATGTCAACTTATATAAAGTCATTAATTAATTCCTATAATATTTTTAAATGTATATGCATTGTTAATGCGGTCATGTTGATAGCATTGGAGACAATATTGTTCTTAGCAGGCACATACAACGCAGTATATGAATTGAACTGATACTAACAGAATTATAACATTAACATTTTGGAAGAACTAAATAATTAAACACTTCCATTTGTTTTTTGGTACTGTCAAGGGTGGAAAACCAGTGTCTTCTTTGATAGCTTTTCTCTCAAATCTGAGTGCTTCCAGTCAATGAGCAATGTTCAATTGGATAAGTTTATTGAGAATACAAAATACCTTCTAGAAGCACAGATACATTAAGCGCTCGCTCTCAAACCTTAAACCATGTTTATCAAATAAGAATATTCATTTAATTTATTCAATTGATATGAAATATAAAAAAGTCTTAACACTCCGTAAACGGAAGGAGACAAGTTCGTAATGAGTTTTCTAATTCTTTAAAAGTTCATCCCTACATACTAACACGTCGTTTCTCTGCTAGGGTGGCAGAAAGAACAAAGATCCAGACTTTCCTAACTAGATACACATATTTCGCCTCTTCCACATCCAGACACGTTCTGATAAAGCTCCTAGAATTTATCTAACTTACATTTCTTTCTTTCAAAATATCAGACACTTTTTTCTTTCAATGGTCTTTTAGGGAATCGCTCGTTAAGGAAGAGATGATGATAGTTGTTGGTAAATAAATAAACTCGTTAGATCGCAATGCGGAAAGAGAGAGTGTTTATTTTTATAGTAACGTAGGTATTTATATGTTTTTGGAATGTGCACGAGAGTGCGCTCGCGATATGCTTCTGTCTTGCTTCTGTGAATGCAGAAATGGTTTATTGTCGTATGTGGGTATTCATCTAAATACGGAACTGGTGAGATAGCTGTGTTGCGTTCTCTTTCTCTGGTGTGAAGTGCGAGAGCTCGGCCGGCGTCAATGGCCGGAATGTGATCTTTGGACTGTTTACTATAATTTATCGAGGAATCCGAAGGTCGTTTCATCGGTCATTGACCGTATGTATGCGACAATATCATGCGACGATATCATGCGACGACCGTGGTTCCCCATAGTCTTATAGCCCATATTGAGCTTTGGCCTCTGTCAATCTTCGCCTCCAACTCCTCCTGTCTTCCGCCACGACCCTCCAATCCTGCGCATGTAGCAGCCGGGTTGCGTCCCTCTCAACTTCGTCCTCCCATCGCAGCTTCGCCCTGCCCACTCTCCTTCTCCCACCCAGGTGTCCCTCCAGGATTTTTTTGGGTGCTCGCGATGACGGCATTCTCTGCACATGTCCGGCCCATCTCAATCTGCTCAGTATGACACGTACAGATAGCCTGGGAGCTTTGTAGATATTATACAGCTCGTCGTTGTATCGTATTCTCCAGGTTTCGCCGTCATTCACGGGGCCCAGGATCCTACGTAGTACTTTTCTCTCGAAGGCCTCTAGCAACTCTGCGGATTTAGCTGTCAGTGTCCATGCTTCACATCCATATGCCCCCACTGTTCTAATAATGGTTTTGTATAGGGTGACTTTGGTTTATATCAATCACTTACTTAATCCAACCTAATTTTCAACGATCTTCCCCTATCACACATTTCACTAACATTTGCCTGTATTTTTCTGTTCATTCATTCTACGTACCCAAACCGGTCTCTTTTTCACATTACTGAACACATCATTAAATATCGGATACGAACAATTTATTTATTGAAATATGTTGGATATTACCATCTTTATGAATACGTGTTGAATATTTTATAAGGCAAATAAAGATGTCCACTAATCCGTACATTAGATTTATTATCTAGTCTTTTTAATCAGCCGTCTTTTTCCCAGTTGACTTTTGTGCTTACAATAACTCACCCATTTGGACACATTTTTATCTATGAAAAAAAATTGTTTCTTTTTTCTCTCTCAACTGTGCTCGTGTGTTAACACAGATGATGGCAAAACGTGGCATAAATCATATGCTACGAGGCAGTGGCTTATCGAAATATTTCCTCTTCCTTAGCGAATACATAACCTCTGTATAGTAACTCCTTCCCCTATTAAACATAAGACCGTGAATAGTGAAACAGGTTATTTAGTTTTACTTCCTCACCCGAGGATTACATACTGTGTATGGAAATGCGGATAGTGATATGTAAAGAAATATAATGAGAAAAACCCATAAGTAATGGGAATGTATAAAGAATGCCATAGTTTTTTAAAACTTCCAGTTATTATGGACTTTCATGAATATATGACGCGTGAAACTATTCATTGATTTTTTTTCAAATTAACAACAGTTACAATATTATCCACTTAATGCTAGGGGTTTTTACAAAGAGGGTTTAAAAAAAATCAAATATTTTTTGTGTTTTATTTTAAGTTTATACACGTTTCAATTGAAACATAACAATTTAAACATATTTTAATTAAAAAAATGGAAGAAAAATTTAAAATTCAATTTGGTATGGTAGATTTGAAAGCATGGTATTAAACATAGACCTTCGTAAATACGAAAACAATATCATAGATACGAAATAAGAAACACAAAACACGACCACTCACAACTGCAGGCAAATTTACAATGAATAAATAAAACGCGAACGACTGGCGAGCGTTACACGTACAAGTGATGGATAGCTTGTTCGGAGTTTCGGTCCGATGGTAGGACACCTTACTCCTTCATCGGATAAGTTCTGACTGTTAAGATATTTATTGGAAATTTTTGGATCTACGTGTTAGCTAAAACTAGAACACTGCAAGTTGAGACAAGCGAGCGTGACTCGGGATAGTTGAAATTGGAACGCATTTGGTGCGCGAGGGGGTCTCGTTCAAAGGCATTAAGTGGTTAATACTTTAAAAAAAGGAAAACAAAGTCAACGGTACCCTTAAATATTTATCAGTCGAACAATATAGTATAAAACCTCCTAGGATGATCCTAATACCGCAAAAGCTGCATATATAAGTCTTAGTAAAGATTGAAATTCTTCATGTAGAGGATATTCTGCATTTAGAAAAATCTACTTCACACCATTTCCACTCTTACTTAGATCTCGTGAGACTAGTCCCGTTGATCATTCAGCCAGCATCTCAGATATGAAAAATCTTTACGTCGTATATTATTGTTAAACAATCTGATAATTGCTCCTGTACGAACAATTGTGTAATCGACATTTATCGAAAAACTTCCAAAACGTGCATTGAATTTATGCTCTTAGAGTTTTATCGCGTCATTGTTAGTACCCCAGTCCACAGAATTCAATCCACGGTGGTTTCGGATTTAACTTGGAAACTAAGGCCTGAATTCATAATCATAATACTAAACATTTAATTAAAAGTTTAAAATTTTGCGAATTTGATTCCAACTTTTCTTTTCTTCTTTCTTTCGATGGTCTTACAGCCCATATCGAGCTTTGGCCTCCGTCAATCTTCGCCTCCAACTCCTGTCTTCCGTCACGACCACTCCAATCCTGCACCTGCAGCAGCCGGGTTGCGTATCTCTCAACTTCGTCCTCCCATCGCAGCCTTGGCCTGCCCACTCTCCTTCTCCCACCGGGGTGTCCTTCCAGGATTATTTTGGGTGCTCGTGATGACGGCATTCTCTGTTCATGTCCGGCCCATCTCAATCTGCTCAGTCTGACATGGATTCCAACTTTATACACTCTAAACTCAAAAGTGAGGGAATGAAACCAAATGACTTACTTACTTGAGGTAGCTTCGAAAAAAAAAGTGTAACATATGGTGTTAAGGAGGGATTATGAATTCGGGCCTTAAAATGAGAGAAATTTATATCGGTAGATGTCTTACATAAGTTCTTCAATTGCTCTCGGAGCATTAAATGTTACGAAATAGCGATTAGTATTTTTTTTTCAATATTTGTATTACGCATTGTCTGATGAGCATTTTTTTATGAACCCCTCCGTTTAAATGCAATAGCTACGCCATTGTAGCGAGGCTTATTGTTCAAAGGGAGGCTATATGGGGTTTTTATGTAGACCCGCATATGATACTCATATCGTGCGTGGTGTTTATTGTGTTCCCCATGCTTTATGGCCTGGCTTAAAAGTGCAATATTTATGAGATTTTTTTGCAAAATTAAACAATACTTCTTTTTTATTATCATTTCGTTTACACCTGCACCACATTGAACGTTACAAAGGCTTTTATGTTCATATGTGAAAATCAGCGAGCTATGGTGAGTCTAATTCGATAAACAAAACAACAGACATACATCCTATCGCGCCATTTCCCTGTCGGGAGAGTCAGAAAAGATAGAACGCTAGAATTACGTATCTCGATACATATAGTAAATCATAACCTTCTTCCATATTCAAATACATTTTCATACAACTATTACGATTTCTCTGGCTTTTTACGTTTCGTTTTATCAAAATACCATTCCCTCCCTTCAACCATGTCTTCCGTCTACAACACCTTCTACTCGAATTCGCACTATATTTTTAGTTTGTCAATCTTTCTTCATTCATTCGTTCAATTTTCATTTCAACTCTTCCTTGATCTGAGAAAAAATTACTCCAGGAGCAGAGTTCCTCAACTTCTATCAATCTTTCATTATTCACCAATATATCGCATTTACTTTTCCTTTCACACTTATATTACCATTAATTTAGATATCGCTACATCAATAATATTGAGCTCAAATCCGAAGGAACAACGCCCTTGATTAGTGTCGACTTTTTAAATGGTGCTATATTAATTGTCTGTTTAGTCTCATGTCTCTTCCAACCAACCATAAAATTATTTCCCAAAACTTTGAGTTGAATATAGAGGATTGGTATTTTTGATGTAGGAAAAAAAACAAGCAATACCAAAATGAAAAAAAAAATTAACAAGGCTGTCGATAGACGGAAGATGACACCGGACCACGAATACGAAACTTGGAAAGGATGATTGAAAACCAGGAAAACTGAAGAAGGGTATACTGAATAAGTCAAAAGATAATCTCTGCTGAAGCTTAATTAAAATATAATAAAAAAAAATTATATTTTCCTATTTGCATACAAAAAGGGTCTTTCAAATTGAGCGGTTTTTTAAATTCTAATATTTTTAATTCTTGAATGAAACACACAATTTGCTTTGATTTCAAAAAACTTTTTATTGGTCATTAAAGTATAATGTTTGCCATTTAAACACAAAAAAAATATCCGCCAAATGTCCACCTCTTGCAGCTCCATAGATGTCCACTCTTTTGTCAAAATTTTCAATGATATTTTGACATAATTGCGGTTCGAACTCATCCATAACGCGAATAATTTCGTCCTTCGGCTCAGAAATTGATTGGGGGTCATTTTTATAGACCTGTTGTTTCACGTTACTTCAAAGAAAATAGTCCAACGGTGTCAGATCACATGATATTGGTGGGCAATTAACATCACCGTTTCCGGAGATTACAAAATATAAAATAATTCAACAATTTGAACGCGTTGTTGTATTGTATACGACTCCATTTTTATAAATGTCACACATTACAAGACTCAGACAAGTTCGCGACGCCATCTGTGTTTTATCCAAGAATTAAAAAAAAACCGCTCAATTTGAAAGACTATACTTCTTTATTCTTAATAAGAACTCGTTAATAGTCTTCAGTACTAATATTGTGAAATTTAATGAGGCAACACCATCCGCTATTATATGACTGACTGCCCTGGTTTTGTAAATTGTTAAACGAACATATAGATCACCTAAATTACCACTTAGCAAAACATCTGGCAAGTTTGTTGCGTAGTGTTCATCAAGTTTGTTGCGTAGTGTTCATCTCTAATAAGAAAGTAGACAAATGTGACGCAACTAGTTTTCAACTATTAAGTAATTGAAAAAACTATACGAGCTTGTTTTACATGGCTTAAATTCAATTCCTCAACTACACTTGAAAGTTTAAGCTTCGTTAGACTTAAGCAAGAACAAAGTTTGATAGTTGAATAATTGGATTATTAAACTTTTTTCATAAATCCTACATATCTCATTTTGTAACTTTTCTTTGTTTTTTTGTTCTAATTCATCTGAAGATTTATTTTATAACATAGCAAAGTATTCATTAGCAGAGCTTTTTCAACCTCTCTAAGCAAAGAAATAAAAAAAAAACTGTAGCCTTCAAATATACGAGTATATTTACATTATACCGATTGTTTTTCGAGTCGTTCTTCAATTATTTGATTATAATATATTAGGTGTTAACATAGGTTGTGTCCGTTTTTGTTCAATTTAAAAATGAGCACCAAAAGTAAAACAAGATGGTAAAGGTTATACGTTATTCGAAAGAAAATTTTCTGCTCTACAAGATATTGTGTTTGCTTTTACGTCACATATATTATTTTATTTGATTACAAGCCTTCAAAATGGAATGTCAAGTAGACGAAAGTGAGCATTTTCGACACCTTCTGTTCGCGTTCAATCAAGGGAAGAAAGCTGCCAAAGCTGCTCGCGATATTTGCGAAGTGTACGGTGGAGATGCTATGAATGAAAGGACCGCTCGTCGATAGTTTTTGCGTTTCAAAGACGGTAATTTCGACCTGAAAGACATGTAGCGTTCCGGACGACCAGTGGACTTCGATGAGGACCGCTTAAACCATATTATTCATGAAGATCCCCTTCAAACCACCGTACAATTGGCTGAGCAGATGAATTGTAGTCACATGACTGTATACCGCCATCTGCCATCTGTCATTTCATTCATAGCATATTCACCGTACAATTCGCAAATATCGCGAGCAGCTTTGGTAGCTTTATTCCCTCGAATGAACGCGAACAGAAGGTGTCGAAAATGCCCACTTTCGTCTACTTGACATTCCATTTTGAAGGTTTGTAATCAAATAAAATAATATATGTATTCGCCAGAATACTACAACAATATTTAGAAATAGCTACTAACTTTGTGCTCTCCTTTATTAATATAAATAACGTAATACAAACCAAATATTAAGGACAATATTTTGCCTCTGGAGTTGAGTAACCCTGCATCAGCACGTGTGAAGCTTTTAATTCTGCAAAGCAACTTGCATCTCGTTTCACTAATGAGGCCATGTGTTTTCTATATCTCAATATTATCCATAAAATTCCCACAAAATTCTCAAAGATTATTAAATAATTTTAAAACGATGACTGTAATTTATTCTACTGCTTTTTGTATCTTCATGTTAGTTTAAGATAAAGTTGTATTATTTGTCAATAATTTTAAGTAATTTATAACCTGTCACATGTTCATTTGTATATAAAGACACTGTTGTGTCGTTAATTAAATAAATAAATATTTACTTCTTCGAAAAATAATTATTTCGGTCGTGATAAAAGTAATATTGTCATGTTTGAGCAAAGAAGTTTAACTTGTCCTTAATTTAATGTAAAAAGTATACTTGAAGAGAAGTTTTAAGTCATTGAATACCTGACGGAAATTGATGAAACGGGTCAAAAGCATCTTGGACGATATGGAATAAACAATACCAATAATTTTCATACGTTTTCAGTCAATAATATCCTAATCATAGTAGCGAGTCCTGTATTTATAGTTTTTTTTATAAAAAAGACGAATAAAGCAGTGAGTATTGTGTAGCAAGTCGACGGGCTAATCAAGTCATCGAATACTTCGAAATCATCCAATCGATGGCTAAGCTAAGAAACGAAGACAGTAAATTGACGTTCAATGCAGGCGATATATTTTTAAAAGTCAACGGCAGTGAAAAACAATGGACGACGATTTATTCCACAAGTATTAAAATTAAAAGTTTGTTTTTGACATGTTTCAGCTTTGCGTAGAACTTTCTTTCTATGGAAGTTGCTCGCAATATTGAGTTGAGTGTTCTGAAAAAAGCCGATACTGTTGTAGAGGAATTGTTTAGATTTCATAAGTATTATGTGAAAAGTAGATATTGAGATTTCTCCTCTATTTGATGAACTGGTTCCTCTACCTTGACTCATCTGAAGGATTGGAAAGGTGAGTTTCAGAAAAAACTGTTCAAAGCTTCACCGATGATTCTAATGTTTGAAGATGAGGAAATAAGCATTGCTTAATTTTGATGTACGAAGAATGGGAAATTTTACATATGTAACGTACAATTAAATCTTCAAATTATGTACAAAGCGGTTATTCCATGTGAAATCATCATAATTTAAACACAAATTCTACCTTAAGCCCTTTTGTACTTTTTAAATTTTTACTATTTTCTTTTTTTCCCCTTTTCATTTAAAATAATGTATGCGATCGAAGTCATAGGTGTCCTTAATATCCTCGAAGATTTGATGGAAAAAGTGCCTGTGTCGTTAGAGGGGAGTAGCACAGCGCGGGGTTCGAACCGAAGACCTTCGGCACAGAAATCCAGCGCGTTACCACGCGGCCATGCACTTGATTTTAAATATTCAATGCACTCTCCTGCTTAACGAGGCGTATACCCGTCGTAAGGGAGGTAGTTTATATAAAACAAAACATAAAAAAAGCAGACATATATAAAATCAAAAGCTTAAAATAAAGTAGGGTAAAAAATCCTACTACAAAAGCCTACTACAAAACCCACTACAAAACCCTACTACAAAACCCTACTAAAAAACCCTACTACAAAATCCTACTACAACAGCCTACTACAAAAACCCACTACAAAAACCTCCTACAAAAGTTTACTACAAAAGCCCACTACAAAACCCTACTACAAAACCCTACTACAAAAGTCTACTACAACAGCCTACTACAAAAGCCTATTACAAAAGACCACTACAAAAACCTATTACAAAAGTCTACTACAAAAGCCTACTAACAAAAGCCTACTACAAAAGCCTACTACAAAAACCTACTACAAAAGCCTACTACAAAAGCCTACTACAAAAACCTACTACAAAAGCCTACTACAAAAGCCTACTACAAAAAATCCTTATACTTACCCTATATAAAAATGTATTTAAATTAGAAAAAAATATTTTTCAAAGTATCATTCGTTTATTGGTATGAATAAAACTCACAAAAAGAAAAGAAAAGTTGAACAAAATGGGATTTGCATAAAAAATATTTCTTAATTTTATGATTTTAATTAATGATTAAAACACGTTCAGTTAAGTTTAAAAAAGTGACAAAATAGTGTATACTCATTTTATAGCCTATCATCGGATATGGGAGATGGTTTCAAACGAACGAAAAGGGTGTAAAAAGTTTTTTGAGAAACATATTTTCCAAATGTTTTTTGCTCTGCCATCTATAGGCCGTTTTTTAAACACGAACGACAGTACAGTAGCCTCCCTTATCTGCGGGGGATACGTTCCAAAACCCCGTGGAAAATGATACCGTGAATAAGAAGGATAACAATCAACTGTTATCCATTGGACTATTCACTGGCGAACTTTATTGGGATTCAAAGGAGAATAGTTGTTAGCTAGTTTGGGTGTAAACTTTATTGGGATTCAAATGAGAATAGTTGTTAGCTAGTTTGGGTGTAAACTTTATTGGGATTCAAATGAGAATAGTTGTTAGCTAGTTTGGGTGTAAACTTTATTGGGATTCAAATGAGAATAGTTGTTAACTAGTTTGGGTGTAAACTTTATTGGGATTCAAATGAGAATAGTTGTTAGCTAGTTTGGGTGTAAACTTTATTGGGATTCAAATGAGAATAGTTGTTAGCTAGTTTGGGTGTAAACTTTATTGGGATTCAAATGAGAATAGTTGTTAGCTAGTTTGGGTGTAAACTTTATTGGGATTCAAATGAGAATAGTTGTTAGCTAGTTTGGGTGTAAACTTTATTGGGATTCAAATGAGAATATTTGTTAGCTAGTTTGGGTGTAAACTTTATTGGGATTCAAATGAGAATAGTTGTTAGCTAGTTTGGGTGTAAACTTTATTGGGATTCAAATGAGAATAGTTGTTAGCTAGTTTGGGTGTAAACTTTATTGGGATTCAAATGAGAATAGTTGTTAGCTAATTTAGGAGTAAACTTTTAGTGTAAATTAAAGCCAATATATTAAAAAAAAAACTTTTAATTAAGAATGCTGATTTACTTTGGAAGTTGGACTTGCAAAGCAGTTGGTCGTTGGATTTTCTTCGAAGAAAAGTCGTGGTAAGGCAGCACGTTTCATATTGTCTATCTTAATATATTGTACACTCTCTTAGTGAAAACCTGACGTTTTAAAGAAAATCTAGAGTCTAATGGAAATTCAACCCTCATGGAACTCTAAGGTCATTAAAATGTAACTGAAGATGTAAATTTAACGTAAGTAGGCGAACACCTTCCCATGCTCAATAGAACCTATCAAAAATGTAGAATTTGTATTACGAAAGAAATTAAAAAAACAACGCGAACAAAAACCAACAAGTTGTCCCGTTCGTTTATGAACGGAGTCCCGTTAAGTATTTTTTTCATGGAAAATAATTTTCTAAACCTTTTTAGCAATAATAAATCATTTGATGGTGTATTTCTGCCTTTTTATTAAAATTTCTCAACATCCTTTATAGTATGTTACACATATACGGTCCCAGGTATCCGTGGGAAATATACATACCACCTGTTGTATCCTTAAAATAAATAAAAGGAAATCTTAATTTGGCTAAGCATTATGATATAAGTATCGTGGAACAAATAAAAAATCAATTTCATGTTAAAATAAGTAAGGAAATGAAATAGCCTTAATAAGAATTATACGTATTTATTCAAATCTGTCATTTAATTTTCAAAATAAGAATTTAAGTAGAAAATCGAGAGATTATTCCGTTTTTGAGAGTATCCCGTTTTTTGAAGGTATCCCGTTTTTGAGAGTATCCCGTATTTGAAAGTATCCCATTTTTGAGAGTATACAGTTTTTGAGAGCCCATCCAGTTTTTTTTCTGCATACAATAGAACTAGTTGGTTAAGATAAATGTTTTTTTTTGTAAATTGCTTGGTAAGGATTGGTCATATAAAAATAACGTTTCTTTATTTTAACGTGTTCCTCGCGGGAAGCACAAACGCATGTGATCTGATCTGTAGCATTCCTTTGTGTATTTTACGTAATGTTTAGTTTATCTCCTTTATTTATTGAGTCTCCTTAAGAGTAATGACTATTATTTATTATCAGAAAATTACTTGAATGTCATGTTTACTTGGTGGTGTAATGAAATATCAGTGGTTATAAACAAAATACGCGTTTAAACTTAGAAATTAAAAAACGCCGAAATTGTGCCGCGCACAGGATTCGTGGAATTTGATTTTTAACGCGGTGTATAGGTTATGAGCCGATTTTTTCAAAAAATAAATTTTCCTACGACTGTTATGAAAAAAAAATATTTTAACATAATTTTGCACTTAAAACTTATTTTATAGTAGCAAGGAAAAAAGTGTGATGGATCATATTTTTCTTTATTTATTTTTATTTATTTTAATAACACTTCATTGCAAAAACAACCTGGCGGGCTTATTGCTAGGTGGCGATCTCTCCCAATCAATCAGATAAAAGTAAATAAAGTAAGTTGCATGGTGGCAAAAAAAATACTTAATTAATTATTAATTTTCATGAACAATATACTCGTACATAATTGTAGTTATATCTAGTGGAGTCAAACGATATTTTTGTTGAGTTCGATTTTTCTTGTGAAAGTATTCGTAACTTGCTATACTGTTTGTACTTCAGGCCTTAAGCCTCTTTTCATTTAGTAACGCCAAACCAAAAAATCTAGCGGTTATCCTTTTCACTTATTAGTTTGTAGTTGTCCGGAGGAGGAGTTCATTTGGAGCATTACTACATGACGTCACATAAAAAAAATCTATCTTCTTGATTATATCGTACTGGATAAGAACTTCTTCTGACCTAACAAGGGCGCGTAAGGGGGTGGAATTAAGCTGAATCGAATATTTATGACTTACATCGCCCAGTATAGCAATTTCGATTATTTATGATATGTTATATTTGCAGAATGAAGAATTCTTCGATGTAGCATTGTCTCCGTGTACCATTGTAATATCTTCAGCTATGAGTGCTTTGATGGCAAACACTTAAGCTTAAATCTTGTCTCTTCGCCCTATTGTAATTTTTGCAGCCTTCTGGATCAATACACATATCACATTCTTTGGAACTGCGATAATAACCGAATCAATAATTTCCCATGAAAACACCGCTCAGCTTTAAGCTACGGTTTCCTAAGAAAGCAGTTCCGTTATATAGCGGCCGTAATAAAACATTGTCTATGCAAACCAATGGCGTTGGTTTCCTAGAAAGCGTTGGTTGTGAGCGTAACGTCAAATAGCGATGCTGTCATTTGCATGACGGCCGTCATAGCGAAGCAAACAGTCGTGAAAAGTTTTTTCCCGTTTTAAAATAAAAAAATAATGCTAACGTAGTTTGGACCAGCAAAGATGACGAAATATTGATAGATTTTGTAAGAAATAATTAAGCGTTGTATAATGTGAAGAGCAAAGACTATAAAAAATCCCAGCTGAAACAAAATATGTGGAACAATATTGGGACAACACTTGAAAAATCAGAAATTTATGGATGTTATAAATGGATAAGGTTGTATTCCTGCCTTGCTGAGGGTATATATGATTAATTATTCTCACCAAATTTAAAAGAACCTAATGTCAATTCTTCTTTAAAAAATAAGAGCCAAACTAATACTTCATTGATTAGTTCACGGAGCTGTCAGATTTGACGTTTCTAACTGACAGTTGTGATTTCTCATTTCTGTCGTCTAGCGGTGCGCCAGGCGGATGCGACGTAAACTGCTTGCAAACACGTCCATTCTCCACCGTAATACGCTCACTGACCGTTTCCGTACGTAAGTTTACATCTCTGGTTACCGTTCTTACGTCCGTTTTCTTATGTCCGCAGCATCACGTCATGTTTCTTAGGAAACCGTAGCTTTACACCAGTTCCACTTCGGACCGATTGCCTACTCCGATCTAGTAGCGTCAAAGGATAGTTTTGCTGTATTTGATTTTTTTCTGTGAAAGCACTAGTAATTTGCTAGGGTGTTTGAACTTCAGGTTTTAAGCCACTTCATAAGTATAGTAGTGCGATTCGAGTAATTTTACTTCTTCCGTGATGTCGGACCTGAGGTCGTTTTGGGCAATTCCTTCTTCGTCACTTCGTGACAGCGCTCATGAAAGTAATAAAGAAAATTTCGATACTGTAGTGTAGATCGCGCTGGATGGGGTCTTATTTTGTCTTCACAGCAACCAGGGTAGTGATAGGATCGAATAGAACTGTAACTTATAAGACGTCAATTACGAAAATACGAGTATGTGTCAAACATATGACAATTTAACTTTATATGTGGTAGACATTAACAGCATATGTTCTACCTTTATTTACGATAATGATAGCAAGTATGTTCAGGTAGAGATTTATTTACTATTTTCAAACTTAGTGTATAATGGTTTGAATTCATAGAATTACCTAAACGCTAAACACCAAATCTTAACGATTTTTACCAATGAGAACAAAATCTATAATATTTAAGTTAAATTTTGTACAATTTTTTCACAGCTTTCTGAAATAAGGGATTTACTTGATTTTATTACCTCATCAAACAATTTGTGGCGCATGTGATCTTACTCTGAATATAAAACAAGAAATTTTAAGGTTTAAAATTAATATTCAGTATTTTGGCCAGACTATGGATTCAGACCATAGTGGTACAGTTTCAATAAAATACAACATTTTATCACAAACACTTGTTACTATATGTTAAATCGTTTTTGTCCCCGTTGCACGACAATAGCAAAAGGGGTTGAACCGTAAAGAAAATTGATTCTCCCGGGGGTTGGTGTGTGATGTTTGATATTTATGTATGTCCCGAAACGCGTATCTCTGGACCTTTAGGGACAAGGAAGTAAAGACTCGACTCTGTCCTCTATCCGAAACGAGATGACTTCGGATAAGTCTCTCTCAGTGGGGGATATTTGTATCTCAATATATTAAATCCCAAAACGATGGTATCAATGGCAAAAACAAGACATTTCATTTGAAAGGGGCAAACGATCTACCCCTAAATATTAACGAAACAATATGGGGAAGGCACCGAGACAAGAAGGAGAACGTGAGAGGAATAATTTTGGTGTTCACGAGCTTTAGGTAGAAAGGTTACGCCTATTTTATTTTAGTCCTTAGTGCTATAGTCATACATTTAGCGTACAATGTTGCGACACACTTAATTGAAAAGACAGAAAGCAAATGGCTTGTATATTGTTTAGACAAAAAACGTGAATTTCAATTTGTTTTCAAAACTTGATGACGGGTTCTAACATAAAATTGGATGACCGTATTTTATGTTATACTTTTTACGACACCAGATTTATTTTAGCCTAGTTCCAAGTGATTTATAACTACTTTCTATTTTAGCTCTAAAAGATTTATAAGGACATTATCAGGCTCGTTCGTAAAGCTATGAGCTGTCCAGCATTAGTAGAAATATTACAGTTAAATGTTACAAGAACACCAGATGTCGTGGCAAAAATACAACGAGACTTGTCTCATTGGGTACTACAGGGAATTGACACCCGGGCTAAAAGACTCGCGTCTTACTATTTATACCACGGAGGTTATCTTCTTTAGTAATTTGACCAGTGTTTAAATGGGTTTTTGAAGTAAAATTTCTATAGGCGCGGTAGGGCAATTTGGCCGGAATGTCACGAAAAGTGAAACGCTTCTCTTTTCTTTAATTATTAAGATTATGTATATATAATAATATTATATTCTTATATATATATATATATATATATATATATATATATATATATATATATATATATATATATATATATATATATATATATATATATATATATATATATATATATATATATATATATATATATATATATATATATATATATATATATATATATATATATATATATATATATATATATATATATATATATATATATATATATATATATATATATATATATATATATATATATATATATATATATATATATATATATATATATATATATATATATATATATATATATATATATATATATATATATATATATATATATATATATATATATATATATATATATATATATATATATATATATATATATATATATATATATATATATATATATATATATATATATATATATATATATATATATATATATATATATATATATATATATATATATATATATATATATATATATATATATATATATATATATATATATATATATATATATATATATATATATATATATATATATATATATATATATATATATATATATATATATATATATATATATATATATATATATATATATATATATATATATATATATATATATATATATATATATATATATATATATATATATATATATATATATATATATATATATATATATATATATATATATATATATATATTATATATATTATTTATAATATATATATATATATATATATATATATATTATATTATACATATTATATATTATATTATACATATTATATTAGGTATAATAATATTATATATGTTTATTATATTATAGATATTAATATAATTATAATATATATTATGTATATTATATTGGAATAATGCACTGGCTGTAAACCATTCGCTTCAAGGATATTGGGAGATTACGTCCAAATGAGCTCCACACTAGTTTTGTCCTTCGTGCTTTTTCCTCCGATTACGTATGGCTGCGAGACATGGACGCTCACAGTAAAGAACACACAAAAGCTCCATACCGCACAAAGAGGCATGGAGAGATGCATGTTGGGATATACTAAAAGAGACCGTAAACGAAACACTTGGATTCACAATATAACAAAGGTAGAAGACGTTATGAAGGTGTGCAAAAGAATGAAGTGGCAATGGGCCGGACACGTAGCCAGAATGTCAGACTCCCGATAGACATCCGAAATAATCCAATAGTACCCAAGAGGCATAAAGAGGCCCAGAAGAAGACCGAAGGTACGCTGGATAGACGAAATCAGGTAGCATGACAGCATCAACGAGCAAAAAACCGAACAATTTGGAGTCAACTTGGGGAGACCTCCATCCAGCAGTGAATCGACCCTGGTTGACAATGATGATGATGATGATGATATATTATATTAATATTGCATATTCGAGTACATTATATTATTATTAATACAATTATTAATTATATTATTATTAATAACAATTATATTATATTACAATATAATAATATAATATACCATAATATTATTATAATACAATTTAATTATAATATATATTATAATATTAATTTATATAATATAATATTAATGCAATATAATTAATATAATATAATTAATTATTTAGTATAAAATAATAATAAAGTATAATTATATTAATTAATTATAATTTTATTATTATTAATTAATTATCAATTTATCAAGTTAATAATATTATAATAATGTTATAATTAATTAATTAATATTATAATAAATATTATAATTAAATTATTATTATAAATAATTATTATTATTATTAATAATTTGTTATTAATGATTATTATAATTAATTATTAATAATTATAAATAATAATTATTATTTATAATTAGGAGCTAAGAAGTTTCACTTCTACCGCGCGAGAGTCTCACACATCTGCTTTTTTATATGGATGTAGGAAAATCTATTTAGTTTTATTACACTACAAACTGTACATACTTATGTTGCGAATATAAACACATAACCCCAAAATTCTTCCACAAAAAACTAATAAAAATATATTCTAGTCTCGTAAGTGGTTGTTGACCTGAAGATTCGATAACTAGGGGTAAAGACAATTGTGTGTCCACTCTCTTCAACATATCCGCAACATCAATTTGGAAATGTTGAGAGACACTTATCGAATGAATTGATATCCTAACAACAACATGGTTCAGTGTGGTCACGAACCAAGGGAGAATTAAAACTTTATAGAAAAAAAACATTGTTCATTCCAACAGGGATTCGTTACCAAAGAAAGTGGTGCAGTGGAACACAGGTAAAAAGAGAACGATCCTTATTATGTATGCATGGAAATGAAAGGATCGCAGTAAAATAGTCACCGGATCGGAGGATATCGTAAATAAAGGCTTTAATAGAAAACAAAATCCTTCGAGATTACGCTGCTCATGAAAAAATGTACATTAAGGGCTCAATATAGCTTAAAAAAGCACCCATTGATCCTGTATTGTAGAGTTTCTCAAATGGGTTCTTAAAAACTGTAATTAATTGATAAATATTCTTCTTCTTCCCAGTGTCATGTCAGGTCCCCCCAACATTGAATATCACCTGAGAGTAGGCATCTTTGTCTCCGGCAGTCCGAAAAAGATCCCCGACGCTCCTTATACCAGTACAATAACGTATATTGCAGAGCCAAGAGATTTGCCTTCTGCTAACACCTCTTCGACCCTCTATTTTGCCTTGGATGATCAGGTGCAGTAATTTGTACTTTGCTCCTCTAAGTACATGATCCAAATAGGACACATTTCGGATTTTAATATTAGTCAGCAGCTCTCTATCAACTTTGGATCTTTGAAAAACGCTTGTGTTGCTGAACATATCCGTCCAGGGTATCCGTAGCATTCTCTGGTTCATCCACATTTCGAATGCTTCCAGTCGGTTTTTTTTTAAATATCAAAATAAATAAAGATTACTTTATTTATTTTGATATTTAATTGTCAAGTATAAACATTACGAGTTTATTGCCGTACGGCAATCTCTTTTCAATTGACCAGAAAGAAATACGTAGATTAGTGGCAAATTACTGGGTGAAAGAATACAAAGGTTTTTCCAAAATATACAATTATATAAGATATTACATCGTTCCGAATATCCATTAATATTAATTTTCCTTTGATTTCCTTTCTTATCCGTGAATGAATTCCTTTTCTCTCTACCATTATTAATATAGCTTGCAATTTATAAGTTTTCTTAAATTTAAATTAAAACCTGAATTTTGGAAAAGACTATTGTTCACTTTGTGGTGCCATGTTTCATGTAAAAGGAAAAATAAGCAAAGAAAACACTTGTTTTGAATTTTTGTATTCCCACCGTCTTCATCGTCAGGTGAAGATAAACTAAATTGCTAAAAATACATTTCCTGTACAAGTGTAAATAATATAAGAGGAATGAGGTAGGGGGAGAGAAGGGGGGGGATATGTGATACAATGGTAAATGGGGCGGGGAAAAAGTGAAATGAATATGAATCTTTCGGGCAGGCCAAGGTCTGGATATCCAAGGGGGGGTGGATTTTAAATAGGAAACATATTAAGCAGAGGGCTATTATTAAAATTGATTTGGTTGTTGATGATATTAAGACTTAATTTTATAATTTTTTTACGGTGGTCTTCGAAACCAGTAGTAAACCCAAAAATAAACCAGTGGGGAACACAAAAATATAAAATAAGTGTTTTATTTACTTATTTTTCATTGTACATTAAATTAAAACGTTTTTTTTTGTAAAATCTGTCATGGATTAAAACTTAAAACTTAGATAAGTTGGTTGGTTGGAAGGAATTGATGTATGCCAATAAGCCCTCCAGCCAATATTAACCATGTACACAAAAAAAAAATTAAAATAAATATATAACACTAATAAATAAACAATTTATATAGTGCCGTTTAGAGAGCAGACTCTCTTCAAGGACTCTCCATTCGAACCCACTTTTAAAGACGAATGAAAATATTACAAAATAAAACAAATTGAGTGTGAAAATACAGAGAGGCTAACTATGGTATTAAGATGATGTTTTTTCCGTATCTGTTTGGAAAGACATATTTAGTAAGAAAACCGCAGAAAACTTCCTATAGTAAGACTAACTACAAGGAAATATTTGTAGATCTTCTGATATGTGATAGTAACACATTCAGCTTTCGGTGGAGTGTAATATATCGTATGTGTGAAGTTTCAAATAACGTATATTAAAAATATGATAAATTATCAAAATCATGTTGTCTTCCTAAAGCTGCACACGCCATACATATCTGGCGCCCTGGAAGAAATTTCGACTCGGAAACAAAAACGAAAGTGAAACATGAATTTCGTCTCCCAGCCCGGAGGTTATGGATTCAATTTCCGTTGGAACCCAGATTTTTTTGTAAAAATGATTCCAGTCTGGTTTTCACTAAAGCGTTCTTTAACATCTTTCTGGTTGGTTGGCAGATATTACCATATGGCAATAAGCCTTCCAGGTTATACTGTATACAACGAAAGTGTAATACAATACAAAAAATCGTTCAAATATTTGTCAAGGCTATACCTATATACAAATTTATTACTTAACTAGTCTTATTTATATGTTATAATTTATGAACTTACTTAATCTTATTTTCCAACATGTCATTTTATTTTTATTGTTTATAATCTTAATACATGGATTCTTAGGAAAAATTAACCCCTTCATACTACTTATAACTAGATAACAATTCTTACAACTAATTATTTAGCAAGAACAAGTCAACTATTTCAGGCTTCTTGTATTCCATCACATTCACTCAGACCTTGGTTGTCCCAGCTTATACTGTAGGTGGACTTGTCAGGCAAATTTGCTGGTTTGTTGGAGGAGAGAGTTTAAATTGATAGCCAAATCAAATATAGCCGAAGTACGAGTACATTTGCACACATCGAACAAAGAAAATATATATTTTTTGAAAAATTAAATAGAAATATTTTAAATTATAATTTTAATGGTAGTGTGGGGTAACCGAAACATTGAGATAAAAAAAACATAACTTTGTTATTACGATTAAAAAAACTTTAAATGCCAAAGTATTATTATTGCATGGTAAAAAAACAACATTTAAGGCATTATTTTGTGTACATTAAGGCACTATCTTGGAGAATAATGTTGAGAATTCAAGTAAGAAAAATACATTTTCAGCAAAAGCGTTGAGAGATATGACTGTAAAAACGCGCATAATTTTCTGTAAAAATTCTTAGTGAGATAAAGTAATATTCTTTCAGCACTATTTGAATCACAAAGCTTGTGGTGAAAATTATTTGACAGAATAACATTAAAAATACCCCAACATCTTTTCTAGCAGAAAACTGAAAAACATCTGAAATTATCTGGGTCACGTTTTCTCCACGTATTGGGAGTTTGTTTCATTTAAGTAGGTATCTAAGATGAGCTTAGAACTTTTGTTGACAAAAGTTCTTTTTACCTGTTCGTTCTCATAATGTTAATATGTTTTATTTCATTTCACTCGTATATAGCTTTTATGTCCTAACACAATTATAAAGTTAGTTTAAAATGAATTATAATATATTATACAACATAAAACAAGTGAATAAGAGAAACAACTGTTTTATCAAAACAGCTGTCCTTTGTTCTCAAACAGATACAAGCAAAAGCCTAGTTTACTAGTTTACTAGGGACATGACAAAGGAAAGAAAACAAACCCAGATCCATATAGTTTCTTTTGTGCCCACTTTTTATAACCTGTTATTTTTTTATAAATTATGTGTTTATAAAATTTCTCACGTATAAATAAAAAAAATTAATCTCATTACTAAAAAAGTTCTAAAGTTGTCTTTTGATTCAGAGGTTCTGGATTCGTTTCTTTTGACACCCATTTTTTAAGTGTGTCGATCTGGTGTTCACTTCAAGCATCTTTTTAACCCTTTCGCGTCGGTTGTAAGATCCGATAGCTTATTCCTCGTAATCGAGTATGATTGTCAGCCATTTTTTGGATGGAAGACACCTGCGTGTATATATATTGGTTTATTGTGTGTAAGCTGTTGCACTTTAGCAAAAATACAGTCTTGACAGATAATATTCTAAATTTCCATAGCAAAGAGATTAACGACAGGCAAATTTAATTTGCTGCAGCCTTCCGTTATACAGAGGTTTAAATACTCGTACATACACATAATTACGCAATTTACCTTCCACATCCATGCACCTTCTCGTACAGCCTCTACGAATTCTCGCACTTTCTACGTTTCCTTTTTTAGAATATCATACAGAGTTTCATATAGCACTTTTTGTGTTTGCTATATAGTGATGTAACAATTTAAGATAAATAGCATATAAGATATTGCCACGGTTGCAAGAGATTTCTACATAACAATAAACAAATTCTACTGAGCATAGCAAAAGTATAATGCAATATGAAACTAAATATGCTTTCCTCAAGCTATTTACTTAAATGTGAAAGATGTCGATATCCGAAGCTCCATTCAAAATTAATAGCCTGAAAAACGAATAAACTCGTTTGGTAATTGTGACAAATCAGATAAACACGGTCAATGACCGAGGAAGTGACCCTTGCATTCCTCGACAAATTTAAATAAACAAGTCCAAAGTTCACACGCCGGCCATTCAAGTCCAGAGTTCACGCGCCAGCCATTCAACCCGCAGCCCGGAGCGGACCGCATTACACGCCGGAGCGAGAATGCACCACGGCTGTCTCGCCAGTTCCGTATTTGAATGATACCTACATACAACATTAATCGTTTCGCTAATGCAGAAACGAGACGAAGGATATCGTGCTCGCATTCCCGCACACACGCGGAAATAGTATAAATACCTACGTTTACTAATAAAAACTTCTTCTTCCGCATTGCGATCCAAAACGTGTTTTACTTATCAACAAATCATCATCATCTCTTCCCTCTAGGATACATATCCTAAAATATAAATTCTAAAACAGTTTGATGTGATGCTAATCTTGTTAGCATTCTCAATATATATAAATAAAGACACTCTGATCTAAACACACCTTAATTTTTTTTCACACAGTCACGGGAAATACCAACTCTCCCGTAATGAGATATTTATCAAAATTTTCTTTTGCATATTCTTCACCATACATATTGAACAAACAATGAATGATAGAAGGGTCGAAACTTGGGTATTGAAAAATCACGATCCTGTGATAAAAATGAGACGTTGAAACGATGTGGCCATGTTGAACGAAAAATATACTAATGGATAGCAAAAAACCCTCCGGGCCTAGTTGACAAGACGTCTGTCTTTTAACCCGCGGTTAACGGGTTTAATTTACTCAATTTTATCAAAAACGATTCCAGACTGATTTACACTCACGACCGCTTTAACATTTTTCTTGTTAATTAGAAAAAATGGCCACACAGCAATAAATACATAAAGAACGAAAGTTTTATAAAACAGAAGGAACATAATTCAATAAAAAAAGCATGAGTAAGTAAAACATAATTTAATTAATTGAAGAGATAATTAAGAATTAGATTCTTTAAGGCGCACTATGAGAAGATATATGAATGTGGATATAGTAAAATTTGTTTATAAATAATATTAAGTTGAAGTACGAGTATGTAGGTTATGTTTATTTATTTTTCTTCTTCTTTTGCTGGGCTGAGTGTTTATTCATATAACCTTTTGGACGTTGATTTTCGACTGTTTCTTT
Organism: Odontocerum albicorne; assembly: GCA_949825065.1. Taxonomy (NCBI): domain Eukaryota; kingdom Metazoa; phylum Arthropoda; class Insecta; order Trichoptera; family Odontoceridae; genus Odontocerum; species Odontocerum albicorne. The sequence goes on from OX463849.1 coordinate 5,843,117, forward strand.
CTTTTACTTTTCTCGATTAAAAGTATTTTTTGATTTATTTATTTTTATTTATTTATTTTTTCAAAACAGGCTTTACCCAATTACTTTGAAAAATTCAAGACATTAAAAAAGAAAAAAAATTACATAGAGAGAAACAAAAAATAAGTTAAAAAATTATATAAAATAAAAAATAATGCATTTGCATACAAACGAGTATATACACACAAACATATTATACACATACTATATTCACAGTCATTATATATTATATTATATTACATAGTATATTCACAGTCATTTAGGTATGTTGATGAGTGCTTTCTAACGCGCTCAATCTAAGAAGAAAATTTACTTTTGCTTTTGGTAATGTGATATGAAATATGTCAATATCCGAAGCAGTCCCGTTCAGAAGAGTTAAGGCCCTTCCAACAGGCATAGCGGCTGGAAGACCCGTTCTTGCGTATGTTATTGAGAACAGTTCTGGCCGGCGCAGTCTAGTGTAATTGTTAGGAACATTTAACGCTAATCTTTGTAGTAATGCTGGACAGCTCACAACTCCTCGAACGAGTTTGACAACGTATACCAGGAGACGCAGATCTCTTCTTACGCTCAAGGAGTTATACCCGAGCATGCCCAGCAGGAACTGAGTAGGATAAAGCCATGGATAGACACCGAACTCTCTCATATAGATATATAATGAGCGCCAGAGGGTCTTCCTTGTAAAACAATGTGGGGAATTCTCGAAGTTTACATCCTTTCACACATGATTGACAATATTTCATATATATTGATTACGTTTGACATAAAAAGTAAGCGGGAAGAGCGACAGCTGAGATGGTACGGGCACATAAGATGGAGACCTACAGACCATACTGTAAATCAGGCAAAGTCTGTGGATTTTCCTCGACAGCCGTCCAGAGGAAGACCAAAGAACACCTGAATGACTCAATGTTTCAAAATCCTGCAGAGAAACGGCCTAGATGAAAGCGACACCCATAACCGAAGAACATACATCCTGAGAACGAGAAGAGCCGACCCCAACAGCCTACCTAGGCAATGAGTTGGGACAGTGCCAGGAAGAAGAAGAAGATTGATTACGTTTGTCGTGGTTTAGTTAAAATAATATTTGAAAAATATAATATATTCACTGAATTAAAATTTATATTTTTGTTTAAGAGTTTTTAACTTCTAAGTCAGGGGTCGGCAGACTTTCTATTTTTTATTAAACTAAGTAAATTATCGTACAAACATTTGTCAAGTCTATACCTATATACAAATTTATTACTTAACTAATCTTAATTATGTGTTATAATTTATGAACTTACTTAATCCTGTTTTCCTATATATCATTTTATTTTATTTATTCAATCTAAATATATGAGATCTTAGAAATAATTAACACCTACATACTACTTATAACTAGATAACAATTCTTACACTAATTATTTAGCAAAAACAAGTCCACTCGTTCAGGCTACTTGTATTCCATCACATTCACTCAGACCTTGGTCGTCCCAGCTAATACTGTAGGTGGACTAGTCAGGCAACAGATAATGCTTCGGGAGCTTGTGCTTATAACGGAATGGTAGGTCGGATTTACTCTCGTAAGCCCCCAGGGCAGCGACTAAGGGATTGCTGTGATTTTGTTGGCTTTTATAGAACTTCACGGTCCAAGCGAGGATGTAGTGAGAAGAGCCAAATATTAAATAAACAGAATATCAACATTTTCATAGAGCAGCAACATAAATTTGGATTGAAACCACTTTTATTTTTACACCTGTCATACTGTTAGCTCTATCAATAGTAATAAAAATTATTTTATTTAAGCCGATTCCGGTATTTTCCAGATTTGTTTCTACAGCATTCGCAATATCTGCTTCATGAGTTTGTCCCTTGAGCGGCGGTAGTCCTAAAAGTTCTTCTTTGGGACATTGTGCTGACATAGCGCACCAAGAGTAATAATTGTGCTGTGTCATTTATGTCACATGGCTCATCGATTGCAATTGATATTGCAGAAGTCAGCTTAATGTCTTCGACTTGCTATTCTGTTATATTTGAAAACATTTTGGCAATTCTGGTGCGAACACGCAGGTAGATAATACCATATGCATTGCGATTGTGCCGTTTGTGTTCGGTCAGCGGCCGTGTTCGTGCTCTTCTAATGAGGATGCGGAAGATGAAGCTGGAGTTGAAGAGTTGCAAATGTCTATTAAAAGAGCCGCATGTGGCTCGCGAGCCGCGGTTTGCCAACCCCTGTTCTAAGTGAAAAAAAAATGTACGAAAGATTAATTGTTTTCAAATTATATGCTTGTAAGAATTTCTAAGAGCATTATAACACTTTGGTAATGTTTTGTTTACATCAGAAAATTAAAACCATCAAAAGCTTATAGACCGCAAAAAAATCACAGGAGTAAATGAAAAATATATTGTTCTATTAAAATACAAAACCCGCTTGAGTAAAATAAAGCGTAAGTGCTTTTTCACTAGACACTTAAAAAATAAAACATAAAAATGTATTTTTTCTCTCTTAATATCTTTTTTCTACAACGACGCAAATCTCTATTCTTGAATTATTGTTTGCGCTTAAATATTTCAAATAACACAGTAATTTATTATTCTCACGGCAAAGTCTCAGTCGACCAATTAAAGAAACGGGAGATAAAATCAGATAATTACGAAAATATTTAAAAGCAAGTCTAGAAAATTAGATATTTTATTTATTTCGCAAAAAAGTGGAGACGAAATTAAATTCTTTTAAATCTTCTTCCCAGTATCATGTCAGGTCCCCTCAACGTAGAATATCACCTGAGAGTAGACATATTTGTCCCCGGCAGCGCGAAAAAGATCTCCAACGCCCCTTATGCCAGTCCACTCACGTATTTTGCGGAGCGAGGAAATTTGACTCCGGCCAACACCTCTTCGACCTTCTATTTTGCCTTGGATGATCAGGTGCAGTAATTTGTACTTTAGTCCTCTAAGTGGCATATACTTAACACTCCTTATCCCCAACACTCCTTATACCAGTCAAATCACGTATATTGCGGAGCCTGGAGATTTACCTCCTACCAACACCTCTTCGACTCTCTATTTTGCCTTGGATGATCAGGTGCAGTAATATGTACTTTTCTCCTCCAAGTACATGGACACTTTTATAGGACACTTTTCGGATTTTAATATTAGTCAACAACTCTCTATCAACTTTGGATCTTTGAAGAACCCTTGTGTTGCTGACCATATCCATCCAGGGTATCCGTAGCATTCTCCGGTGCATCCACATTTCGAATGCTTCCAGTCGGTTCATACTACCAACTGTGAGGGTCCATGATTCCACTCCATGCAATAACAATGACCAAACGAAGCATTTCACCAACCGTTGTCGAAGTTTCAAGTTTAGATTATCATCGCAGAATACGCTTCTCATTTTATTAAAAGCCGCACGAGATGATTCAATTATGTAATTGACTTTGATTTCTGGGTCGAGGTCTTCCACTAGGATATTTCCGAGGTATTTTATTTTTTTCACTTTTCTATATCATATCTCCATATATTTTAAATAATGTATTTTTTTAAATATTTCAAACATATTTTTTCTTCAAAGACAATTTCCTTAAAAATTCTTTTCAGCTCGTATGTTCGTAGAAACCTTGAATTCATATCACTAGTTTTCCATCCTTGTTACAATGACCATAACAATAGAATTGAAAGCGTTTAAGATGGATTTCCTAAACATCTCGTTTTTAGAGCCCACATTTCAAACTATCAATTTCTGGAGAGATACCTCAAAGCCATAAAATTACTTCAATATAAAATAAGTTTTGGTCTACTCTATATATCCTACAACATGTTTAACAACTTAATAGTCTACTCGTATTTTGCGTAAATTTCCTGAACGTGTCAACTTTATAGCCCACATTTCAATTCAAACTGTAGGGAATACCGACGTCCCTAAATATTGTCAACACGCACGGTCAACGACCGATGAATCAACCTTTGGATATGTACAAAGATCACATACCAGAACGTCAATATTGTTTACACGCAAATAATATTTACGTCGCATTCCACGGTAGAAAGAGAACGCATCGCGTTTTCTCACCGTTTCGGCAATAAATATTCTACCCACTATATCATTGGCAACGTCTGCGACCACCTCGGCACGCACAGGAGTGAGATCAAGATATACTGCGGACGCATTCACGCGCCCCGTTCTGAAATTGTATATATATACCTACTTATCGACAAATAAAGAGCACTTATTATTATTCACTTGACCATTCATCGTTGTTTACTATTTATTGATTATTCACTCTCACTTCCCGCATTCCTGAATCGACGTATTTTATTTTAAATACAAAACAAATCATAATCATCACGACGACAAATAAAGCATTCCGCTAAAAAACTATCAATTTCTGAAGAGGTACCTCAAAGCGATAAAATTACTTCAATAGAAAATAAGTATTGGTCTACTCTATATACACAACATTTTTAACAACGTAATAGTCTACTCGTATTTTGGATAGATTTCCTGAACGTCTCGACTTTAGAGCCCACATTTCAAACTATCGATTTCTGGAGAGATACCTCAAAGCGATAAAATTGTTTCAATAGAAAATAAGTTTTGATCTACTCTATATATACAACATTTTTAACAACTTAATAGTCTACTTGTATTTTGACAGGCTGATATTCAATTGTATGACCTGCCGAGACCATCTAGAGTCTCCAGATTATTTTACTCTAGACATCCCTCAGCCAACTACATGCAATTGAGATTTATAAATAAGGCCTGCATTTAATTCGAAAGGTTAACCCTTAAGCAGGTCCTGTTCGCATCGAATTTGATTTTACTTAGGTACCAACTGAAATCCAAGTACCCTGATTTTAAAATTCATTAATAAATTAAATTTTAATTATAACGTTGAAAGACAACAATACCTAGACAAACCTATTTTTTATCTCTTTCTCTGAATTTTCTCTCCCCTTTCAGAAACTCTTTTTTTTTTAATATCTTAACTTTCCTACAATAATGTTCTGCTTTATAAAATTTATTAATGTAATTTCTTAAAATAAAAAAACTGTATTGTGCTATTGTAATATACTTTCGTTATGTATATCTTTGAGAATTTATTACCACGTAGCAATCTCTTCCAACCAACCAGACAATTATAAAAACATTTTATGTGTGAGAATCGAGATTAGCAAAGACAATCGAACCTTTTGTTAGAAGACAGGCATCTTCCAAATTAGGTCACGGAGATCGTCATCTGTATTATTTATTAAATAAAAAAACCAATGAAAAGTAATATCAAACAACAACTTCAAGCTCCTCGGTTTAGTGGTTAAACAATTATTTTAAACCTGCAAGATAAAAAGTATTTTTTTGAAGGTGACCAAATAAATAATGTTCCGTGGAATAAATCCCACACGAATAAATTATGAAAAGAAAAAAAAAACAGTATCAAATTGAAATATATTTTTAAAATTCGTTTGAAAGAAAACGACAAAATGCTTAGTTTTTACTCAAACTATTGGGTGTTAACACAGTTATGTCCGTTTTTTTTTTTCAAATGAAGAGAACAAGAGGACATAACAAAAAAAATACAGCAAATTAGTCAATAATGTATTCTGTTTCATTATTTTACAACAAATTAGTCAATAATGTATTCTCCTTCATTATTTATAACTTCTTGCATCGTTCTACAAGTTTTTCAATGCCTGTGCGATAAAAATCATCCGGTCTTGACTCAAGGAATTCGTCCAACCATGTCCGCAATTCTACGTCATTATTGAAGCAAACGCCGCGCAAATTGTTCAAAAGCGACCGGAAAAGACGAAAATCCGACGACGCGAGGTTTGAAAAACATGGAAAGTGCGGCAGGACTTCCCAACCAAGCGTTTGAATGGCATTTTTCGTAATGTTGGCGGTATGAGGGCGGGTGTTATCGTGTTGCAGAATAACGCTGTATTGCCGATTCGGCCTTTTTTGTTGAATCGCAACGTTGAGCCGCTGCATTTGCAGAATGTATAGCTCAGCGTTGACTGTTTGATTGCTTTTAAGTATCTCGTAGTGGATGATGCCTTACCCATCCAACCAGATGCAAATCTTGTTGACCATAACTCTTTTTGCTTGTTGACCATAACTCATCCATTCATTCCGTTTCTTCATATTCACATAAAGGCACCATTTTTCATCATCAATAATTATGCGGTAAAGGAACCTTTGCTTGTGGCCATGCGTAGCTCGATGACGCGCGAGCAAACCAGCAGAAATTGTCGAACGTTGATTTTTGTTGTTTTAACTCAAAACATGTGGAACCCAAGCGCCGAACTTCTGGACTTTTCCCATTGATTTAAGATGGCGGTATACAGTCATATGACTACAATTCATCTGCTCAGCCAACTCTACGGTGGATTGAAGGGGATCTTCATGAATAATATGGTTTAAACTGTCTTCATCGAAGTCCACTGGTCATCCGGAACGCTCCATGTCTTTCAGGTCAAAATAACCGTCATTGAAACGCCAAAACCATCGACGAGCTGTCCTTTCATTCATAGCATCTTCATCATACACTTCGCAAATATCACGAGCAGCTTTGGCAGCTGTATTCCCTCGATTGAACGCGAACAGAAGGAGGTGTCGAAAATGCTTACTTTCTTCTACTTGACATTCCATTTTGAAGGCTTGTATTCAAATAAAATAACATACGAGTATATAACGTAAAAGCAAGCACAATATCTTGTAGACCAGAAATTTTTCTTATGAATTACGTATAACATTTACCATTTTCTTTTACTTTTGGTACTCACTTTTAAATTTGGAAAAAAAACGGACAAAACTTATGTTAACGCCTAATACTATACGACAAATGTCCACAAACTTAAAGTTTGGATTTAAAAAATTTGAAAAATTCAATTTTAATGTTAAAAAAGGTTCTAAAGAATATTACGTATAATTTTTTTTTATGATTTGAATTTTCTTTTATATAACATGACCGTTATTTTACTAGACAATATTCAAACATAATATAGTTAAATACATAGAAATAGATTTAGAATATAAATAAAATATAATATGTATCATGTCATTCAGTCATTTTCCGCGAAATTAATTCTTCAATATACGAATATCTATTTACATTAAGGGCAGAATATTAAATTCAAAGAAAATAATTTATAACATAAAAGAAGTTCCAATATTCACTTTATATATTTATTGCTTTGTTTATATGACAAACGTATTATTCTGTTTGAATTTGAGACAAAATATCAAATCCGAGTGAAAAATTTCTCTACTTAAAAAAAAATTACTTTTTTTTTCCTTTATTGCTGTGACACGTGTTTCAATACCTTATCTCAAGGCTGTGTTCAAGCGAAATGAACACAATTTATAACAAGAACAACGTTTAAGTCCATCTGGTGTTTGATGATAAAAGTGTGTGATTCACTGACCTAAAGAAAATATTTTTATGGTAGGCAAAAGTTTAAACATTTTCTGACAATTGTCATAAACACCATTAAGCAGTTTTTTTAGCTAGGTTGGTAGAGAAGACAGAGCGCTGGAAATATCTACCTCGACACACATATTTCGCTTTTTGTCCATCCATACACCTTCTCATACAGCTTCTACGATTTCTTTTACTTTTCCTTCTTGCATTATCTTGAACCAACCATACTTCCTTGGCTTTCCTCTCCTTACATAGTTTCCACTCACATTTGCACTGTGTATAGGTAGGTTTTGTTGGGTTTTTCTTAATTTCCGTATTATGTCTTCTTATTTTATTTCAACTAATAGTAAATGAATTGTTTATTTCTTTTACGACTTATAAAAACACTGTATTCATTCAGATGTGTGTGATTTTTTTTATTAACATAAATCTTTATCATTATGTATACCATTATTGAAAGTGATTAGTTTGTCATTTTACTTGAATTTAAGAAAATACTTTATGGATTAAAACAGTTTAATGTATCCATGATGAGTCTATTATATGAGTATATGTTATCTGTTATATGTTATCTGTTATATAGTCTGTTTAACCATGTTTACAAAATAATATAAAAAAACAAATATTTTTCAACCGACAGAAAACTTAATTTGATAGCCATTCCCAGTTTCATTACAAATGAAAAATACATAAGTATATTTCGTTATATTTTACACGAAATTGCAAGCTCTATATTAATGTTAATGCTCGTGAAGAGCTAAATTCTTGCGTTGCAATTTAATCATTTGTCAAAAATCCATTTAAGATAATCTCCTACGTGCGATTCTCAAATGCAATGTATTCTCACCAGTTAGGTCACAGCATTTTATATTACCTTACGTAACTCCTGTACAAGAAACACATACAGTGAGCAGCTGTTAACAATGTGGTATATGTTATGTTATCTTATGTAACTCCTGTACAAGAAACACATACAGTGAGCAGCTGTTAACAATGTGGTATATGTTATGTTATCTTATGTAACTCCTGTACAAGAAACACATACAGTGAGCAGCTGTTAACAATGTGGTCTATGTTATGGATTTCTCAGCGCTTACATATCAAATACAAGGCTGCACATTACGCATTGGACGTTATAATATTAAGAGTGCACCACTCATTCTGAAGTAAGGTAGATCCAGGAAAATCCATCACCAGGTTGTCCAGAATATAGCCGTTTTTTTTACATAACACTCCGTCAAATGAGACCGCCAATTATTGACGATCAACAGTTGTTGATTTTTCTCTAGGATCTTCCAAAATTATCGATAAGAGATAAGGGAGAGATTTTTTTATTTTTGGCATTAGAAGCAGATGGTCGATATGCGACATCCTTTCCCGATCTTTGAAAATGAAGTATGAAGCGTTTGACCAGTGTTTCCCTAACTGTGGTCTACGATATTTAATGTATTTAAATTTTACCTTTTAATACTTTCCAAAGCCCTCTTTTAAATACAATTATCTTACTTACATCAGGAATTACCGTTACATGAACTCATCAGTGTATAAAAATATATTTGATCAACATATCGATTTATAAATCTCAACATTTACAGAATTACGTAAAAAAAAGCTCAAATTAAGGACCTTTTTGTAACAGAAATGAGTAATTCATTTTATGTTTTATGTTTAACAAGTAAATTGTGTGACAGATGTAAAGAGCAAGGACTGAGAATAAATGTTGCAAAATCCAAAGGCATTGTGATAGAAAAGAGTTAAAGAAACAGAAAATGTAGCATATGGGTAAATAATGAAACATTACAGAATATTGAAGCCACTGCTATTTAGGTAGTATTTTTTCAGATGATGGAAGAGTTATGAGGAATTTCGAAGGGTATGTAACGTTAGGAAACAAAGTCAATTGGTCACTAAAACATACATTCTCAAACCGTACAGTGTCAAAAAAAATCTAGGATAATAGTCTACAACAATATTTTACTGCCAAATTTGATGTACGGTAGTGAAACGTGGATGTAGAACAAGATTGTAAAGAGTTGTAAAAATTCGTAAACTAAGAAGAATGTAAATTTTAAGTTGATGTGTAAATTAAGATGAAGAAGGGCTCTTTTAGAAGGTTTGGGCACGAGGAACGAATGCATTAGGAAAGACTAACAAAATAAAGTTCCATTGAAAGTCTGTAAAGGAAGTTTAAGAAAAACATGATTGAAACAAAGGGTAGATATTTTGAAAAAAATAAATATTGAAGTCAGAGACGTCGTAAGAACTATATGAGATGTATGGATGAAGATGATGCGAAATATGTGAGTCATGACAGCAAAGCGCAACATAGATTTTTCTCTAGCTGGCACTCTTTTTTTTTTTTTTTTAACCTGGCGAGTTTATTGCCATGTGGCAATCTCTTCCAACAAACCAGAAAAAAAAATTATAGGCTCTAAGTGTTAACCAGACTGGAATCCTATTTTAAAAAATTTGGGTTCCAGCGGGGATCGAACCCGCAACCTCCGGATCGGCAGACAAGTGTCTTACCACCAGGCTACGCAGGTCGTCTCTTTGAGCTCTTTGCTTTCCTCGAAAGGGAGACGGCGTGATGGTATGTGTATGTTTGTGAGTTTAATGCTTATAAAATACATTTCAATAGTATTTTAAAATTTGAAAGAAATTTATTTATAATTTTACAATGTTAGTTTATCAGGTCACGATTTTACAATGTTAGTATATCAGGTCACGATTTTACAATGTTAGTATATCAGGTCACATACTACAGTACTTATTCCAAAAGTATTGAAAGAAACCGGAAGTTTTTTTTTTAATTTTACGAAGATTGGTTGTTTATTTGCGTCATCTTTAAAACGTCAGTTCTGAAACAATTCCGCCAACAATATCTTGACTTTACAGGGGTTGAAAATATCTTATATTGAATTCCAACTCAATGGAGTAAGCCTTCGGGCGATCTGTAAATGCCTTCTTCACTTGTGGGAGGAAAAGGAATTTTCCTTTTATTTTACAACCGTATTTTCTCATGGATTTAAAATATCGCATGTGGTATCAGTCTTCAATCCAATATTTTATAAAAATATGAAAATCTCTACTTTTATACGTAACAAAACATTTTCTCGTGTAATGTACATTCACGTATATGGAGAAAAATAAAACGACTTGTATTTCCTCGTTTACTGAACCATATAAAATTCCCTCGTTTTATACGAAAAACAAAACAATTCAATTTGGTTCGTTGTTTTTTTTTTGACCAAAGGACCTTGTTTTAATATATTTTTCATCAATAAAAGAAAGCTCAGGTTTTCCGTTTGTCACTAAGTATGCACTTGTGCACTCATAATATTTTTGACAGATTATTTACTCGCATTTTTTAAAGACAAGTTATGATCAAAGGTAGGTAGTTTTATACCTCCGAATACTAGGCAGATAAAATGTCTGTTTTTTTAACGGAGTAGAACAATGCGGGGAGTCAGATTTGTGGCGACTATATGCGCAGTCACTGAACCCACGAGACAACCTTTGCCCACCTTAACAATGCGAGACAAACAGTGCCAAAGTCCACGCGGTCGGTCATTCAACTCACTACCAGTGAAGACCGCATTCGATGAGGAAAGGAGAGAGCAACACATCTTTCGCGCTGTCTCTCAAAACAAAAGGATACCTACGCATCGACAATAAACATATTGTAAGCGCAAAGGCGAGACAGCGATATATCTCGTGCGCATTCCCGCACACGTCCAAAATATTATAAATACCGACATTTGTCAATAAAATTTCTCTTTGCATATTGCGATTTCGACAAGTTTTTATTTACCAACAATCATCCTCATCATCTCTCCTTTAAGGAACAACGCGTCCCTAAAGATGGACCACCTTCTGCACAGAAGTACATTACAGTTATACACCTCAAAAAGACTTAAAAATAAGAAAAATCAAAATAAAAGTTCCGTGATAAAAAAATCATAACAATAAATTAGTTTGACACCGTTTAATTATATAAGTATATCTTAAGGCTATTAGATGTCTCGTTCAAGAACTTAAGGCATTAAGTCACATTCCAAGAACATTTACTGGGTTGCCTTCTCTCTTGACGTCTGAATGATAGTCCATGTTTGATAATTAACATTAATAACAAAAGGACAATTCACCCAGTAAACTTACCACAAGGACGCATTTACCTGCGACTCGAGCCCATTATTAAAGAGAGAATAAAGGTCTTATTAAAATTCTGATAAGGGAATTGTGTTAGGTGTTAACATAAGTTGTGTCAATTTTTTTTTCAAATTTAAAAATGAGCACCAAAAGTAAAACAAAATGCTAAAGGTTATACGTCATTTGAAAGGAAATTTTCTGCTCTACGAGTTCGACAATTGATTTTTGTTGTTTTTACTCAAAACATGTGGAACCCAAGTGCCGAACTTCTGGACTTTTCCAATTGATTTAAGATGGCGTTATACAGTCATGTGACTACAGTTCATCTTCTCAGCCAATTCTACGGTGGTTTGAAGGAGATCTTCATGAATAATATAGTTTAAGCGGTCCTCATCAAAGTTCACTGGTCGTCCGGAACGCTCCATGTGTTTCAGGTTGAAATTGCCTTCTTTGAAACGCAAAAACCATCGACGAGCTGTCCTTTCATTCATAGCATCTTCACCGTACACTTCGCAAATGTCGCGAGCAGTTTATTGAACGCGAATAGAAGGAGGTGTCGAAAATGCTCACTTTCGTCTCATTGACATTCCATTTTGAAGGCATGTAATCAAATAAAATAATATATGTAACGTAAAAGCAAACACAATATCTGTTAGAGCAGAAAATTTTCTTTCGAATGACGTATAACCTTTACCATTTTAATTTTTTTTGGGGCTCATTTTTAATTTGGAAAAAACGGACACAACTTATGTTAACACCCAATAGAAACAAAGGAAGACAAACAAGTAAACCTTTGAAGATATTCCGATATGTGATAGTGACACATTTTGCTTTAGGTGTATTATATGTGTGTAGTGTTATATATCTTAAAAAAAATTATAAGACCTCCCAAAAGGGTCACCTTTAAGTGCTTCCTACAGTCACATACGACTTCCATATCTCTAACACCAAGAAGTAGAACATTTCACGCCCCAGGACTGGCAATGGTAAAAGCTCTATCATAATACCTCGCCCTTTTGGGGCAGTTTAGAAGTCATTTTCTTAGATGAAGAAGAAATCGATTTACTCCTTTCTGAAGGAGCACATCTCAGACACATATATTATCTTCTCCAATGTTTTTCAAACTCTGGTGTGTTGTCGTAAGTAGGGGAGTCCCTTTGGAGAATTCACTTTTCGTCATTACGTGACGTCGTTTAACTACAAAATGTAAAGAATTTTACGATATTTTAGCTTAGATAGTATGTGGGATGTTATTTTGTCCCCCCAAGATGGTGCGGGTGGCAGTGGGGTCAAACTGTCTTATTCTTTTGAAAGTTCATATCGATCGAGTTCAAAAAGAAGGAAACGTGACTTGGAATCTATTTATGGAAAACTTCAAGACAAAAACCATTTTTATATCAATAAATGGCCTACTGTCGGTAGCAGATAGTATAAAGATGACATGTTGACCGTTTTGAATTATGCTGAACGATTTCCACAACTCTCACGCGAAAGATATTCAACGTTGGATTACAAGATAACGGCATTTATTAATATTTTCAGTAGCGGCATTTATAGACCATAATATTGGATTTTCATCTTATGTCATTATAACGTCCTAAAAACTTGCATTAGAGACATTCAATGATAAAGGTGAAGTGGGTGCAGTGTGCCCGAGATAGGGATTTAGGAGCTAGTCCTTAAGAGAAGAGATGATTTGTTGATAAATAATAAAACACGTTAGATTGCAATGCGGAAAAAGAGTCCAATTTTATTAGTAACGTAGGTATTTATATCTTTTTAGAATGTGCGCGAGAATGCGCTCGCGATATGCCTACGTCTCGTTTCTGTGAATGCAAAACGATTAATTGTTGTATGTAGGTATCATTCAAATACGGAGCTGGCGAGACAGCCGTGGTGCGTTCTCTCTCTAGTATGGAATGCGGTCCGCTCGGCTATGGGTTGAATGGCCGGCGGGTGAACTTCGGACTTGCCTATTTAGATTGTCGAGGAGTGCGAAGGTCATCTCATCGGTCATTGACCGTATGTATGAACACCCACAGTATTTTGAGTGGGCGACCGCCACAGGGACTTGTGGAAGACCGAAAGGGAGGCCTATATCCAGGGATAGATCCAGAACGGCTGAAGAAGAAGAATGATAAATATAATCTTATGTAATCAAATAATGCGTGTAGTGGCTCAAAATACGGCTGTTCTTGTTTGAAAAATACTAACATATTACTTTTCAACCGATTTCCCTAATAGCCTTTTTAACTTATTTCTGCTTGATTTTAAGAGATTATCATATGGCAATAAGTCTGGCAGGTACAAAATTGCACTATGACACAAAATCATAACCAACGACGGCGGTATCCAAAAATAGCCAGGGAGTTTTTATGACTTTCTCAATTGGATTCATCATATTACGTCAATATGATGCTTTAGCGTGATGCTTAACTTGATACGTCGTGATGATTTTGATATGTCTTGTATTTAAAATAAATACAAAACTCAGGAATGCGGATAAAAGTGAAAGTGAATAGTCAATGAACGGTTGAGTTAATAATAATCTTTATTTGTCTACAAGTAGGTATTTTATAGTTGTGAGTGAATGCGCCCGCGATATATACTTTGTCTCACTCCTGCGCGTGCCCTAGTATAACGGGTAGGATATTTATTTGCCGAGACGGCGAGACAAAGCGATGCGCTCTCCCTCTACCGTGGAATACCGCGTATGATTTTATTTGCGAGTACACATTGTTGACGTTTCTAGTATGTGACAATTGTAGATGTCCAGAGGTTGATTCATCGGTCGTTGACCCTGTATGTTTGACAATTTATTTTGACAACAAATTATGTTTGACAATTATTTATTTAGGGACGTAGGTATCCTACAATGCCATAATAATTAAACAAATTACTCAATGTCGCATTATTATTGGTATTTTGGTGTAAAATTGAATTTTAATACCTCTGTTTGCAATTCATTATCACTATCCCCGTTTCAAATTCATTATTCATATCCAAGTTTCAAATTCATTTCTGATATCCCAGTTTAAATTTCATTATTGGCATTAAAGTTTCAAATTTATTATTGATATCCCAGTTTGAAATTCATTATCGCCATCCCGGCTTAAAATTCATTATTTGCGTACCACTTTAAAACTCATTATCGGCATCTCAGTTTTAAATTTAATATCGACATCGCGGTTTGAAATTTATTACTGGAAACCCAGTTAATTCACTATCGGCATCCCAGTTTTGAAATTCACTATCGGCGCTCCGGTTTGAAATTCATTATTGGCAAACTGGTTTGAAAATTATAATTGGCATCCTGGTATTGAATTAAATATTTATCATACATTCCAGTTTGATATTAACAATAAGCATCCCGGTTTAAAAAATAATTATTGGCATTCTACTTTGAAATTCGGTATTGGCATCGTGATTTATAATAAAATTTAAGATATCACTTATTCTGGATTAATTTAGGGGTTTACATGAGCTCATTTTTTTACTTAAAAAAATGAGCTATTACTGTAAGTTTCTATTTTTTTCTTTTTTCTTTCTTTTCTCTCTTTTTGCTGGTGGTGAATCGGGGATTGTGCGTTATCTTCTCATTCATTCTTTTAAAACTGCTTAACTATTTCAATGTATTACTGCCTAACTATTTCAATGTTGTTTCAACTATTTCATTTCCCATTTGTCATTTTATAAAATTTGGACTCCTTTGAGGCTTTCCTTTTTTTCGTTCTTGTTGACAGTTAACCTGAGGTGGTATATGTGGGTTTACTTTTAATGTTGTGTTATGCCATACGTTTTTGTTTTTTTTATTTTTTTTTAATCTAGATATGCGGGGGTGTGGAATGAAAGCCCCCCGATGCCCTTGCGGTCGGGCTCGCCCTACATTGGTGGGGTGTATCTCGGCCGGGGTAATGTTTGTGGGATGAGCCCAGACCTTTTAATGTCTTCTCTTCTCTTTTAATGACCTTTTAATATTTTCTGTGTTTTTTTTTATCTTCTTGTTCTACGTGTTCAATGGTGTGGGCTGAAAAACATCTGGTGTCCCCGTGGCTGGGCTCGCCCTATATTGGGGGGGGGGGGGTATCTTGGCCGAGGGGATGTTATTAGATGAGCCCAGACCTTTTGATAGCTTCTATTTTTTAATGTATTCTCTATTTAATGTGTTCTTGAAATGTGTCTAAATGTATAATGTACATACTATGCTAATAAACCTGTGTTTATTTATTTATTTAAGTTCGTTTTTTTTTTTTTTTTTACAAAACAGCACTTTGTTTGTCGACCGTAGTCAATCAGTTTTATTAAAAACTATACAATTAAACGATAAAAAAAAACCAAGTCTATGGAATTTACATCTACAAAAAAATGTCACGAATCCATCTTATAAATATTTTATTTTTCTTCGTATAAAAATTAGACATTAAATTTTATTCTTATAATGATTCAAAATCGTGCTGTATCAAAATCGCGCCCTGTTCATACGAAAATCGCAGAATCAAATAAATTTATATGAAAAACGTGAGAAAGAGACTTATATTTTTTATATTTTTTTACGCTGGAAAAACCTCTGGAAACTGAGAGATATTAAATTTTTATGTGTATTTTAAGAGTTTACACACCAAACGTATGTGCCTGCAAACTAGTAATATGGAAAAAAGTGAATTTTATTCACAGAAGAATTTGTTTCCTTCCAGAAACTTAAAATAAAAAAGAAATTAATGACACAGAAGCGGAAAGAAAATTTCTTGGGATTTATCTACTTTTTGAAGTAAACGGACATCTTACAATCACATTAACGTTTTTTCACAAAATATACTCTTGATTTTTTATATACGAGTACATCTCCAACATTTGACTTCCAAAGCCTAGTATTGTATTACACTTCCGTTTTATACAATAGAATCTGGTGAGTTTATTGACATGTCGTAATATTTTCCAACCAGCCAAAAAAAGCGGAAAAGACCTTCAGTCAGGGATGGCCAGAGATAGCAAACCTATTTACTCAAGTGTATCAAAGATTATGCCCATTTCTTCAAATAAATGTTTGCGTATCAACTAAACAATACGAAATTTGTAATTGTGTCAGATGAATAATAATTATTGAACTTGCATCATTTTTGTTTTTCTTTCTTTTCTTCTGATAACAGCAATAAATTCTTATGTTTCGTTTCAAAATGATTTCTTACATACAACACTTTTATTACAAATAAGACAAAGCACACAAACGTTTTTTTCAATAACACTTTAGGAACGTATGTTCCTTAAAGGAGAGATGATGAAGATGATTGTTGATAAAAAAAAACTTGTCGAAATCGGAATATGTAAAGAGGAATTTTCTTGACAAACGTCGGTATTTATAATGTTTTTTGAACGTGTGCGGGAATGCGCACGAGATATATCGCTGTCTCGTCTTTGCGTTTACAATATGTTTATTGTCGCGCGTAGGTATCCTTTTGTTTTGAGAGACAGCGCGAAAGATGTGTTGCCCTCTCCTTTCCTCATGGAATGCGGTCTTCACTGGTAGTGAGTTGAATGACCGATCGCGTGGACTTTGGAATTGTTTGTCTCTCATTGTTAAGGTGTGCAAAGGTCGTCTCGTGGGTTCAGTGACCGTGCATACGGTCGCCACAACACCAAATTTACGAAACCATTCTTCCTGATACAATCGTCTTGGTTCAATACTTAATTTTTTATCCACAGACATTTTGATAACAGTATATCGAAAAATGATGACATATTTAAAGTCCGTAGCATAATATATTCGAAAAAACCGAAAATGCAAGACACAACAAGGATATTGGAATACAAGACACCCCCTCTACCTCACGCTTGGCCAAAAAAAATCTGTTTCTCGCTCACTCACATATAAAATGATGGGTGTGCGTGAGACATAAAGGACCCGTACCGCGAATGCATGTTGTATTAGAGATGGAAAAGAGTAGTTCACTTAGATGAACGAATCTTTTTTCGGTCATTCAGTATAATGAACTAGTTTACTAGTTCATTTAGTTGAATGACTTATTGTTTGCTCAATGAATGGAGCTAAAAAAACTCGAATACTTTTTTCAAACAAAATTCGAACTTTGCTCGCATGTCACCAAAAATGGTTCGCGTGACACGCGTGTCTTAAGTTCGCCATCCCTGAACTAGGCCACGGAGTTCTGCCTCCTACTTCATAAGGTGCCGTCCGAAAGAAGGATACACCTCCACTTACCATGACCAGAGTCATTTTTACAGCACTTTTGAAGTAAGCAGTGGTTGTAATCTGTCTTGTGATCAAAACCCTATAGTTTTCCTAGGATCAAAAATGTATCCATTGTATCTTTCCTTTTGATTATTTGGTCGAAGTATTTGAGATTTCGAAGTTTTATTTTTGAAACAAAAAACTGTTTAATTTGCATTTCTTCGAGAATCTATGAATTTGTCATGTGTATTGTCCATGATACACGAAACACAAGTCACAAACCCCGTCCGATTTAGTCGATATTTTTAATGACGACGTTGTTGAGTTCAGTAATGTTCTTATCTAGCATTTCCTCAATCTAATGCCTTAACTGGGGGAGCTGTTATACTATTGTCTTTTTAGCCTTCTTCTTCTTGGTCTAGGTCGTATGACCTGTTTGTGACGGTAGGCTGTCCTGGGATGATAACGTCCAGCTGTCCTTCCACCTTTTCGGTGGCCTTCCTGGTAATCAGTCTTAACAATTTTCGCAAGTTTCGTATCCTCGATGCAGTCTTCATGATCACTCCAGAAGCACCTTCTGTTTCTTCCCCATCTCACTATGTCTTCAACACCATATACAGACTTTATCGTCTCATTTCTGATCCGATCTCTAAGAGTTCTGCCTGCAATGGAGCGTAAGGTTCTCATTTCTGCCACTCTGAGAAGGTTTTTTGTCCTGTTGGTATCGGCTCTCACTTATCCCATATATCATGATGGGGTGGACGTATGTCTTATATATCCTGACCTTACTTTCGGTTAGCATGTGTTTGTTTCTCCATATAGTGTCCCTGAGGCAGCCATCCAAAGCTGTCGCTTTATTAGTTTGTGCTCGTACTTCACTGTATAGGTCAGTGTTGCTGGAGATCTTTTTAACCTAAGGTTATTTATTATTTGTAATATATCTTATAATATTTCTTTGAGGCAGGTTATATTATTTGAAGTCATATTTCTAAGTATTGTATTGTTGATTAATTTTGTTGTGCTTTGGTATGTTAAAGCATCAAATCTTGAAGATATATGTGACATATCATAAATTGTAAGATTATTTTGAAGGATATTAATAGGTTATCGTTAAATTTGATCTTTGAGTGTGCTATGTAACGAGCATGTATGTGCCTTTCATTGTGCATAAATAAATAAATCACATCGCTAAGGCTTTTATCTTCTTCGGTTCCTTTACTCTGAAAATCTAGATTTCTGTACCACACAGCAAGATTGGGAACGTCAATCAACCTTTTGCATACACAATATACATTTAATTATGACTTGTTATGTATTGCACCATTGTAATACTGGCTTAGCAAAAATATCATAGTATAAATAGGCCGAAACCTATACGACGGTTGTCGCCAAAGAAATAATACGAGAATTGAATTTTGCATACAAGAGAGCGAGAGAGGAATATTTGGATTCTCTCTGAAAGTAATTCGAAAGTTGAATCTCGGTGGGTCCGTGATACTGAACGAATTTTAAATACCTAGCTAACAAGTTTTGAACCGGTGTAAAAGGGGAGGATGTATATATAAATGATATATATAAATAAATTTTACATTTATGAATATATATTTTCATAAATGTAGAATTTGTTTTACTTCCGTGAATATTTCACGGGCTGCAACTAGTATATTGTAATTATCAATATACTATACCTTTCCACTTCATTTTCCCGCCTTTTTAAATACATTTTTATGTCCTCATTTGATTCTAATACCCCAATGTGGAACTAAAATAAACTATTGTGTTGCCGAAATGTGATATTCAAATCAGTGCTTCTTAAACTTTCTGTGTTCATGGACAATTTTTTTATTTTATTTCACTTCATCGCGGACCAGCTTTTTCTTATGAAATTGAGTAAAAGTAATGTTGAAACGAAAAAGAAAACCGGAATTCAAACCCTTTTTATTTCTTATTCTCGGACTCAATATGCAAAAGAAATACAATTATTAAGAATAATGCATTTTAAATTAAATTTATAATCATGGGGTGACACGTTTTATAATCGGCATCAGGCTCGCCATGTATTGGTGGGGTGTATTTTGGCCGAGGTGATGTTATTAGATGAGCTTCTGATAGCTTCTGTCTTTAATTTATTTTCTGCAATTTATGTGTTTTTGAAGTGTATTTAAATATATTATGTGCATACCATGTCGTTATCAATAAACCTATATTTATTATTTTATTTATTTATAATTATGGGGTGACACGTTTTATAATCATAGAGTGACACGTTTTATAATCATGGGGTGGCGCGTTTTATAATCCTAGGGTGACACGTTTTATAATCATGGGGTGACACGTTTTATAATCATAGGGTGATACGTTTTATAATGATGGGATGACACGTTTTATAATCATGGGGGGTGGGGCACGTTTTATAATCATGGGGTGACACGTTTTTTAATCATGGGGTGACTCGTTCTATAATCATAGGGTGGCATGTTTTATAATCATGGGATGACACGTTTTATAATCATGGGGTGGCACGTTTTATAATCATGGGGTGACACATTTTTTAATCATGGGGTGACTCGTTTTATAATCATAGGGTGACACGTTTTATAATGATGGGATGACACGTTTTATAATCATGGGGTGACACGTTTTATAATCATGGGGTGGCATGTTTTATAATCATGGGGTGACACGTTTTATAATCATGAGGTGACACGTTTTATAATCATGGGGTGACACGTTTTATAATCATGAGGGGGCATGTTTTATAATCATGGGGTGGCATGTTTCATAATCATGAGGTGACACGTTGTTTTATAATCATGGGGTGATAATACATGACCAAATAGAAAATTAAATGATAAGATATGAATGTGAATTTAAGCCTGATGTGTTGAGTAAGCTAAATAAGAATACTATGAGATAGTTTTGACACATAGAACAAGTGAATAAAGAAAGACTAACAAAACTAATATACAGTGCTAATATAAGTGGACTTAGGAAAGTACGTATGGATCAAGTGAACGAAATTTCGAAATAACGAAACATAAGTAATCAGCCTTGAAGGAGCCGAATAAAGGCTGTAGGAACGCGTGTACTGAAAGTAATAAATACGTGGGGGGGGCAATGCTTGTTATAAAACGCAATGAATTTATTGGGAATAAATTTTAACTTTAGACTTATGTGTTAAAGAAGAGCAATCTGAGATGGTTTAAATTAGTGGAACGAATGAATGAAGAAAGACAAAAAAACGAAATAGAAATTGCTGATGTAAGTGAAACGCGTTCTAGAGGACTACCAATGAAAAATATTGTTCAATCAAGCAATCGTTCGATCGTTGCTAGGCCTCGTAGTCGAGGATCCCCGAGCCATTCCAACGTCGATTCGGTTGGGAAGTGAAGCCGTGATTTTTTTTTAAGTGAGTGAGTCGGTTCACACCATTAAACTCACCGGTCATACCGCTGTACTGAATTCGATGGCATACTGAAGTGAAAGGATTCGAGCACATCTTTTTTTTTTTCAAGATATGATCGAAGTCATAGGTATTCTTATACCGCCGCGAATTATGTGGAACAATGCTTGTGTCATTTTAGAGCAGTGTCTGCCAAACTGTGTGCCGCGGCACACTATTGTGCCGCAAGAAGTCTCAGGTATGCCGCGAAGGAAGAAGCCTCAAAACTGTTCTTTCTTCTCCATGGCTCCATCCCAACTCACTGTCCGCGAAGACTGTTGGGGTCAGCTCTCCTCGTCCTCAAGTTGTATGCTCTTCTGTCCCAGACTACGTCCCCCAGGCCGTGCCTCTGCATTAGTTTATCTTTTTGCACCACCCATGAATTCTTTGGTCTTCCTCTGACTGTTATTCGAATAAGATCCATGGAGATTGCCTGGTTCACAATGTGATCGGGTGCTCTGCGTCCAACATGCCAATACCATCTCAATCGTATCTCCTCCATCTTGCTGTTGATGTCTGTAACACCTAGGCCTCCACGAATGCGTGAGCTTTTTATTTTGTCTCTTAGGGACACACCAGCTGACCATCTTAGCATGCGCATTTCAGCAGTTTCTAGTTGCCTAGAGTAAGAGTTAAATAATGCCTATTCATTTAAATTTTCATCAATTATAAATAAATTCAACATCTACATATTCAAATAAATAATTGTCACGTTCGTACATAGTGGTCGACTCGGCACAGGGATACAGTGACGCTGGTATATACGCAGCATACATAACATATATGTTGATAAAATAATAAAATATTTAAAAAAATGTTACCTACACTATGATTTCCTTTTTTCATATTAATAAGGAACATTTCCTTTTTTAATTTCATTAAGGCATTTTTATTTGGTGTGCCGTTGAACAAATCCCATTCACCAGTGTGCCGTGAATTTAAAAAGTTTGGCAGACACTGTTTTAGAGGAATAGCACTGCGAATGAAATTATTAAACAATGAAATGTTAGAAATCAGCAAAATCGTGTTGCATGAAATGGAAGAAGCAAAATAATATAATAATATCGAGATAGAAAAGTCTGGCGTTATGTTTTCTCTGGCTAACCCAACAGAGAAATGGCCTGATGATATGTTTGTTGATAATTTTCTCTTGACTTGGCTCGGTGAAAAGTATTCGTGAACAAACACTTCTCCGGGGACCACAGTTTATGGAACACTGTTTTAAATAATTCTACCTTCCTACTAGATAAAACAGTGACAACGAATCTAAATTCCTAAATTCCTTTGATACCCGGCACACACACAACAAACGAAATTTCGTTTAGCAAAGGGTTCCGTTGTGGTCTTACACGTGTCACCTCCATATTCTGACCCCCGATACAATTCCCTCTGTCCATCATCGTTGCGGTCCATTTTGGGAACACGTTCCTTAGCCGCTCCCGTTTTAAGGTACCGGCCTGAGTGACCGCAAAGGAGCGAGACGGACAAAATGATCGCGGGGAAGTGACACGGATATTATTTCGTGTAATTAGCGTTTTTTACATCACAAAAGAGACTCGTTTGTTCCAGAGAGAGAAAACTAAAGGAAATATACAATTTTCATAAATTTTTAATAATGTAAATAAAACACTTATTTTTTTATTTTGTATTCACTACCGGTTTCAAAGACCTCCGTCTTCTTCATCAGGAGAAAATGAACTTAATATATCTTTGAGTATAATATATCTAAGAGGAACTACAAGAGGCCTTAACAACTATGGAAAGCATTCTTCAAAATAACTACAGTATGAAGATAAATAAAGACAAAACAAAGCTGCTGACTGTAGGCCGAGCGCAACACCAGATGAGAATAGTGATGTCGGGTAAACCACTAAAGAACACCAAGGAGTTTGTCTACCTCGGGAGCAAAATAACATGGGACGGTCGGTCCAAGAGCGAGGTCGACAGCCGTATACATCAGGCTAGACTTGCATTTAATAAAAGGTCGAAAATAATAGAATCAAATAATATAGACCTAAAACTGAGAATACTCCTCATCAAGACCTATGTATGGAGTATCTTGATGTACGGCTGCGAGACATGGTGCCTATCCGAAATAGATAGACGAAGACTAGAGGCTTTTGAGATGTGGTCCTATAGAAGACTATTAGGAATTTCCTGGAGAGACCGCATCACAAATGGAGAGATTCTCCAACGAATCGAAGGAGGAAGGCACCTGCTCAGGAGCCTGTCCGAAAGGCGTGCAAGATGGATCGGTCATATAATACGACAAGAGGGCCTCTTGCATGCCATAATGGAGGGTATGACCGAGGGGACAAACTCTAGGGGACGCCCACGCCGAGAGTACCTGGAGGAACTGTTGGTGGACGTGCGCTGCTCAACATATACAGATTTAAAAAGAGCCGCACAGGACAGGGGGGAATGGAGGAGAAGAGTTGTTATTGCTGCAAACCAGTCTTAGGACTGCAACCACGGAGAGAGAGATATCTTTGAGGGGCATGGCCGCGCGGTAACGCAATAGACTTCCTTGCGAAAGGTCACTGATTCGTACCCCGCGCTGTGTTACTCCCCTCGAAATTAAGGGACTTGAATACAAAGATATAAAGTTTGAAAGTTTTGTCAATTAAATACCGAGTAATCGACCCCAGCACCGTATCTCAGAGTCTATCTTCGATCTTTCTCTAGCCAGTATTGCCCAAATTGCAGTGGCATACAGGAATATTGAGAAAATCTGGATATTAACAAGACGTTTTTATACTTCTCAAGAGATGTGTCTGTTTTTCCTGATCAGTCGCAGCCTTGACAAAGAGACAAAGTTTGAATTCAATGGGAAGATGCAGACTCAGCAGAGACACATGACACGCATGGCAATTGATTAAATGTTCACCATCCCTAGAGTTAAAACCTCTTTTGCCCAAAGGCAATATGCCTATTTAGTTCCATACAATGTGGTGCCGAATTCAATAAAGGTAAAGGGATGAAAACAATTTAGGAAGTCGATCGGAGCGTGGTTGTTATTGTGACAGGAGTTTGAGTACTCGGGTTTGCAAGATGAATGACGTGTGGAAAAGGTTTGTGTGGGTTTTTTTTGTTGTTTTATATTTGTATATTTTTGTTTTTATTTTTATGATTGTGTGCGGTTTATTGTGAGATGAATATTTTTGGTCTGTCTGGAGTGATGGTGTGGGAGGAGTTGGATTAAGCATGATATATCCTCAGTGAGATACAGGCAAACGCCTAGTTTACTGGGGACACGGCAAATCTCTCTCTCTCTCTCCCTGGCTCCATCCCAACTCATTGTCTGCGAAGACTGTTGGGGTCAGACTGACTGGGGACACGACAAATGAAAGGCAACAAACCCAGATGCATGAAAATTGTGTGTCCAAATTAAATTACCTGTTGTTTTTTTTCGCAAATTATGTGTATTTCTTGTCATGTGTAAAATAAAATTTGTAATTAAAAAAAAGGTGTTTGCAACACTTGCGCCGATGTCGAATTTTTAGAAACGGACTAATCAGACAATATTTATGACAACCAAAGTCTCTCAGAATTTTATCAACTGGAGATCTGTTTACTTTTCGAACAACATAACGTGACGGTGATGACGCTTATAGCGATCAGAAATTAAGTTCAATATGACCTATCTTATATTAATAGTTTATTTTATAATAATATATTTAAAGTAAAAAAAGTACCATTGTTTACGAACACACAGTACTGCGAATGAATTCCAAATAATTACAGTTTTGGTTTTGTATGTTAAAACGTCAGCAGTTGGTCTTGTCAAAGTAAGATTGCCGAGCAACCCGACACGCTTCCAACTCGACGTTTCACTGTCGTGTGGTGCTCGTGACACGTTTCAACTCCACAACGACAGACGTCGTCAGGGACAGTGGACGAAATAACCGCTGGAATAATGGCGCAGTGTAATTTCCTGCACAGATCATCAGCTAGTCGAGTGATTAATGGTGCAAGTGTTACTGTGACAGTAAACCATGCACCAAATTAGATTTTACGTATATTGTTCAGACTCTAGATAGTAGGAACATTCAAATATAGTATATCAAAGCTTACGTTCGTACGTATGCCTTTGATTAAATAGAGAACTAGATTTATCGTTTATTTCTTAAGATTTGTACTTATTTAAGTTTGACTTTTTTAGATCAATTCAATAACTTTTCTTTACTTTTCGAAAAAAAATTCCAGGGTTGTTTCATATAACATATTTATTTAAATTATTAGGGTTCACTAGCGTCTTTGAAACTCTTGTTAACCCTTCCTTCCCTGTGAAGGAAGGGTTAACAAGAGGTCTAAAATGTGTTAGGTCTAAAATAAAATTTCTCTCAAGCGTAACGAGAATTTTAAATTATAAGGCAAATTATAAAAAAAGTCATTTATTTTTAACCCTTCCTTCCCTGTATGTATAAGTAGTACACATTGCTTCTAAAAACTTTAATATCTCTATAAATATAGTAAATACTGGGTTCAGATTTTAGGTATTCCTCCTTCTGACGATCTCCGTGGCCTGGTGGTAAGACACTTGTCTGCCGATCCGGAGGTTGCGGGTTCGATCCCCGCTGGAACCCAGATTTTTTTAAATAGGATTCCAGTCTGGTTTACACTAAGGGCCTATAAAAACATATTTCTGATTGGCTGGAAGAGATTTCCACAGGGCAATAAACTCGCCAGGTTAATAAAAAATAATACATTTACGCATTGAACGAAAAAATAATATTAATAATAATTATCATTTATCGGCCACATCAAAGATATTTTGAGAAAATCGGGAATAAATTCACCAATACAATCAAACCTGTGCCAGTGTGTCACGTAGGTATATTCATTCTAAAAAAACTAGCTAGCTTATTTTCCTCCAATACGGGACTTAAACCCACTTTTATTGACAAAATGATAATGATAACAAAATAAATATATTCACATATAAGTTGAGTGATAGGATAGGAAGGTAGAAGATGTGGCCATTAGATTGCTAATTCCCCGAATCTGTTTTGGAATGATCTAATTATTCGATTAATTCCTTTCCTTTACATAAACATAGTAATTTTCGAAGATTTTGCGATTAATTTATTGAAATAATATAAAACAGTTCAAAGTGCGTTGTTAACCTCCTTCTCAGCAGCAACACTCCTTTCGATTTTTGTTAAATCAGTGTTTAAATTAAGATGAGCATAATTTTCTTAAGTTTTTAGCGTTAGCACTGTAAATTCGTATTCAAATGTAATTAAAATTTAAACAGTGTTTTATCCACTTAAAATATATATCGAACCGATGAGTCAATATCTTGAAATTTGTTGGATTCATTTTTTTTAAGTTGATGAAACAACGTTTTTATTTTAATTACATTTGAGCTATTTACGGATGTTTTAAAAACACTATCTGGAAAAAACAAGTATATGAACATCCAAAGCAAGGTGAGGATATACAAGACCTGTGTCCACCCCATAATGACACACAGCAGAATCCAGAGCCGACACTGTCAGAACCAAAAATCTCCTTCGAACCAGCGAAATGAAGGTATTGCTGGCCAAACCGAAGTTGAAGATATTGTCAGATGGGGACGACAGAGAAGAAGGTTATGGAACGAACATGTATCCAGAATGGTGGAACCAAGAGCCGTAAGAATGGCCAGGGACAGTATTCCCCAAGCAAGCAGACCTCCAGGACGACATCCCAAAAGATGGAAAGACAGCTGGCAGTCAACGTCACAAGAGGGAAACGATGATGCAGGACCATAACAGGCCAACAGGCCTAAAATAAGAGGAAGAAGAAGAAGATATTTGACCACAATTTTCCCCAAAGATAAAAGGGCAATTATTGATTATTGGCCTTGATTATTGGTCTTGATTATTGGTCTTGATTATTGAACTTGATTATTGGCCTTGACGACTGCCAAAGAAAAATGTTAAATTCCTCTTATTTTCGAGTATATAGTAACAATACGTTAGTTTATATCTCAAAAAACATATATTACTCATTTGATTGCAACAATTTAAGCAAATGACAAGTCATAAAATAGAAAGGCAAGCTTAATGAGTCGAGAGCTTTGGCCATTGGAGCGTTGAGAATCGGACTTGCCTTCATTTTGACTTTTTTTGCCATTCGCCTATTTGAGGGTAACGTCTTACATATAATAAAAACACAAGCACATAGGCGTAACTCTTCTCAAAAGTTCTGTTGTTCTTTTATAGAAACAACAATTTATTTGAAGCACTTAGTACACCAAGTGCTATAAAAAATAGCTATCTGTGATTATTTCGCCACGTAGAACAAGTGATTGAAGAAATACTTAAAATAAAAACAAATATATAGTGCAAATGTGAGTAAAAAGCGTGTTAAATGAAGCCGCAAAAGAGTTTAATCAGATCAAGTGGATTATAGTTTGAAAAAAATGTTATAGAAATAGGCGGAGCTGTATCAGAAGGCGTATAAAAGTAGAGGAGGCCAATATGTGGTATGCTCTGTCTTATCATTCCTACCCCAATAGGAAAATGGCTAATGACATATTCGTGTATGTATGTTATTAATTAGCGATGCGAGATGTTGCCCTGTTAATCGATAGCGATGCCCTGTTAATCGATCCTTCGAATGGTGGATTATTAGAGTGGTCACATAACACACAGTTCGTCATCATACTTTTCGGCAATACAGCCACACGAAGAGACACAACAACATAATCGCAAGATAAACGCGTGTATTTATTGTTACTAGACAAACTGGATTTTTTAAAGGTTTCTAGCACAAGTCTAGAGGATCCTAGTACTAAAACGAGATATTAATCTCTTAAACCAGAAAGGTATTTTTTATTTTATCTATTGGACAGCGTTGGTTTTGAGGCTATGTATAATTCTTCTTTCAGAATTTTTTCATGTCCACGATTCACTTCAATACAGCAAAGATGGTACTCGAATGTTATTATGAACTATCATCTTAACAGGTTAGTGCATACCAGTCTTTTATTATCGTTGATAATTTTACCTCTTTTCATCAACCTTCTTTGGCCTTAAATTCACACTTAGCAATGATAACTTCATTCCTTATTATGTCATACATTCTCGCCTCGTGTATAGACTCCTTGGTGAATATATTAATTTCCTCTAGTCCCATTTTTTTATTTTTTCGATACTTCACTGTAACTGTGTACCCACTCGTTCCTCTTCTAATATGGTTGGCAAGTTTTTTTATGGTTATTAACGAGAAGATTTGTACAAAGTAATCGCCCTCGTAAATTCTGTATTGAATTATTATTGCTTTGTTGTTCTTCCTCCTGATGGATCGTCCATATTTCTTGTCTTGTTTATTCAGCCTTGTCATCTTGTTCGCTCAACTTTTTATTTGACTTTCTATCTTTCTTCCAAAATTCATAAACGAAATTAAACACTTGAAAATTACTATCTCATGAAAAGAGGCTAATATTTTATTTTCATTTGACGTTAATTTGTTAATTGTCTTTTGTTATGTTACTTACTTAGCCAATGTTATACGAGTATCATACGTTTATCTTTTCCATCAAAATTAAGTATAGGGTGTAAAATCAACATACTAAGATGTAAAAATAAAGCAAGTAACACTTGTAAAGCGAGCCTTAATTAAATGGCTGACTTGTTTATTGTTTGTTGTTTTTTTCGTGAAATAAAATTTAGCAATATACGCATACCATCACGCTATGTTCATTTTGGAGGACTAAAAAATTTTTCAGTGAGATAAGAGGGTGCGGCGGGACAGTAAAGGATATTAAACAATAGAGACCGTATGTGAATTTGGTGTCTATTTCTAACGTTCAACCAGTATAATGCTTTCTGGTATGAAGTTATATGATCGTACTTTTGTAGGTTAAAAATAAGTCTTAGATACACATGTAGTTTGTCCAGCTTTTCATTTGCAACATCCAAGTAGCAGACGTCCACATATTCCAGAATCGGAAAGAGCAGAGATATAACGAGTAAATTTTTGGTTTAGGAGGCAGGAATATTTGCAACATTTTAAGGGAATAAAAGCTGAAGAAAATCCTTTGGCTTACCTTATTTATTTTATCTCGCCATGAGGGAATGTTATCCATTAGCACTTTTAGGTGTTTAACAGTTTTATGTAATGGTATGATAAAGCCATCAAGTAATATTGGAGGACGTTAGTCAGTGTTCAATATACTAAGAAGCTAGGATTAATGAGTAAGCCATGCTCCCTAGTCCACTTGGAGATTGATTGAAGGTCCGCATTTAAATCGTTCAATGCCATTTGAAAGTACTTTCGATCAAAACGAATATGTATATCTGCAGATAATCCGCATACAGATGGTAAGAACACTTAAAATCCGCATACAGATGGTAAGAACACTTAAAATATGTTATTGAGTTGAATATAGAAAAAATGTATATCAACCATTCCAGAATTTTATCATTATTTTTAGCAACATACCAAAATTACGTTCTGATTGTTTTTCTAGATGTTGTAGAAAGTGTTTCGGTAATCACCAATTCTTGATGACAGAAACGTTGATACACCTTGCGGGCTATAGGATACAGAGCATTCGCCTCTAGCATCACATCTCAAAGGCATCTATCATAATGTTTCACGAGAATAGTCGCTTTATATCCAATAAGTGTTACAATACGTAGATAAAAAAGGTATTTATTTTTTCAATGGGTGCTAAAAAGTACTTTTTTTAATTTTAGTGAAGATAAATAAATATCATCACACAGTTTCCCTATAAGGCCTAGACAGAGAGGACAGATCACTAGATTTTCCAATTTTCACGCAAATATTTCGTTCCTTCCACATTCGTTCTGTATCGGACGTATGCGTCACCCAAAAAACATATGATGTATTTGTTTTCCTATTTGTTTATATTTTGATGTTATTTGGTATTTTTTTATGCATCATTTTATGTTTGTTGAGGTCCGTGCTGTGTTACGACCGTAACTGAAATGTTCCTTGTGAGCGGCCATCGCGCGAAACAGTATAAAAAGTCGGCCGGCCCATGCATGCAAAAACTTGTGAGAATTGTGATATTGCGCAAGTCATGACGGTATGCATGGGCGAAAACAGGCGCTTGTGATGTGCGATTGGCCGCATATAAGGAGCGCCAAAAGTAAAAAATACATTCTTACTTTGGGTGATATTGATCTGTTTAGATATCACGATACTCGCTTGCGGGTATAGAGATCGGGGATAACCCATCCAGTATTTACGGGTGCTGTGTGCCGTCTGGGCATACCGCGATATTGTGCGCGCTGAAAGGCGGGCCTTCAGGGCCGTTTCATGTAGTCATTCAGTGGCTAAAATCAAGTGATCAGTGAGAGCGAATCGAACGCTAATTGTGAACAGTGCTAGTGCCGTGAGTGCGGGTGTTTGATTGCGGGCTGCGCGGAAAGTCGTTAAGATGCAGGACACAGGTGTTGTGTGTGAACTAGTGAACGGTTTTTATGTGCCGCTAACCCCCGCGGGGCCAGTGGCGCAAAAATGGGAGACCCCGCGGGCACCTGCCAAAAGACGGCAGGTTGCCGGACCCGACGAGGTGGTCCAATCTAATAAGTACACGTGCCTCCGTGAGGTAACGGAAGAGGCACCCTGCGTAGCGCGCAGGGTGAATACAAAATCGAAAGTACCGCCGGTGGTAATTACCCTCGGTAACCTAACGCACGGAAATCTTATTGGCCTGAACCGGGAGAACGCGAAGGGCCAATTTGAAGTAAAATATACCGGGAAGGGGACCGCGAAAATCACGGTCCACTCCGTCGAAAACCATGAAGGCCTCGTAAAGGGACTCGATAGAAAGAAAAAAGTATTTCATACGTTCACAAAGATGGACGATAGGACCAAAAGGTCAGTAATCCGGGGATTACCAGAAATTCCCACGGAACAGATCGCCGGCGATCTCGCCGCGCAGGGTTTTCCAGCGCAAAAGGTCGTCAAGATGACGACCAAGACGGGCGCGCCCATGTACCTTGCCCATTTTGGGAAGAAAACCGATATGGGGAAATTAAAGGCGACTCTGAGGTTCCTCTGCTACTGCAGAGTGACCCTCGTCAAATACCGACCCAAGAAAGGTCTCGGTACGCAGTGCTTCCGGTGCCAGTCACTGGGGCACGCTTCATCGAACTGTCACCATCGGGCCCGATGCGTCAAGCGCACCGAGTTCCACCTGACAGCCGAGTGTCCCAAGACAAAGGAGACACCGGCCACTTGTGCAAATTGCGGTGGTAACCATCCCGCAAACTATTCGAAGTGCCCTACAAGGCAAGCATACGCGGAATCAATCGCCCGCCGGATGGCGCCGCGTGTGACACCGGGTCGCTCATGGAGCGGCGTCGTGACGGGTGCGGGGAATACGTTTCCCACACAAATTAATCAGGCCGCCGCGCAGAACGCCCGCGCTTCGCGGCCTATCGCTGGCGCAAACACTCACGAAACCGCGCAGTGTGCGAATATGCAACAATTGAGCGCGCAGCGCGAAAATTTCGCTCACCCGAGGGATCCGAGGAGCGGCCGCCGACCACCGTTGCTGCCGACTCCCGAACCCATCATCACCAAACCGAACTTCGCGGACGGAGAGGTAGCAGAGCTGACCCATATCGTCCGCCTACTCATGAAAATGAAGACGAGGCTGGGCCAATGCAGGGATAAAATCGAGAAGGCGTTTCTCATCGCCGAGATGATGGAGGAACTGGAAGGCTAAAACTGAATTTATATTTTCTCTTTTTATATATTCTCTTATAAATCCAAATTTTTATATATATTCTAAAATTCCTTTATATATTCAAAACCTAACCGACTTTGCAAATTAAATTCACTCAAAGAGTACAAAAATCTACCCGCTAAATTATAAAGTCACAATAAAAATGATCAAATTCTATCACTAATAGTGTTAAGTAAACCTTACGCTTAATGCACCTCAAAAGCATACTCTCTCCAAATTTAAAGTCAATAGTAAACAAAAATCGCGTATAACAAATGAACACCCGATACTGCCCAGCGTTTAACATTACATTACAGATCCCGAGGAGCGGCCGGGACACGTCACCAGGACCGGTGGGCGGCACGCGGCTAAGAGAGGACAACCAAGGGGGATTAACAACGCCCTGGACTTCGAGCTACATTATATACATTACAACACTCACACTCCACAAACAAGCCGAATGTGTTAATATCGCATAACGGAAGAGCCCAGAGGTCCTCTGAAGCTCGACTTCCCTCGATGAGTTTTCTGCGGTTTTCTCACCGAATATGTCTTCAAACATATGCAAATGCGGGGAAGCTCCAATCACACAGGCCGCAGCCGATACCTTTCCATCCCCACACTCTACACATACACCTGATATAAATAAGTTTATGTATATATTTCCCTGTTGATTGATTGTCGAAGGTCTATGCTATTGACGTCTACACATTCGGTCATCAGCCTGCAGTCCCTCAGACGGTAGTGAAGTACGGGATAGAGAGCAAAGAAAGCTCATGAAGCCTCGCCGCACGCTACGTCTTTGCGCCTTCTTCGCCGTCTTCTCCAGCATCGTCACCTCAACTCCACCGTCTTCACCATCGTCGCTTCACTGAGACCCCCGGGAGGGGCGGGAGGACGCCTAGCCTGAACTGCACCACCGGGGCCGCCGACATGAGCTGTCGTATCCCTTTGGGTATAGTCGCCATGCCCAGCTATGGTTGAGTCAATTCAAATCTAAGGAAAGAGAGAGAAATCAAAGGCTCATCGAGCCTAAAAATAATGCAGAGATTATCACACAAATACTTAATATAAGTATACACATATAAATAACACTGCACACACATATGACACAACAGTGGAAAAGGTATTCCCTCAAATCACTGACAAAAGATCGACGGTGCAGTAAAATGCGCACGTTTTAAAAATTTGATAAAAGAAAAAGAACTTGTTTATTCATTCATTCAAAAATGCATTCTTAGTTCACTCCAGTATACTGCCTTTTACTTGCGACCATATACTACCTGCTAAAGAGGAATCTCTTCACCCTGCTACTTTTAACCAACCTTTGTACCGGTGCCGTGCACGTTCTTCTTTAATTTCTTTCGTACAAAATATCATTAACTTGATCTAACCATAGCCATCTTGGTCTTCCTCTACCACGCCGTCCAGTATGAAGATTTTTTTTCTTATTTCTGGCCCCCAACAAATGTTTACTTTGCAAACAAAACTATGTTTTTTTTTTTAATTTTAAAAGGTTGTTTTTTTTTGTGTAAACTAATTGCCATAGAACGGGCATACACCTAGTTGAGCAAGAGAGTACTTTGCATATTTGATAGTGAAAATTAAAAAGTATAAATAAATAAGTATATAAACTAATTGCCATAGAACGGGCATACACCTAGTTGAGCAGGAGAGTACTTTGCATATTTGATAGTTAAAATTAAAAAATATAAATAAATAAGTACATAATCTAATTGCCATATAACGGGCATACACCTAGTTGAGCAGGAGAGTACTTTGAATATTTGATAGTTAAAATAAAAAAGTATAAATAAATAATTATATAAACTAATTGCCATAGAACAGGCATACACCTAGTTGAGCAGGAGAGTACTTTGCATATTTGATAGTTTAAATTAAAAAGTATAAATAAATAATTATATAAACTAATTGCCATAGAACGGGCATACACCTAGTTGAGCAGGAGAGTACTTTGCATATTTGATAGTTTAAATTAAAAAGTATAAATAAATAATTATATAAACTAATTGCCATAGAACGGGCATACACCTAGTTGAGCAGGAGAGTACTTTGCATATTTGGTAGTTAAAATTAAAAAGTATAAATAAATAATTAAATAAACTATTAAATTGCCATAGAATGGGCATACACTTAGTTGAGCAAGAGAGTACTTTAAATATTTGATAGTTAAAATGAAAAAGTATAAATAAATAATTATATAAACTAATTGCCATAGAACGGGCATACACCTAGTTGAGCAGGAGAGTACTTTGCATATTTGATAGTTAAAATTAAAAAATATAAATAAATAAGTACATAAACTAATTGCCATATAACGGGCATACACCTAGTTGAGCAGGAGAGTACTTTGAATATTTGATAGTTAAAATAAAAAAGTATAAATAAATAATTATATAAACTAATTGCCATAGAACAGGCATACACCTAGTTGAGCAGGAGAGTACTTTGCATATTTGATAGTTTAAATTAAAAAGTATAAATAAATAATTATATAAACTAATTGCCATAGAACGGGCATACACCTAGTTGAGCAGGAGAGTACTTTGCATATTTGATAGTTTAAATTAAAAAGTATAAATAAATAATTATATAAACTAATTGCCATAGAACGGGCATACACCTAGTTGAGCAGGAGAGTACTTTGCATATTTGGTAGTTAAAATTAAAAAGTATAAATAAATAATTAAATAAACTATTAAATTGCCATAGAATGGGCATACACTTAGTTGAGCAAGAGAGTACTTTAAATATTTGATAGTTAAAATAAAAAAGTATAAATAAATAATTATATAAACTAATTGCCATAGAACGGGCATACACCTAGTTGAGCAGGAGAGTACTTTGCATATTTGATAGTTAAAATTAAAAAGTATAAATAAATAATTATATAAACTAATTGCCATAGAACGGACATACACCTAGTTGAGCAGGAGAGTACTTTGCATATTTGATAGTTAAAATTAAAAAGTATAAATAAATAATTATATAAACTATTAAATTGCCATAGAATGGGCATACACTTAGTTGAGCAAGAGAGTACTTTAAATATTTGATAGTTAAAATAAAAAAGTATAAATAAATAATTATATAAACTAATTGCCATAGAACGGGCATACACCTAGTTGAGCAGGAGAGTACTTTGCATATTTGATAGTTTAAATTAAAAAGTATAAATAAATAATTACATAAACTAATTGCCATAGAACGGGCATTCACCTAGTTGAGCAGGAGAGTACTTTGCATATTTGATAGTTTAAATTAAAAAGTATAAATAAATAATTATATAAAACATCATAACTTTTTACCAATTGAACTTTTATTTAAGATTTGGAAACAATGGGCTGTTCCATCAACAAGACTTTTAGAAATATTACATTTTGATTTAGAACATATTCTTATATACTTTTGGCGACAGATAAAATCAAGTGTATCCAAACTACATACTTGCTACAGTACAATCTTATCAACTAAGACAATAATACTCCTCTTCCACAGCATCTCAGTTCATCTTTTTGTTTACTCCTAAGATTAGCTGATGCTATCTCATTTTCTCGGACGCTACAGACTGGATTCATTTTGTTATCGGGCACATTCGGAGAAATCTTTGCTGGTGGGACAAAATAATACAATTTTATTCCTTATCAAAAATATCTACATCTATTCCCCTTGCAGAATCTTTCTTTTCGTCGTGGTGAAAATATGATATGAAAGAATTGTATTTCTAAAAAAAATATAAAAACAAACAGTGGATAAAATGAGGGGGCTTTGCCAAAAATAATGGACTTATTTACATCTTGATATAATATTGTCGAACAAGTGTGCTAGAAAAAAAAAATTATATTGTGCGATAACTTCTGCAATGTCGTAGCAACGAAGCATTTTTAAATATTGGGTGTTAACATAAGTTGTGTCCGTTGTTTTATTCAATTTAAAAATGAGCATCAAAAGTAAAACAAAATGCTAAAGGTTGTACGTCATTCGAAAGAAAATTTTCTGCTCTACAAGATATTGTGTTTGCTTTTACGTTACATATATTATTTTATTTGATTACAAGTCTTCAAAATGAAATGTCACGTAGACAAATGTGAGCATTTTCGACATCTCCTTCTGTTCGCGTTTAATCGAAGGAATAAAGCTGCCAAAGCTGCTCGCGATATTTGCGAAGTGTACGGTGAAGATGCTACGAATGAAAGAAAAGCTCGTCGATGGTTTTTGCGTTTCAAAGACAGTAATTTTGACCTGAAAGACATGGAGCGTTCCGGACTACCAGTGGACTTCGATGAGGACCGCTTAGACTATATTATTCATGAAGATCCCCTTCAAACCACCATCGAATTGGCTGCGCAGATGAATTGTAGTCACATGACTATATACCAACATTTTAAATCAATGGAAAAAGTCAGAAGTTCGGCGATTGGGTTCCACATGTTTTGAGTGAAAATAACAAAAATCAACGTCCGACAATTTCTGCAGGTTTGCTCGCGCGTCATCGAGCTACGCATGGCCACAAGCAAAGGTTCCTTTACCGCATCATTACTGGTGATGAAAATTGGTTTGAAAATAGTGATGAAAACAAAAATGTTTGAAAGGGATCTTCATGAATAATATGGTTTAAGCGGTCTTCATCGAAATCCACTGGTCGTCCGGAACGCTCCATGTCTTTCAGGTCGAAATTACCGTCTTTGAAACGCAAAAACCATTGACGAGCTGTCCTTTCATTCATAACATATTTACCGTACACTTTGCAAATATCGCGAGCAGCTTTGGCAGCTTTATTCCCTCGATTGAACGCGAACAGAAGGAGGTGTCGAAAATGCTCACATTCGTCTACTTGACATTTCATTTTGAAGGCTTGTAATCAAATAAAATAATATATGTTATGTAAAAGCAAATACAATATCTTGTAGAGCAGAACATTTTCTTTTGAATGACGTATAACATTTACCATTTTGTTTTATTTTTAAAGAGTTAAATTAACCTTTCCTTTCTCGCGTCCCTGTGTTTTCAGCCTGTATTTCAAGGACTACTCACATCTTTAGAACAAAGGCTACAGAAAAAAAGTTTGTTTTTGTGCATATGTGTAGCTTTAGGAAGCACTTGAAAACATTCATTTTTGGGAGTTCTTACGTAAAAACTTTAAAGTACAAATTTATGATCACTTCACAAATAAACTACTCTACGCCTAAATCTGAATGTGTTACTATCACACAACGAAAGATCTACAAAGGTTTCTTTGTATTTCGTCTTCCGATGGCAAGTTTTCTTACCAAATATGTTTTCTAAATATATGCAAATGTGGGGAAGTACCTTATCTGATGGCTGCAACCACTATTTATTATCTTTATACTTAATTTGTTCAAATTTTAATGTGTCAATATAAGTTGGTTCGAATCCTAAATGAGAGCACCTTTGAGGAGAGTCTGCTCTCTAAATGGCGCTCTGTACGGCACCGGTACAGACTGTAACAATAGGTAAATGGCTGCCGCTCAATGCTCGGAGAATTCAGCTCACGGTGAAAAGTAGAAGAGATTCCTCTTTAGTAGATGGTCGCAAGTAAAAGGCAGTAGACAGAGTGAACTGAGAATGTATTTTTTTCGTCTAGTTGGGATTTTACTCGGAGTGTCGGTCCGATTTATGGACACCTTACTCCTTCATCGGATGTATTGAGTATTTTTTACGTGTGGCGCTCTTTATGTGCAACCAATCGCTCATCGCAAGCGTCTGTTTCCACCTGTGCATGCCGTCATAAATTGCGAAATATCACAATTCTCGCAAGTTTTTTGCATGCATGGGCCGGCCGACTTTTGATACTGTCTCGCGATGGCTTCGCATAAGGAAAGCTTCAATTACGGTCGCGACACAGCACCGGCCCCAACAAACATAAAATTATTACATAAAAAATATCAAATAACATCAAAATATAACCAAGACTTTATACATGTAAACATACCAATAATTTACAAACTAGAAAACAAACAAATATGTTTTTGTTGACACATACGTCCGATACACGCTCTTTGAATTGTTAGTTAATAATTAGTTTTATAAAGAGACGGCTTGTTTAAATTTTTCTTCCTGTTAGCTTCATTCAGCTACGTGGGTTTGGGTTTTCGATTCCTCTTTTTACAGTAGCCTGATGCAGACGAGATCCCTCGCGTCTACCAACTTTCGGACGTCCTTATCTACTACGTCCATCCATATTTTCTTTGGACAACCTCTTCGTTTTCTCCCGTCAACCTTCAGCTCAATCAACGAACGGTCAATTTACTCTTCGGGTGTTCTAGCGTTGTAGTCGCCTCACAGCGCCAGTCCCTCCAAGTTTGCCATTTATGGGTGCTACTTTGAGGCTACTTCTTATATCCGCGTTTCGTATTTTGGGTTTGCGAGTAACACCTTCCATCCACCTCGTAGCATCCTCATTTGCTATTATGCTTTAGTTTGAGCTGAGAATTTCACACCATAACATATATCAACTGTAACGTGTTCACGTTCACTGCGACTAGCATAGGATCCGATAAGCGCATCACATGCGCCAACTACGTCGCTATTTCGAATTGATGTGATTAATTAGGCATCATTTCCAACAGTGTGCGTTCTATGTAGACTTTAAGTCAACTAAAAACGGCAGCGAATCCGAAAAAATGTTGAACTTTTTCGAACATATATAAGTTTTGTATGTGTATATAATGAATGAAAGAATGAAATTTCATGAAAACAGAGAACAAGGCAGATTCAATAAACCCTCCCTTAAGGGCTGACAAGCAATTATACCCAGGCATGACTGAAATAACGATTTTTCCATCAAGTCTTGGGACTCTCTATGGTCGCGACATACTTACAGCACTTTGGATTCTTAGTGATCCAAGTTCATGAAATAAAGCTTAAATAAATACACTTTGAATTAAAAATATTAAAGTGTAGTAATGAATCAATTTCATTCAAAAATACTTATGAGTAAAAAAGCAATAAATACATTGAATATCCACAATAAGTCATATTTTTTTAATTAATAAAGAGGTTTTTATTATATGTATTGGAAAATATTCTATCAATGTATAAAATTAGATTCAAGATTATATTATTCTTTGCAATTTAGTTGCGTCAAATACGAACTACTGCTGTTTGCCCCTACCAAACGCAGAGATAGATACTTACAATTACGAACTACTGCTGTTTGCTCCTACCAAACGCAGAGATAGATACTTACAATTACGAACTACTGCTGTTTGTTTCTACCAAACGCAGAGATAGATACTTACAATTACGAACTACTGCTGTTTGCTCCTACCAAACGCAGAGATAGATACTTACAATTACGAACTACTGCTGTTTGTTTCTACCAAACGCAGAGATAGATACTTACAATTACGAACTACTGCTGTTTGTTTCTACCAAACGCAGAGATAGATACTTACAATTACGAACTACTGCTGTTTGCTCCTACCAAACGCAGAGATAGATACTTACAATTACGAACTACTGCTGTTTGCTCCTACCAAACGCAGAGATAGATACTTACAATTACGAACTACTGCTGTTTGCTCCTACCAAACGCAGAGATAGATACTTACAATTACGAACTACTGCTGTTTGCTCCTACCAAACGCAGAGATAGATACTTACAATTACGAACTACTGCTGTTTGCTCCTACCAAACGCAGAGATAGATACTTACAATTACGAACTACTGCTGTTTGTTTCTACCAAACGCAGAGATAGATACTTACAATTACGAACTACTGCTGTTTGCTCCTACCAAACGCAGAGATAGATACTTACAATTACGAACTACTGCTGTTTGTTTCTACCAAACGCAGAGATAGATACTTACAATTACGAACTACTGCTGTTTGCTCCTACCAAACGCAGAGATAGATACTTACAATTACGA
This sequence comes from Odontocerum albicorne, assembly GCA_949825065.1. NCBI lineage: Eukaryota > Metazoa > Arthropoda > Insecta > Trichoptera > Odontoceridae > Odontocerum > Odontocerum albicorne. Next base: position 5,882,927 of record OX463849.1, read on the forward strand.
ACTACTGCTGTTTGTTTCTACCAAACGCAGAGATAGATACTTACAATTACGAACTACTGCTGTTTGTTTCTACCAAACGCAGAGATAGATACTTACAATTACGAACTACTGCTGTTTGCTCCTACCAAACGCAGAGATAGATACTTACAATTACGAACTACTGCTGTTTGTTTCTACCAAACGCAGAGATAGATACTTACAATTACGAACTACTGCTGTTTGCTCCTACCAAACGCAGAGATAGATACTTACAATTACGAACTACTGCTGTTGGCTCCTACCAAACGCAGAGATAGATACTTACAATTACGAACTACTGCTGTTTGCTCCTACCAAACGCAGAGATAGATACTTACAATTACGAACTACTGCTGTTTGCTCCTACCAAACGCAGAGATAGAAACTTACAATTACGAACTACTGCTGTTTGCTCCTACCAAACGCAGAGATAGATACTTACAATTACGAACTACTGCTGTTTGCTCCTACCAAACGCAGAGATAGATACTTACAATTACGAACTACTGCTGTTTGTTTCTACCAAACGCAGAGAAAGATACTTACAATTACGAACTACTGCTGTTTGCTCCTACCAAACGCAGAGATAGATACTTACAATTACGAACTACTGCTGTTTGTTTCTACCAAACGCAGAGATAGATACTTACAATTACGAACTACTGCTGTTTGCTCCTACCAAACGCAGAGATAGATACTTACAATTACGAGCTACTGCTGTTTGCTCCTACCAAACGCAGAGATAGATACTTACAATTACGAACTACTGCTGTTTGCTCCTACCAAACGCAGAGATAGATACTTACAATTACGAACTACTGCTGTTTGTTTCTACCAAACGCAGAGATAGATACTTACAATTACGAACTACTGCTGTTTGCTCCTACCAAACGCAGAGATAGATACTTACAATTACGAACTACTGCTGTTTGCTCCTACCAAACGCAGAGATAGATACTTACAATTACGAACTACTGCTGTTTGCTCCTACCAAACGCAGAGATAGATACTTACAATTACGAACTACTGCTGTTTGCTCCTACCAAACGCAGAGATAGATACTTACAATTACGAACTACTGCTGTTTGCTCCTACCAAACGCAGAGATAGATACTTACAATTACGAACTACTGCTGTTTGTTTCTACCAAACGCAGAGATAGATACTTACAATTACGAACTACTGCTGTTTGCTCCTACCAAACGCAGAGATAGATACTTACAATTACGAGCTACTGCTGTTTGCTCCTACCAAACGCAGAGATAGATACTTACAATTACGAACTACTGCTGTTTGCTCCTACCAAACGCAGAGATAGATACTTACAATTACGAACTACTGCTGTTTGCTCCTACCAAACGCAGAGATAGATACTTACAATTACGAACTACTGCTGTTTGCTCCTACCAAACGCAGAGATAGATACTTACAATTACGAACTACTGCTGTTTGCTCCTACCAAACGCAGAGATAGATACTTACAATTACGAACTACTGCTGTTTGTTTCTACCAAACGCAGAGATAGATACTTACAATTACGAACTACTGCTGTTTGCTCCTACCAAACGCAGAGATAGATACTTACAATTACGAGCTACTGCTGTTTGCTCCTACCAAACGCAGAGATAGATACTTACAATTACGAACTACTGCTGTTTGCTCCTACCAAACGCAGAGATAGATACTTACAATTACGAACTACTGCTGTTTGTTTCTACCAAACGCAGAGATAGATACTTACAATTACGAACTACTGCTGTTTGCTCCTACCAAACGCAGAGATAGATACTTACAATTACGAATTACTGCTGTTTGCTCCTACCAAACGCAGAGATAGATACTTACAATTACGAACTACTGCTGTTTGCTCCTACCAAACGCAGAGATAGATACTTACAATTACGAACTACTGCTGTTTGCTCCTACCAAACGCAGAGATAGATACTTACAATTACGAACTACTGCTGTTTGCTCCTACCAAACGCAGAGATAGATACTTACAATTACGAACTACTGCTGTTTGCTCCTACCAAACGCAGAGATAGATACTTACAATTACGAACTACTGCTGTTTGCTCCTACCAAACGCAGAGATAGATACTTACAATTACGAACTACTGCTGTTTGCTCCTACCAAACACAGAGATATATACTTACAATTACGACTTCCATGACCAAGTAGACGACCTTAGTAGCCTAGTTGATAAGACATCTGTCTTCCAACTCCTGGTTGCGGGTTTGATTCATGTTGGTACTCGTAATTGTTTTTAAAATTACAATACCAGTTTAGTTTTTACTCCAAACTTCTTTTCCGTCTTTCAGGTTAACAGTAATAGATTACCTTAAAGCAACACACCCACCAGGTTTTACTGTATACAACAAAAGTATAGTATAATATTACAATACGATACCTTACCGTCTTGTATTTGAAATATATTATATAAATCTTAAAACAGTAGAACTATATTTTTATTGAAATATTGATAGAAAAAAGACTGGAAATAAGGTATGGAATGCGCTAAGTGTATTTTTAATTGGATAAAGGTTTATTGATCAAATAGTTAGATTTTCTCTTTGCGTATATTTGTAGCAAAATGTATTATAAAAATTAAAAAGTATATTTTTTTTTGAAAAAAAAAAACGTATGACCGCGTGATAAGCGTCAAGCTATGGAAATTATTGAATGAAAATGGTCTTGACTTTAAATGAATACGTGAAATTGCTTCAATATATGCAGATAAAGCATGTATTACAGTCAACGGTGACTTGATTGAGTTGTGGCGGTCGCACACTCGGATACTGTGGGCGTTCATATATACGGTCAATGACCGATGAGATAACCTTCGCACTCCTCGACAATCTAAATAGGCAAGTCCGAAGTTCACCCGCCGGCCATTCAACCCATAGCCGAGCGGACCGCATTCCATACTAGAGAGAGAACGCACCACGCTGTCTCGCCAGTTCCGTATTTGAATGATACCTACATACAACAATTAATCGTTTTGCATTCGCAGAAACGAGACGTAGGCATGTCGCGAGCGCATTCTCGCGCGCATTCTAAAAAGATATAAATACCTACGTTACTAATAAAATTGGACAGACTCTCTTTCCGCATTGCGATCTAACGTGTTTTATTATTTATCAACAAATCATCCTCATCATCTCTTCCCTTAAGGACTAATTCCTAAAGAGTGATTGAATTTTACAAAAGTAGTAAAACAAGGATATATTTTATCACCCTGATTCTTCTTCTTCTTCTCTCTGGCTCCATCCCAACTCACTGTCTGCGAAGACTGTTGGGGTTAACTCTCCTCGTCCTCAGGTTGTATAACATTAAGATAAATTCACGTGTGAAGGAAATATTATTGCGATATATAAAACCATTTAGGTCTGATAGCCAATTTATTTTTAACTATATTCATAGTTGATGTTTTAACATCTAATATTTATGAATCCTGAGTTATTATACAAACAAAGTTATACAAACAATAGACCTAGTGGAAGACCTCGACTCAGAAACCGAAGTCAAGTGCAGAATTGAAACATCTCGAGCGGCTTTTAATAAAATGAGAAACGTATTCTGCGATGATAATCTAAACTTAAATCTTCGACTACGGTTAGTCAAGTGCTACGTTTGGTCAGTGTTATGATATGGAGTGGAATCATGGACCCTCAAAGTTGGTAGTATGAACTGACTGGAAACATTCGAAATGTGGATGCACCAGAGAATGCTATGGATACCCTGGACGGATATGGTCAGCAATACAAGGCTTCTTCAAAGATCCAAAGTTGATAGAGAGCTGCTGACTAATATTAAAATCCGAAAGATGTCCTATTTGAATCATGTTCTTCGAGGAGAAAAGTACAAATTACTGCACCTGATCATCCAAGGCAAAATTGAGGGTCGAAAAAGTGTTGGCAGGAGACAAACCTCCTGACTCCGCAATATACAAGATTGGACTGGTATAAGGAGCGTTGCGGATCTTTTTCGGGCTGCCGGGGACAAATATGCTTACTCTCAGGTGATAGTCAACGTTGGTGGGACCTGACATGACACTAGGAAGAAGAAGATACAAACAATAAGTAACTTAAATATAAACAAAAAATTTGAAATTTATTAAATGGACATAGTCACATATGATTCATAAAACACAATGTTATATGTATTTTTGTTTTTGTGTGTTTTGTTGTGCACAAAAATCCATAAAATCGTACTTTTGTCTGTCTGCCAGCACGTCAGCAAAATATACGTCATCTAGAGAAGTTAAAATGGCAATCACGATTCTGTAATAAGATACCCAATTTAACTTGTTTTGGTTCGAATTGGGTTTTCAGGTTACGATATGCGGGACATTAGGATATATTATACTTATAAAGTTTTGACTTTGGATTGAATTGTTTGAAAATATTAAAACTTTTTCAATTATAATTTTAATCCATATCGCGAGATTTTTTTGATGATTAAAAATATGACTGTTGTGGCCTAATTGTTAAAAACTGTCTGTCGTCCAAGCTGAGGATTGCGGTTTGATTCCCGTTTACATCAAGATTTTGTTTAAAGGATTTCAGTCTGGTTTTTATTATTGGACTATAAAACATCTTTCTGGTTGGTTGGAAGAGATTACCATGTATAAATAAACCCACCAGGTTGTACTATACTCATCATACCAAAAGTGAACACATCGCGAGTTGAAAAAATACTTTTATTTAATTGTAATTTGTTTTATCAAACACTGTTTATTCCACTTTTTGTAACCGTATAACCTTACTGGTTTCAAGGTCTTGTTTGTGCTCTCCTGATAATGAGGTGAAAACCTTGAAACAGGTAGGCTTATACCGTTACAAAAAGTGGAATAAACAGTGTTTGATAAAACAAATTACAATGTCTTTAAACCTCCACAATGTTGATGCAATAACTATAAATAATACATTTATTTAATTTGTATATTACGAGTGTCATCCAGAAAGTAAGGTTACAACATTTATATAGGATCGAAAAATGCTTGTATATAATTGAAATTCACAGGATACTTCAAAAATATATTAAACTATTTTTCAACGTAATTGCCGTCGAGATCAAGACATTTCTGTAGTCGGGGCACCAGCTTTTGTATGCCAGTGTCATAGACATCCGATGCCAGCTCTTTCAGCCACTTCTTCACAGCTTCCTCGACCTCCTAATCGTTGGAAAATTGTTGGGGTGTAGTGACACACCCACGTTTCATCCCCCATCACGTAGAGTTCAGAAAAGCTTCTTCCTCCTGTGCAAAACGATCCAAAAATTCACGCGTGGCGGTCACGCGATTTTGACGGTGCTCCGGTGTGAGTATTCTGGGCACCCATCTCGCACACAACTTCTTGTAACCAAGTTTTTTCCGATACAATATAGCCAAGAAGACTTTGAGAAATGTCAGGAAATTCTTCGTGAAGGTCGTCAAGCGTCACACGGCGGTCATTTCGAACCTGTTCTTCAATTTTTTGCACAAATTTGTCAGAAATGCCTTGCCTCGTCGTGAGTATCAGTCCGGCCTCCTCTGAACAACCTAACCCACTTCGTGACATGTTGACTCATCACGTCACTACCATAAACTTCCACGAGCTTCCGATGGATATTCGCGGCAGTATTGTTCTGCAAAGTCAAAAAACTGATGACCGCGCGGGTCTCGCACGGATGAAAGTTGGCGGGAGTGCGCGACGACCTCTTCATCGGAAGAATTTACTGTGACTGAACAGAATGGCCGACAAACACGTAGGACCAAACAAACTGACCGTTAGGATCCCCCCTACACGCCAAATGCACCAAATTTGAAACAAACAATTTCCCCCGGCTTCAGGAGCCCTTGTAACCTTAGTTTCTGGATGACCCTCGTATTTATAGTTAAGGCATTAATATAGTGAAGGATCATCAGAGATACACAAACAAGACTGGTTTTTGTTCCCCTGGTGATGAAATGAAAACCTTGAACCGTTACATAAACTGGAATAAACAGTGTTTGAAAAAACAAATTAAAATTATTTAATTTGTATAAATTACCTCTGTTATGTCAAGACACATGTTTTCCACCTGAGGTTGTGGGCTTGTAAGCTTCATGTTAAGCAAATGGATACCCCAGATTCGATTTCTTGCTGATTCAATTCCAGACTGATTTTACCTTTAGACCATTTAACATCTGATTGTACGTTTTCTTGCAGCTTATCTAACGATCGTCTTGAGTGTTTATTACCCTTGCCACCGGAACATAGAATCTGATCTGTCAACACTGTGTGTTTACTGAAGTGTAATAGCTTTTATATAATAAATTATTTCAACAGATTGTAAAGATAACGGATCATCATACCAAAAGAGAACAGTCTGCGGACTTTCAAAGATAATAGATTTCTTTACCTTTTTATGCGCCACATTTCTCCTCCAATACGGTTTATTTCTCCTCCAATACGGTTTATTTCCTCTGCAATATGGTTTATTTCTATTTATTCACCCAAAAGTACTCTTATAACCAATGATAATTGATAATTGAGGTTTTTTTAATTAATTTTTGTGTTTTTTCCCCATGTTAAAGGAGATTTGTGAAGTTGTACCTGTTTGATTCCGTCTTTAATACTCGTTTTTTTTTTGTTTATCGATGATTTGTCTTTTGTGTGTGTATATTTTTTATTTGTTTATCGATGATTTGTCTTTTGTGTGCGTATTTTTTTTATTTGTTTATCGATGATTTGTCTTTTGTGTGTGTATTTTTTGCGCAGTAGGGGCTATTCGCCTTTGTGCGGTCCCGTATCATGTTGGTAACAAATTATTTTGTACGATTTGATAACAGTTTCATACTGATTTTGCTGTAGTTGTGTAAAATAGTTTCAATTTTTTTGTATTATATTTTGTACATTTTTATGTATGTATATTGCGCACGGGCTTTTAAACTTTTCATTATTTTTGTTATAAGGTACATTGTACCGTTTATAAACAAATAATAAATTAAAAAAATAAAAATAAAATGATAAAAAAGCCTTCTCCTCAAATTGAGAATTAGTGCAGAGGACCCACAAACAATACCACACTCGATGGTTACTCACTGAACTCCGTAAGCTACTCAGAAGAAGATCTGTAAAGAGAAAGAGCCAATTTCATCGCAGTTTCACAATTCTGGGCTGATAGGATATAGATCTAGTGTTGTCGAGATGACTGACATAAAAGCGTTTCTTTATAAATAATAGTTAACATTTTTTTTCGTTTCAATTTTCCTGAAATTTATGCCAAAGATAAGTACTGTAACGATGGTCGCTATCTGTGTAGCATGTGTCCTATTAGGACGTGCTGATGATCTTGATATCGACATCGTTATCTTCGTTTTAGCTGATTCTGCGTTACTTCTCGTACAGAATCATCAATATAGCGGATTGCTTATTTCTATAAGTCATGATGATCTTGATTTGTTGTCAATAAATATGGACTCAGGAATGCGGATATAAATCGATAAGTGGACAGCAGGTAAATAAATAACAAAGTCTTGACAGTTGACTGAATGACAATACGAATATATGTTTATTAATCGGAGCGCCGGTCTTTTATACAAATGGGTGAACCAGTTCGCGTTACATGCTCCGTCTCGCTCTGGCACGTAAATTGGCGGTAGGTTAATTATTTATATTTGGAGATGACTGGACAAATCGCGGGTACTATAAAAATAGTAAACATTGTCGCCGTTCTTGACGTGTAGCTATCTATGAATACTTGATCGGTCAATGACCCTGTATGTTTTGATCAACAATAATTAATTTAATTTATTTGTGTTTTAACAATTCACTCGTTATTTTGACAATTCATTTAGGTAGGTATACAGGTAGGTACAGTACTATAAACTTACATATCACAGTTTTGTATGTAATATTCACAGTGCATATCACAAGTAAATATACATATTCACTCTACATATCACAAATAAATGTGCATATTCACAGTTCATATCACAGTTATCACCATACAGTTTTGCATGCTAAAGATTTTGAATACAAATCTCGCTTTAATAAACTTTCATGTTCAATATTGGTTTTGGACTTCTGCAAATGACGTCGTTGGCTGTTTGACCAGTTGGATTGTGGTATAAAATATACTCCCTTGCTTCACTTCTTATTTTTTACCTCTACGAATATTTTAAACTTTATTTTTATTACTATATATATCACGGATATCTTTGAAATTAAAAACCTAGTTTATGTATTTTTATGTATAAATGGAACCAGTTTTTATCATTTTCAAGGGTATCGTAAAGTAATGATTATTGAAAATGTGGAAATAAAGAGAAAAATGAAACATAAGAGCAGCCTGGATAGGATACTACAACATTAGAGCAGTCTGAATAGGATACTACAACATTAGAGCAGTCTGAATAGGATACTACACCATTAGAACAGTCTGAATAGGATATTACAACATTATAGCAGTCTGAATAGGATACTACTACATTAGAGCAGTCTGAATAGGATACTACAACATTAGAGCAGTCTGAATAGGATACTACAACATTAGAGCAGTCTGAATAGGATACTACACCATTAGAGCAGTCTGAATAGGATATTACAACATTATAGCAGTCTGAATAGGATACTACAACATTAGAGCAGTCTGAATAGGATACTACAACATAAGAGCAGCCTGAATAGGATACTACAACATTAGAGCAGTCTGAATAGGATACTACAACATTAGAGCAGTCTGAATAGGATACTACACCATTAGAGCAGTCTGAATAGGATATTACAACATTATAGCAGTCTGAATAGGATACTACTACATTAGAGCAGTCTGAATAGGATACTACAACATTAGAGCAGTCTGAATAGGATACTACAACATTAGAGCAGTCTGAATAGGATACTACACCATTAGAGCAGTCTGAATAGGATATTACAACATTATAGCAGTCTGAATAGGATACTACACCATTAGAGCAGTCTGAATAGGATATTACAACATTATAGCAGTCTGAATAGGATACTACAACATAAGAGCAGTCTGAATAGGATACTACAACATTAGAGCAGTCTGAATAGGATATTACAACATTATAGCAGTCTGAATAGGATACTACAACATTAGAGCAGTCTGAATAGGATACTACAACATAAGAGCAGCCTGAATAGGATACTACAACATTAGAGCAGTCTGAATAGGATACTACAACATTAGAGCAGTCTGAATAGGATACTACACCATTAGAGCAGTCTGAATAGGATATTACAACATTATAGCAGTCTGAATAGGATACTACAACATTAGAGCAGTCTGAATAGGATACTACAACATTAGAGCAGTCTGAATAGGATACTACAACATTAGAGCAGTCTGAATAGGATACTACACCATTAGAGCAGTCTGAATAGGATATTACAACATTATAGCAGTCTGAATAGGATACTACAACATTAGAGCAGTCTGAATAGGATACTACAACATTAGAGCAGTCTGAATAGGATACTACACCATTAGAGCAGTCTGAATAGGATATTACAACATTATAGCAGTCTGAATAGGATACTACAACATTAGAGCAGTCTGAATAGGATATTACAACATTAGAGTAACCTGTTTAGGATACTACAACATTAGAGTAGCCTGAATAGGATACTATAACAAATGTATTAGAACTAAACAGTATCAAAATCTGCTAAGATGATAAATTTGGATGTATGAATTGAAATGTGGACGTGAAAAAATACTGAAAAACTATTAATAAATACTGTGAAATGCGTGTACTTTGAAGAAATACTACATTGAGTGATAATGTATAACATAGTATGAAAATAATTGCTAAGGGATGAATCTGAACTTAAAGCCGATACATTGATTACGATGTAGGTGAGCATTCTGAGGAGGTTCGTGCACGTGAAAAGAAAAAGGTCTAGCAAAACAAATATACAGTGCAAACGTGAGTAGAACGCGTCGAAAAAAAATATCAAGGAAAGTATAGTCAGAACAAGTGAATGTTTTTTTGAAAGGTGAGGTTATAAACCAGAGTATTTTTTTAGGACTTGTATGGAAAAATGTATAAATGGGGAAGATACGTAATATATGTGTTGGAATAGGAAAGACTGGCATTGTATCTTCCTTGTCTAACTCAATAGGGAAACAATGTGATTATACGTATTATATAATCATTACTTTATGATAATGACAATGTGATTATATATATTATATTATTTTTCAGAGAGTATCAGGTCCTGAACATAGCCAATTTACATCTCAAATCCATTCTCTGGCACTACCATCGAGAGGAAGGGAAGATGCAGACTCAGCAGACACACATGACACGCATGGCAACTAATGAAATGTTCACCATCCCTAGAGTTAAAACCTCTTTTGCCCAAAGGCAATATGCTTATTTGGCTCCCATTACATACAATGGCGTGCCGACTTCAATAAAGGTAAAGGTAGGAAAACCATTTAGACAGTCGATCGGAGCGTGGTTGTTATTGCGACAGGATTTTGAGTACTTGGGCTTTCAGGATGAATGACGAGTGGAAGGGATTTATATAAGCTCGTGAGTGTGGGTTTCTTCTTGTTGTTTTAATTTTGGTTGTTTTTGTATTTGTGTTTCTGTGTATTTTTTTTTGTTTTAATTTTGATTTTTATTCTTATGATTGTGTGCGGTATAGTGTGGGATGAATATTTTTGGTATTTCTGGAGTGATGATGTGTGAGCAGTTGAATTTCGCAAGATTTTTCCAGTTGTAGTTGAATTTCGCAAGATGTCAGGCTGGTGAGAGCGTGCAACGGGGTTTTGTTTTTGTGTAATCAAAAATTGGAAAGAAGTATCGATTTATTTTTCTCATGCTAAATATCCTCAGTGAGATACAGGCAAAAGCCTAGTTTACTGGGGATACGACAAATAAAAGGCAACAAACCCAGATCGATTGAAATTGTATGCCCAAATCAAATTATCTGTTGTTTTTCTCAAATTGTGTATATTTCTTGTCATGTGTAATAATAAATAAATAAATAAATAATATGTACATGTATGTAACTTGAGTTAGATGAAAAAAAAAAAACTATGAGATGGTTTGGGCATATAGAACGAATGCATGAATGAAGATAAAAAAAATATACAGCGTAAATGTGAGAGGAATGCGTGAGAGAGGAAGATTAAGGAAATGTGGTTACATCAAGTGTATGATATTTTGAAAAAAAAAAGGAATTATAAAAGTTTGAGAAAATGTATGATAAGGATAAACAAGAGGCAAAAATACGAAAGTCTGGCCTCTCTTCTCTGCACGCCTAGACAGGGAAATGGCGTGATGCTATGTTTTTATTTACTTTAAGGAACCATTTGAAATTAAACACAAACATCTATGGATGTAACACAAGCGTTTTACCAACTAGATCATATTTGTCACCAAATCGAGAATATTATAAATCAGGCATATTATACAAAGCTCATTTACTCGAAGACAAGACATATACGAGTTAATCATAACTTAATATGGTTCACATCAGCAAACATACAAACAAAACTTGTAACTAAAATCCAAACATGGCGCCACGTTCAAATTTACCTAGTTTGTTATAACTAACCCAGTATGTTAAGATTTAACTAGTGTGTTAAATTTTACCTTATCTAGTTTATCATGTTATTGAAGTGCTGCAACATAAACATGTACTCTAAATAAAATTACGGCTTTTAACAGTATGTTAATAAAATTTCTTATATTTGGTGTTAACATAAGTTGGGTCGGTTTTTTCCAAATTTAAAAATGAGCACCAAAAGTAAAACAAAATGGTAAAGTTATATGTCATTCGAAAGAAAATTTTCTGCTCTACAAGATGTTGAGTTTGCTTTTACGTTACATATAATATTTTATTTGATTACAAGCCTTCAAAATGGAATGTCAAGTAGACGAAAGTGAGGATTTTCGACACCTTCTTCTGTTCGCGTTCAATCGAAGGAATAAAGTTGCCAAAGCTGCTCGCGATATTTGCAAAGTGTACGGTGAAGATGCTTTAAATGAAAGGACAGCTTGTCGATGGTTTTGGCGTTTCAAAGACGGTAATTTCGACCTGAAAGAAATGGAGCATTCCGGACGACCAGTGGACTTCGATGAGGACCGCTTAAACCATATTATTCATGAAGATCCCCTTCAAACCACCGTAGAATTGGCTGAGCAGATGACTTGTAGTCACATGACTGTATACCGCCAACTTAAATTAATGGAAAAAGTCCAGAAGTTCGGCGCTTGGGTTCCACATGTTTTGAGTGAAAACAACAAAAAATCAACGTTTGACAATTTTTGCTGGTTTGCTCGCGCGTCATCGAGCTACGCATGGCCACAAGCAAAGGTTCCTTGACCGCATCATTACTGGTGATGAAAAATGGTGTCTTTATGTTCGACAATTGACAATAATACGAGTATATATATGTTATGTAACGTTAAAGCAAACATAATATTTTGCAGAGCAGAAAATTTTCTTTCGAATGACGTATAACCTTTACCATTTTGTTTTACTTTTGGTGCTCATTTTTTTATTTGAAAAAACATGGACACACCTAATACTTTAGTTAGTTTAGAAAGCTTTGAATTTGTTTAAATTTACTTTATTCAAACACAGAAGCTAGATTGAAAAATAATGTATTGAAAATGTTTGTTTCTGAATTTTTATTGTTTTTTGATAACATGTTTTGTTTATTTTGAAAGAATCTTTTTTTTATTTTTTTATTGGCAAGATAAACGAAACATAAATGTGCTTTATAGATCACAGTAAAAATCATAAATTAAAGATATAAATATACTAGGAATATTAAAAATATAATGGCATGAATGAAATAAAAATTAAGTTAGTTTATAGCTATAATGTAAAAATTTGATTGGTTTTAATGTTTGTGTTATACATTACTTTTTAAAATAAAATTTAAAAAAAAAACTTGGAGAACAACACAGGCACTTAAAAAATAATCAAATATAAGTAATGAAATAAGATCAATAATAAACGATTTAAATAGGTCTAAAATAAAATTTATCTCAAGCGAAACGAGAATTTTAAATAATAAGGCAAATTACAAAAAAAGTCATTATTTTTTTAACTCTTCCTTCCCTGTGATGTACGAGTATAACTAGTACACATTGCTTCGAAAAACTTGAATATCTCTATAAATATTATAAATACTGGGTTCAGATTTTAGGTATTCCTCCGTAATACATTTACGCATTGAATGAAAAAATAATATTAATAATTATTAGCACTTATCGGCCACATCGGAGATATTTTGTGAAAATCGGGAATAAATTCACTTATACAATCAAACGTGTGCCAGTGTGTGACGTAGATATATTCATTTTAAAAAACCACTATGGGTGAGAAGCGACGCTATTTACGTCTCACTCTCACTCTACTTCGGTATATGGGAACGCAAGAAATACAATAGAATCTCAGTTCGCTCGCTTCTCTCGTTTCAGTAGCGTCTCGGGCATCCATTTGAAGTAGTCTCTTCACCCGTTTTATGAACGTCGGCCGATGTTTTATTTTTTCATGTTTTCATCAATTAAATTTCAATTATTATCATTTTTGACTTCAAATTTAATTAATTTAAGCGATTGGCTATGAATATTATTATTTTTCCGATTTTAAATCGCTCATTTTTACATGTGTATTGAATACACAGCACCGGAACTGGCAGATTTTTATAACACAGGAATAGAAAGGTTAAAAAAATAGTGTTTCTGGATATGAAAGATAAAAACACATGTCACAGTGGTAAAATAATTTTAATTAGTAATTTTATTAATTTACATGAAATAAATTTTACTTAAAAAAATCTTTGTTTCACTGGCACTAAAATCTAACTTATTTTTCAAAGAATATATATTATTGATATATTTTTATCAAACCAATCGCCTTTCTGGGAATCATAAAAAATAACGTATTAATCTTTAAAAAATCTAGTTATTCAGGATACATATATTTTTCAGAACATGGTGCCTTAAAATCCAATCTATTGTACTAAATAGAAATTAAAAATAATAACCACACCATTTTCTTGTCGGGGTAGGCAGAGAAGAGCGATTGTTAGACTTTCCGATCTTGATACACATCCGTCGTCCCTCTCTTATCCTTACACCTTTTCATACAACTCCTACGTTTTATTTGACTTTTTACGTTTCCTTCTTAAAAATATCATTCCCTTAATCCAATCATATCTGCATTAGTCTTCCTGTACTTAATTTTCCCCTCGCATTTGTACCATATATTTGTTTTGTTAGTTTATCTTTATTCATTCGTTCTAGATGCCCAAACCATCTCAGGGTGATATTCATCTTACTCAAAACACCATCCTTTAGTTTATATATAATACATTCATCCCTAATTAGTTAATTCCGTAAAAAACATTTTAATATAACTAAAAGACTAATTAATACAAGAAGTGTTACAAGAGAATGAAGGATTAGTGAAAATTAGTAAAAAAATTAATTAAAAAGACGTGTTTTTTTAGGAAACCGAACTTCCAGATATGACAAGTGTCGCAGTAGTAAATTGTTACAACAAAATAATTTCTTGTGAAGTAAATATTATTTACTTTCCATTGTTTGATTCACTGGCATAAAAATCTGGCTTGTTTTGCCAAAGGAAATCCCTTAATATTATTATTTTATTAAACCAACCCCCCTTTCCTTTGGAATCATAAAATTCCATAAATCTTATAACCCCTTTCACCCCTGCTTGTCTTGTCGGATGTCTGCGATGAATTAAGATTTCCAGGCAACAATGGATAAACAATACGCATTGTTGATTGTACGCCCATTTTCTTACATATCTGCTATGTTGTGTTGTCTCTCCCTCTAATATTGGCTATATTCACGACCCCTCTTGCCTCTATTCTGGTTATGAATTCCATTCAGTCCATCATTTATCATCCCTTATTGTATACATATTAAGGCGAACTGAAAGACATGTGTTGTTCACAGCATTTGTTAGAAAAATTGCGTATGAATAATTTGGTGACAATGTTTGTATGTTTGAGTGCGATTTTGAAAGAAGAGTGGCAAAGGGCTCTATAGTGTGAATGGTGGTTTATAAAATGTGTTTACCAACTGGAACATTTCAAGAGAAGTAAAACTGACAACTATTGTAGAAATTTAGTCCTTACATCAGAATATGCGAGAAAAACTTAAACGTGGCAAAAAGTGGATGGAAGTAAGATAAATGCAGTAGAAATGAGAGCGTTACGTAGAATGTATGAAAAAATAATATATAATAGAATGCAGTTTGAAAGAAGACGCAGAGCTCAAGATGAATAAAAGAATAGGGGCATGATTTGTTCAATTTATAAACTGTAAGTATAGGGTGTTTTTTTGGGTGTGATAGGATTATTTTTGAAATAAAACGTACATAAATTATTTAAATGACCGTGTATTTGAATTCAATTGATAGTTTGTTTAATGACAATTATTGTTTGAAGATAATTTCATTCATATGTTGACCGTGACTGGCTCTTATGTACCTCTTGTGTACACATCATAAGATGGGTTTCCCATTAACAACGATATAACTTTAAAATAAAATAAAACAACAACTGATAAACCAAAAATGAATCTGAAGGTTTAATTTGAAAGAATATTTCATGGCGTTTACGATTTAAACAAGATATCGTTCAAATGGCTTCCATGGCTTCTTTTGCACTGGCCAATTCGATCACGCCAATTTTCGATGGAGCATTTATGGATGTATGGCGCCAATAACACGACAAACATTAGCCTCAAGTTCATCAAGAGTCTTGGGTTTGTTGGTGTAAACCTGTGATTTAACATAACCCCAGAGAAAATAATCCAGAGGTGTTAAATCGCACGATCTTGGCCGCCAATTCAAAATCCAATCATAT
Source organism: Odontocerum albicorne (assembly GCA_949825065.1). NCBI lineage: Eukaryota > Metazoa > Arthropoda > Insecta > Trichoptera > Odontoceridae > Odontocerum > Odontocerum albicorne. The sequence goes on from OX463849.1 coordinate 5,898,805, forward strand.
CCTAAAAAACGTCCTGTATATAATTTTTTTATTTAAAAACTACGTGACGTGATACAACATAATAATCTATGAGGTCTAGTAGTGAGGATGCGTCGCATCCAGCACGAGGGTTTCAGGTTTGGTACTCAAATATTTAAAAAATAGCCGTCAGTCTAGTTTTCACGAAAGGATCTTTATGGTTAATTGAACGGGTGATTGATACGGTAAACAATTCAAGTATTATAAAAATTGAATGGACATAACCCGTGAATAGTATAAAAGAAGGAACAACACAAAATGGGACATCAGGGCACCTGACGTTGGTGGTAATTGCAACAGAATATGCCCTGTTGCACATAGAGCAAAGAGCTTCGGTACTTGCAGCTTGTTTACGGCTAACAATAATAATTAGTAGGAAACTGTAATACAAAAAAGCAGATTATTATAATAACTGCATAATACTTGGAAAAAAAATAGTCAACAGATTAAATCTGAGTGGGAATCGTGGGAACAGACGATCAACACGAGTAGTTTGGAATCAAGGAAATGCAAAATTATCTCATATAAAAATTGACTGTCTTTTGTTAAAACAATTTTATCATAAACTGAAGAATGAGAGATGAAATGATAGTGCAAACATAAACTGAAGAATGATAGATGAAATGATAGTGCAAACATAAACTGAAGAATTAAAGATGAAATGATAGTGCAAACATAAACTGAAGAATGAGAGATGAAATGATAGTGCAAACATAAACTGAAGAATGAGAGATGAAATGATAGTGCAAACATAAACTGAAGAATGAGAGATGAAATGATAGTGCAAACATAAACTGAAGAATGAGATATGAAATGATAGTGCAAACATAAACTGAACAATGAGAGATGAAATGATAGTGCAAACATAAACTGAAGAATGATAGATGAAATGATAGTGCAAACATAAACTGAAGAATTAAAGATGAAATGATAGTGCACACATAAACTGAATAATGAGAGATGAAATGATAGTGCAAAACTAAACTGAAGAATGAGAGATGAAATGATAGTGCAAACATAAACTGAAGAATGAGAGATGAAATGATAGTGCAAACATAAACTGAAGAATGAGATATGAAATGATAGTGCAAACATAATTTCAATAACATTGATCGCCTTTTCGTTGTGCATTTAATTGTTCAAAACATAAATATCTACAACCAAGATATAAATAAGATCAGATATAACTGGAGAAAAGCCCATCTCCTCCAATTCTCCCACCGCTAACATATTGCTGCAAATCCTAAGCAACTAACATATTGCTGCAAATTACCTTAAAGTGTGTCTTAACCTTTCCTTCCCTGTGTTGGGTATCTTCTACACGTTGCTTCTAATAACCATCAATATCTCTATAAATATAATAAATACAAGGTTAAGATTTTAGGTATTCCTCCATAATATATTTACGCATTGATTTAAAAAATAATATTAATAATAATCAGAATTTATCGACTACATCGAGGTGTTTTGTAAAGATCGAAAACAAATTCGCATTTAAACGCTGCGAGTGCCTCGTCTTGACGATAGGTGAATAGTATGCGGGAAGCGCGACACTATATTCGCATCTCACTCTTGCATACTAGACTGAATTGCGAGGAGCTGAATTGTCTCAACTTCGCAAGCAAAGGCGTAAGCGCCGGGGTATGCGACTGACGTTCCGCGCCACTAGTAGCCTCTAGGCTTGCAAATAGGTTAGACGTACGCCCGTTCCGTGAGCGTTTTTTAATGTTTTCAGATGGTTTTTTAATGTTTTCAGCAAATAAATCTCAATTATTATAATTTTTAACTTCAATTATAATTAATTAAGGGGATTATCTATGAATTTTCTTATTTTTCCGATTTAAAATCGCAAATTTTTTATTGCGTACTGACTACCCAACACCGGAGCACGCGTATTATTTTTATCACCGTAAGGGAAGGGCTAATGTGCCTTGTTCCATGCTGTAAACCTTCCACCGACTAGGTAAAGAAGTTTCCACAGTTGATTATATTTATTCGTTTAACTCATCAATATATTCAAATAGTCGAAGTGGACATATTAAATAGTGTAGCTAGAAGACAAAATTGTTTTGAACCCCTTTAATCGAACTATTTGATTGATTTACCATTGAAGTAGGGTACAAAATTCACAATCCGCAATTATAACTGTACATTTTGTTACGCAACAAAATTCGCAAACTTCTTATACGCAAATTTTGTTAGTGGACAAACTCTACCGAACAGAACCTTTCTACTTTTTTCCGGTATACTCGAGAATAGAACCCGAAACTGGAAGTTAACCACCTTATCAACTAAGTCACTGAGGTCCTAAAGGTTAAGTCATATAATTCACCTTGACAGAAGAAATGGGAAAGCATTGCTAAAAAGTAATCAATAATCCACTTAAATATTTTATACTTTACAAACTAAAACTTTTTAAAAAAAATAATGTAGAAAAGACTCCGCGAAGTCTGCACCGTTAAAATGTCATCGAGAATGATAGAGCACGGTTACTCGTCCACTCTTTTCCAATAGAGAATGGAGAGTGGCAAGTTCTAAAAGTTCCATATCCGGTGAACCCCACCGGATATGAGGTCAATACCGGAAGTTATACCCCTGTCTCCTCCTCAGATGGTCCTCTTTCTCTCACACTGTCCCCCTTCTCTCCCTTACGATGGAGGGATGAAATTGAACTCGAATAAAAAGGACATTAAGGGAAGTTAAGGAAATCGTACTTTTTACATTGATCGTGTTCTATTAGTTATTACCCGATATTTCTAACATTTCCTTTTTTATATTGTGTGCTCGGATTTTTTATTATCCGATTTACTTCGTCGAACACGTACCTAATAGATCTGTTAAGAAATGTCTGTTGTTTTGTACTCTTAAAGAGTTTTTTTGGTTTTAACGTATTTTATATAATTATTTTCATTTACAATACAGGCTTAGCTTAATTACATCGGAATTTTAAATATCCTTTTTTTATTTACATTATTATTAAACCAGTTTTCGTACATGGACTAAATCCTGAATCACGTGTTTTTTAGAAACAATACCCAGTGCTGTTGTTTGAAAATAAGGTATTTTGATTGATGTTTATTTAATTTATTTTTCATTCACATACGCACTTGCTCAAATTGTGAAATATTCAATAAAAAAATGCACATTTCAAGTCACGTAGATAAGTGGATGAGTGCTTTCCATCGTCCCCAGTCTTAGAAAATTCAATATAAAAAATGTCAATATGCGAAGTAGTCCTTAAAATAGTTAAGTCCGTCCTACATGTATATTGGCTGGAAGACTTGAGGAAAACTTGCAAGTGGGGTTGAGAATAGTTTCTTTCAGAGAAATCTGAAGTAATAGTTAGGAATATTCGATGCTAATCTTTCTAGTAATGCTGGACAGCTCACAACCCCTTTACTAGGAGCAGAAGATTACTTCGTATAGTCAAGGAATTATACCCAAGCGTGATTCGTAGAAATTTAGTTAGATTAAGTAATTTTCCATGATGTACCCACCATAAGAATGTTTTAGAAGGAAAAACAATAATTCATATACAATTTGAAAGTAGTTGACAATTAGAAAATTATGTTGACTTACAAATAACTTCATAGAATGTAAAACACATTTGAAGAAAGAAAAACGAAATGGGCTACCTAAGTAGCATCTACAAGTATATTCACACAAATCCATATATCTAAAAATTATCAATTAACTTTACAAAATGAAACCATTTCCTACATCACTAAAATTACTCCTTTGATACATAAATAGTTTGTCCTATATTAGTGACTGGAATCTAACGATTTAATTTCTAGCTGATTTACTTCCAGACTAGTTTCACTCTACACTACATCTCAAGCCAAATGTGTTACTATCCCATACCGTAAACTACACTACATCTCAAGGCAAACATGTTACTATCCCATACCGTAAATTACACTACATCTCAAGCTAAATATGTTACTATCCCATACCGTAAACTACACTACATCTCAAGCCAAATGTGCTACTATCCCATACCGTGAACTACACTACATCTCAAGCCAAATATGTTACTATCCCATACCGTAAACTACACAACATCTCAAGCCAAATATGTTACTATCCCATACCGTAAACTACACAACATCCCAAGCCAAATGTGTTACTATCCCATACCGTCAACTACACTACATCTCAAGCCAAATATGTTACTATCCCATACCGTAAACTACACTACATCTTAAGTCAAAAGTGTTACTATCTCATGCCGTTAACCACACTACATCTCAAGCCAAATATGTTGCTATCCCATACCGTAAACTACACTACATCTCAAACCAAATGTGGTACTTTCCCATACCGTGAACTACATTACATCTCAAGCCAAATATGTTGCTATCCCATACCGTAAACTACACTACATCTTAAGCCAAATATGTTGCTATCCCATACCGTAAACTACACTACATCTTAAGCCAAATATGTTGCTATCCCATACCGTAAACTACACTACATCTTAAGCCAAATATGTTGCTATCCCATACCGTAAACTACACTTCATCTCAAGCCAAATATGTTGCTATCCCATACCGTAAACTACACTACATCTCAAGCCAAATATGTTGCTATCCCATACCGTAAACTACACTACATCTCAAACCAAATGTGGTACTTTCCCATACCGTGAACTACATTACATCTCAAGCCAAATATGTTGCTATCCCATACCGTAAACTACACTACATCTTAAGCCAAATATGCTGCTATCCCATACCGTAAACTTCAAATAATTATTTTTAATTCGTCTTTCATTAGTTATTTTTCTGCGCTATTTTACAAAATGCATTTATTAAACGATATGTATGATTATGTATTATTGGCAAGTAACTAAACAAATGGCAGCGCCACCATCTTCCTATCCTACTACTTAACTCAGATATATTTATTTATTGTAAAGTTTTCAATCTGCCAATAATAATGGGTTCAAATTCCTAGTATGAGCGCCCTTGAGAAGTGTCTGCTCTTTCCGTTGTCTGCCTTAACAGCATTGTATTAATTATCATTTTATTATTATTATAATTCTCATACTAATAAGAATAATGATAATTATTATTACCATCATCATTATTTTTATTATAATTAGTATCATTATTATTATTATTATCATCATCATCAACATCATCATCATCATAATTATTATTATAATTTTTATTATTATGATCATCATCAACATCATCATCATTATTATTATTAGCATTATTATTATTATTATTAGTATTATTAGCATTACTATTATTATTATTATTATTATTGTTATTATTATTATTATTATTATGAGAAAAAAATAATCCTGTTGCTCATTCTAAAAGCCACATACGCAGTGGAGACTAAACAAAACTCCGAACAAGCTATCCATCACTTGTACAAATATTTGGTATGTGCAGCAAAACAGTAAACCATGATTTTGTAGTTTATTTAATCAAGCATTAGTTTTTCCACTTTACATAACGACAAAACCTATCGGTTAAAAGGCTTTCACATCATCATCATGGGAGCACAAACAAGACTGATTTATGTTCTTACTGGTACCGACGTAAACATCTAACCATAAAAAAATCAGGTTGATGTTTGAGGGTGGAGGGAGACAGGGACAACTTCAGCAAGCAGCTACAACCGGAAAGGTTATACCGATATAAAAAGGGGAATAAAAGGTGTTTGACTAAATACAATTATAATATCTTTAAACCTTCAGTGTAAATGTCTAAAACATATATAATATATTGGCTTATTGATGTTACATGTAATTCATAAATTGCATGTTTTACTTATTTATTTATTTTTATAACACACTTTTATTGCAATACAATCTGGCGAGCTTATTGCCAGGCGGCAATGTCTTCCAACCAACCAGACAAAAGTAAATGAAGCAATTTACGTGGTAAATCAATCATTCAAATGACCATCCATCCCCACGAAATCCATAAACATATACGTGAGCACATGCCCACGAACCCCACAAAGACGGACAATCACCCGAACATTATTTTTCATATAAAGTAAGATATCATCAATCAAAAAAGGAAAGGATTTTATCATTGAGAATCGAATCTGAAACCTTTGATTTGAAATCAAGCATCTTTAATGGATGTCCTTGAAGGACGCGCTGATGATTTTGATTGTTTGGTATTTAAATAAAATACGTCAATTAGCAATGCGGAAAGAGAGAGTGAATGAATCGATGAATAATAAATAATAATTAATGATGCTTTATTTATCGGTAAGTAGGTATTTATACATTTCAGAATGGGCGCGGGAGTGCACCCGCAATATATTTTTATCTCGCTTCTGTGCGTGCAGAGATGGTCGATTGAAATATTGCAGACATCGCAAATAATATTGTGGGTAGACAATTTGTTGGCGAAAACGGCGAGACAGCGCGATGCGTTCTCTTTCTACTGTGGAATGTATCGTAAATAGTATTTGTGGGTAAACAATTTCAATGTTTTGGTATGCGACCTTTGGACATATCCAAAGGTCGTTTCGTCGGTCGTTGACCGTGTATGTTGACAATATTTCAGCGACGACAGTAGTTCCCTATATGTAAGAATACATGTGTATATTGAGGACATCGATGACCATGGAGGTAGAAAAATCATAAAACTATACTAAAAAAATAGATTTCACCTCACAAAGCAACTTTTAGTCGAATTGATATTAGATAATATTTTTATGATATATTTTCTTTGCGAAATACTAAAATAACACAGCAGTAGACTTTAATTTCAGCAGGAAAAACGCTTAATTTATTAGCGACATCCTGTACGAGAGATAAGTGCTCCAGCGTAACAGAGCGGATTTATACGAAACTGTGTTTACCCGTTACTCGCTTCCTTCTCGCTACCTCTTAAGCGATGAGGGAAGATTCTCTCTCGCCAGACAAGCACATTAATTTTCGCTGCAGGCTTAAAATATGCGAAAGAAGAATTTGTAAAAAAAATATTTCAAGATAAAATATGTTACCCTTTAATACTTTGCCAGTCTCTTAGAATTGTTACAAAACGTTCGATAGCGTGTCCTATATATAATATAAAATTAAATGAAATTTCACAATGTGTTTTTGGTTAAAAAAACGAGGGTGAAGTTTTAAAACAAAAATCGTTGAAAATTCTGGTGTTTTGTGTTTTCTAACACGTTCGTTATACGAGTGCACACTTTGGAAGAGTTGCGAAAAATAATGAAATGCGAATAACAATAAAAAAAAGTCAATCGTGTTTTTAAATATATTAACTTGAACTAGATAGTCTCAAAATATGGATAGTTCATAACAGTATTTGTATCGGACGTATGCGTCATCATAAAACATAATACGAGTATATTTGTTTTCTTAATGTTTGATATGTAGTTATATTTTGATATTTGTTTGGTATTTTTATGTGTTTTTATGAAATATTTATGTTTGTTGGGGTCCGCGCTGCGTCGCAACGAGACTTATGCGTGGTCATCGCGAGACGATATCGCAAGTCGACCGGGCTCTGCATGCGCAAAATTTCCGAAAATTGTTAGTTGTGATGGCATGCAGAGGCGAAAACAGGCGCTTGCGATGAACGATTGACCGCACATAAGAAGCGAAAAAGCCAAATAAATTGATTTTTAGTTCACTCTGCCTACTGTATTTTACTTGCGACCATTTGCTACCTGCCTAAGAAGAATCTCTTCACCCTGCTGCCTTTTCACGGATCTACGCCTTTGAACGTGACCTGAATTCTCCAAGTATCGAGCAGCAGTCATCCACCTATTATTACAGTTCTTTGTACCAGTGGCTAACAGTATTCTTGTACTAATTATGATATAAGTGAAATGTTGACGTGTGGAAAATTTTGAAAAAAGCGTAATAAGTAATTTAGAAATGCGTGCACTTTGAAAAATACGACAGAAATACGGTGGACATATATGACAGAATACGTTATGAACTGACTAGAAATGAACATCAACTTTAGGCTGATGTATTAAAAAAGATCAAGAACAGCACAATGATATAAACGATTGAAAAAAATATTGACTTACAGTGCAAATGTGAGGGGAAGGCGTTAGACTAAGGGATGAATGTTCGAACTAGATAGTTATATTTTGAAATAACGAAATGTAAAAAGTCATAGGAATTGTAGAACTTTTATGATTTAAAGTCTGATAGCTTCTCCTCTCTGCCTAACGCAATAACGAAATGGTGAGTATGTTTGTATTTTATACACAATGCCTTTTGGCGGGTTATTCCTTGGTTTCTTAAAAACTTTCAATTCGATTCAGTAGGACTGCCAGTGTTTTAATAGTGAGATGGATTTTAGACATTACATTTTTTTTGTAATTGAATGCTGGTAATTTTTTTGTAAGTGTACTTTGTATTTTAATTTTTATACTTTATCTAAAGTAAAAATAGCTATTACCAAAATACAGTAAAACAGGTTTGTTAAATTATTTGTTACAAAGAAAATTATTTCTTATAAAACCTGTGATTGTAATAATTAACGAATTTGATACCGATGTTTTATGCAACACTTTGATTTCTTCCGCATTCAGCGTACTTCCTTCTTTTTTTACAAGTAATAGATTAAATGTATAATTCAATTGATCCAACCAAGTAGACTATGCTTGGACCAAGTTAACGCTATTCAGAACGAAGGAAACGTATAAGACGTCGCAGAAATTGTATGAGAAGGGGCATATGGATGCAGAAGGGGCTAAGAATATGGGGTGAGATAGGAAAATATGGCACTTTTTCCTCTTTGCCTACCCCGATAGAGAGAGGACGTGGCGGTAAGTATATTCAATATGTGGTAACGTTTTTTTTTATCTTTCATTGCGCTTTAAAGATCATTTTGTTTTAGGAGTAACAACAACGAAATCGAGGTGCCCCTGAAGTGTCTTTCGTCATAGAACGGTGCTTTGAAATTGAATTTATTCATTTAGTTGTGAATACTTCTATCAATTTGTTTCTTTTTTCATTACTGTTGATAATCTATGCTAGCAGAATCTGCCCGATTTAAGCACACCTCACTCCTTCATCAACAGAATCGGTTCGATTTAAGCACACCTTACTCCTCCATCGACAGAATCGGTCCGATTTAAGCACACCTCACTCCTTCATCGACAGAATTGGCCCGATTTAAGCACACCTTACTTCTCCATCGACAGAATTGGCCCGATTTAAGCACACCTTACTTCTCCATCGACAGAATCGGTCCGATTTAAGCACACCTTACTTCTTCATCGACAGAATCGACCCGATTTAAGCACACCTTATTCCTCCATCGACAGAATCGGTCCGATTTAAGCACACCTTACTCCTTCATCGACAGAATTGGCCCGATGTAAGCACATCTTACTCCTCCATCGACATAATCGGTCCGATTTAAGTACACCTTACTCCTTCATCGACAGAATTGGCCCCATTTAAGCACACCTTACTCCTTCATATTGTGAAACGGACTTGGATTATTTGTTCAGATTTTTAGGATAATTTTTCATGAATACTTATTTGATTAAATGTAATTTAAAATATTTACTTGAATTTTGTTGAAAACAAGTCCATAGAACTAGATTTTACCCTATTTTTGAACTAAACACAGGGCAATCTTTGACAACATGACTCAATTGCCCTTACATCGGTCAATAATTAGATCCCACGAGATCCTTTCCATTGCTAGTGAGAATTTACCCCTTTATATTTCCTCTCGATTAGGGGATGCTACCCGATTCTTCTGCACTATCTCAGTACGGGAGAATAGAGGTGTTCGTGCGGAGTACCTTTTACTAAGTGCCCTTTAATTGGGTCCATGAAAGTTGTGCTCTTTGTAAGCTTAGAGTAATTTTGCTACGATCGAAATGTTTTTTTACATCTCTGAACATTTTAAAATAAGTTTTTTTCCATCCCTCTCACTGAAATATCCTGTCCTGAGCATGAGGTTAGTTACACATCTTTTACTTTTATATAACTTAAAATAACTCGTTAAAAGTCGGAATTTATAGTTGCTAAAGTGGCTGACTTTACAGGTTATTTGTTAATGGTGTGAGTGGCGTTTTTAGCTTTAGGAAACATTTGAAAATAGCCCGTTTTATGATATGAATGATGCTATATAAATACTAAACATATACGCTATACTACACCTCAAGTAAAATGTGTTACTACCACAAATCGTAAGACCTACAAAGGCTTCTTTGTAGTTCATCTTTCCTTGGTAAGTAAGTTTTGTGAGGTTTTCTTAGCAAATATGTTTTTCTTTAGACAGGCAACTGCGAAAAAGTATAATACCCGGCGGTAAGTAATACACGTCGGGCTTAAGAAAGAGACTATCGCTTTGTAGAGCATCGTCTCTGTCGCACAATGTGCTAACAGTCCGTGTGACAGAGATGAGGCTCTACAAAGCGACAGTCTCCTTCTTAACGGGTACTGTACTTAATATGATAGCCGCAGTTACTACTTTTCCATCTTTATAGTCACTCGCTTTATATATACGAGTATTTTTTATTCTAATACTTTATATCTGTCAATAATAACTGTTGCACTTCAGCTAGCAAAAAGCCCCAAAACGGTCGAAAAATTTAATCTGCTTCTGCCTTTCGTTAGGTACAGTTTATATAGCGTTATTTTAGTTTAGCTCAATAGAGCTTGTGAAATAGACGTCAAATTCTCATACTACATCTAATGAATAATATACTTAACAGTCACACCGCCCCCTCTAATCTCGTTGAAAATTTTCAGTCATTCCGATCATGGACTTACGCTACGAGTACACCTAGACAGAGATTATTTATTGTCCTTCCCAGTTCCCCATTTATCTCTTTTACATCGTCCTTATCTGTTCATGCATTGAGAATCTGGAACCAGTTATAAACCAATGCTAGATTTACTTCGTCCTTGGCATGCTTTAAGAAGCGACTGAAAAAACTCTTAATTTCTAGTCAGTAATATGAAGTGTTTCATTCCTGATTCTTCTTTCTTCGACACCATTCCTTCCTTTACCTTACTTAATGATATTTCGCTTTTTAATTTTTATTGTGTATATTGTTCATACATTTTGCAAAGGTGATTAATGATTTGAATATTTTTTGACTACATAAATTATTTACTTTTGTCTGGTTAGTTGGAAGAGATTGCCGTCTAGCAATAAGCCCTCCAGCGTGTTTTTCCACCAATGAAGTGTCAATAAATAAATTAATAAATAGAGATAGAAAAAAATATAAAAAATAGTTTATAAGTTAACCCTTCCCTTACGGTGATAAAAATAATACGCGTGCTCCGGTGTTGGGTAGTGAGTACGTAATAAAAAATTAGCGATTTTAAATCGGAAAAATAAGAACATTCATAGATAATCCCCTTAATTAATTATAATTGAAGTTAAAAATTATAATAATTGAGATTTATTTGCTGAAAACATTAAAAACCATCTGGCACCGCTCACGGACGGGCGTACGTCTAACCTATTTGCAAGCTTAGAAGCTACTAGCGGCGCGGAATGTCAGTCGCATACCCCGGCGCTTACGCTTATGCTTGCGGCGTTGAGACAATTCAGCTCCTCGCAATTCAGTATAGTATGCAAGAGTGAGATGCGAATATAGTGTCGCGCTTCCCGCATACTATTCACCTATCGTCAAGACGAGGCACTCGCAGCGTTTAAATGCGAATTTGTTTTCGATCTTTTTAAAACACCTCGATGTAGTCGATAAATTCTGATTATTATTAATATTATTTTTTAAATCAATGCGTAAATATATTATGGAGAAATACCTAAAATCTTAACCTTGTATTTATTATATTTATAGAGATATTGATGGTTATTAGAAGCAACGTGTAGAAGATACCCAACACAGGGAAGGAAAGGTTAAAGAAATACTTGAATTCTGAAATAAAATGTTTAAAGATTAAAGGCAGTTTAGAAGTGAATCCATCAGGAATTGAACCTGGGGCATTTGCTCTTTTAACCCGAACGCTAAGTGAACAAAGTAAACGAAGCGAAGCACGCTGATCCTTCTTTTTGCTTTAGATTTCCTTTTTGATCTATCTATCTTAGATAGTAATACTGATAAAAAGACAAATTATTTTGCGTCGTTTGGAAAGCAGACTTTCATCAAAAGCGCTCTAGCACGGAATCCAACCCTACTTATATTGACAGATATATTATAAATACGTGGGTCGTCCAGAAAGTAAAGAACGTTTTGGCATAACTAATTAAAGACGAAATATATCAACACAAAACTTTATTTACAAAGTCACAGTACTTTGCTCCATTTTTCAAAGCACTCGCCATAGCTGTCAACGCACTTATTGTAACGTGGAACAAATTTTTCAATTCCGATGTTATACTCTTCTACCGCCAAAGATTTGAGCCAGGATGTCACTTCTTGTTTGAGGTCTTCATCGTTTGCGAACTGTTTTCCCTCCAAAAATTCCTTAAGTTTCGGGAATAAATGAAAATCCCTTTAGGCCAAGTCAGGGCTGTAAAGAGGATGTCCAAAAATTTCCCACTTAAGACGTTGAACTTCTCGCTGTCTTCGTGCTGATGCATGAGGGCGCGCATTGTCATGAATCAAAACCACATTTCCCGACAACATTCCACGTCTCTTGTTTTGGATGGCGCATCTAAGTCATTGAAGAGTTTCACAATAGGCCTCCGAGTTTATTGTGTGTCCTCTTGGCATAAAATCCACGTGGATAAAACTTTTTTGGTCCCAAAAAACTGTTGCCATCACTTTTCTGGTGTTGAGATTAGGTTTTTCTTTTCTGAGCACACATTTTTTTGTAGCCAAGGTGCTCTGTCAATATTTCATGTAGGAGCGATCGTGAAATTTGTGGGAAAGATTCATGTACTGTGTTTAAAGTTGCCTATAAATTTCGATAGGCCGAACATTTTGTGCATTCAGAAAACGAATGACACTACGCACTTCACATTTGGCGGGATTTTCGATTGGCGCATTCATTTTGAAAGGTTACAGAACAATGACGCACGACCGTTCAGCAACAAAACTCGGCTCGCACTGAAATAAGGGAAGGAGCTAACTGGCGCGCATACGATCGCACTGGTAGCGCAGGGCGTGGTGCTCATTCATTCTTTACTTTCTGGACGCGCCTAGTACGAGTATAATATAAAAATATAAACACGTCGATAGCGAGAAAAGGAAGAAAGTAGTTATGACCATAATATTAGGTACTTTCTTGCATTTGCACGTGTTTCAAAATACGTATTCTGTAAAAAAAAACTACAGAAAATTTACTTAGAGAAAACGAACTACAAAGAAACCTTAGTAAATCCTCCTAAATGTAAAATTTACACATTCAGCTTAAAGTGGAGTGTAATGCATGTTTTATATATGATATAAACGACTTCCATGGCCTATTATGACTTTTGTCTCCCAGCGCAGAGGTTACGGCCTTGATTCCAGTTGGAGCCCAAATTTAAAACAGATATTCCAGTCTGATTTCGCTTCAAATCTCTATAACTTCCTTGTTGGTTTGAAGAGTTTCCTCGTGCCAAGAAGCTCGCAAGGCTGTACCATGCATAACGAAAGTGTAATACAATACAATCATATATTTTGCCAGACCTCAAAAAACGTGCTTCCTAAAGCTGCACACGCCACCTATATATTGAGCCCTGTCACAATGCCCCACCCTATTGAATCTACTCGGAATAATCAATGTATTCGATGAAGACGAAATTGACTTCAAACTTTTGCTCAAATCCTTAGAACCATCCTTTGAGCAGCTTTTCTGAAATGTTGAATACAGTCTCTTGACAATAACTACTTCTTCCTAGATTTGACTCACCAAGAAACTTGTGGATGCTCGCTGAGTTCGAGAAATAACTATGTATACGCTTACATATTAGGAATTTAATAACTTAGTCCAATAATAAATACAAATATGTTTTTAATTTTTTTTTTTTTTTTTTTTTATACTTATATTTTTGTTTTTTTACTTTTATGATTATGAATGTAGGGTGAATGTTTTTGGTCTGTCTGGAGTGATGAAGTGTGAGGAGTTTTTTTTTCGCGTGATGTACCATATACATGTGTAATTGAGTGTCACTCTTTGTCAGGTTGATGAGAATGTGCAACGGGGTTTTATATAGATAATAAAAAATTGGAAAGAAGTATCGATTTATGTTTTCATGCTACTCGTATATGCCCTCAGTGAGATACAGGCAAAAGCCTAGTTTACTGGGGACACGACAAATGAAAGGCAACAAACCCAGATCCATTCAAATTGTGTCCAAATTAAATTACCTGTGGTTTTTTTCACAAATTATGTAAATTTCTCGTTATGTGTAAAATAAATAAAATAAATAAATAATCGCGTATACGAGTATGGCTACCGACTCCCATAAAAAATACATCTGGTCGGTTGTAAGAATTGGCTTTTTGGCATCAAACCCTCCAAATTAGAACAGTTAAGCTTTAAAATATAAAAAAAGTGTTTTAATAGTCTAAAATAGAGTTTAAATAATAAATAATCAGTCTGAGATCTTACATTCCATTTATTTTTTTCCAGGTTATAAGTGTAAAAGACAAGTATCATACCAACTACGTCACAGATGCTCCCTTTAACATGCACGAAGAAAATTTGGTCTATCTATCTGAAAACTGACAAGAAAACAAAAAAAAAACAAACAATTTCATTGTGTAGTGTATGACTACACAATGAAATTGTTTGTCATTGTGTAGTGTATGACTGAGCACTGTGACTCCCATGATAACCATTGATGACTCTTTTCCATCCATCTCTGCACTCTGCTACTCGAAGAGCAGTGGTTAAGGATTGTCTTGTTGCGTATCTCACTTGGCCAGTCCATCGAATTGAGACTCTTGTGCGTCGTCCTTCCATGCTTTCAGTGACCACAATTGTCTCCAAACAGTCTACTCGACTAGAGTCAATAATCTGTCGGTGATTTTTTTTAACCTGGTTAGTTTATTGCCATGTGGTAATCTCTTCCAACCAACCAGAAATATGTTTTTTATAGGCCCTAAGTGTTAACCAGACTAGAATCCTATTTAAAAAAATATGGGTTCCAGCGGGGATCGAACCCGCAACCTCCGGATCGGCAGACAAGTGTCTTACCACCAGGCCACGGAGGTCGTCACGGTGATTCTCAGTTCTTCGAAAATAGAGGCGTTGGTTCACTTTACTGTCAATGGAATTCGTAACGTCTTTCTCCAGCAATACATTTCAAATGCATCTATTCCAAGTCTCTAGCTTGCTCTCAAAGTCCAAGCATCTATGCCATACATAAATATTGCGAAAACGGAAGATTTAAATAGGCCCATTTTCGTCTTGATGGTAATGATTTTCTAGCTTTGACATTGCATTCTTTGCCATTTTAGTTTTTCTTATGGTGTCAACCTCTTATCTTCAATTGTTAGTTTAATACTAGAGTCTAAGGCCTCGGCCACACAGGTAGGAGCCTCGCTTGGTGCTTAGAGCTACGCTGCGAGCTAGACGATATATCCTAGCGAACCAATGCACCGCATATTATCGCAATGCCCACGCCACGCTACATGACGATTAATCACCTAGTGAGTCTCCTAGCGAGCAGACATATTGGTTAATTTTATAGTGTCACCAAGTGATTTTCCTAGATGGCGGAAGTTTTAATAACAGCTGTGTATAAAAGGGAGCCTTTGTGGAACATATCGATCAAATTATACAAAAATGTACCTGTAATAAAATCACTTTGGAATGAAGTTGCACAGGAAGTAAATAAAGATGGTAAATTGTAATGAAATTGATAAGTTTTGAGAGTGGCATGGTTTGTTGACTCAACCGGTCTCAAATGCCAAATGAATGTGTGCGAAGCACTTTGGTGTGACCAGGCATGAAGTCACCTAGTCTATTAATCACGTAGCATCTAGCGAAGCACTTTGGTGTGGCCTTAGCCTAACTAAATAAAGTCACTTAGCACTTTTAAACCATGATTCACATTATTTGATGTCAGTATGTTTTCATTGATTTCCAGGCCCAGGCGCTTGTTCTCGTGTTCCACCTTTTAGGAGCGTATTCATGTATTACTCTGATGTGTCGCTTAATAAACGCAAACCAACTAAAGTTAACAAACATTAGTGAAATAAAAAAGATAAAAATTCATAGAACTGAGAACAATAAAGTAAAATATGGTTTTATTCAGTTCATCGATCCGAATATTAATAAAAAAGTGCTAAGTAGTCATTGAAGTCATGCAACCAGCTGAAAGACATAAAAATGTTAGTAAAACACTAGTAAGTTAAAGGGATGAAAGTTTTTTACGTCTTTGTTCAACAACAGGTGGTGCCGAGGGATAAAGTCGACTAAAAATTCCATTTTTCTCCTGCGCGACACACCCTAGTGAAGATTTATAGACCATTTTGTTACAAACTTTAATTTTCCAATAATGCTACGTTCATACTGGATACAAATGGGTGTAATTTAAAAAAAAACATTCATTTTATGTGTTTCTTCTTATCTATATTTATTATTTTCTTCTTTTTACTACTCTTAAGCTAGAACTGTGAACTTTTATCAGCAGGGCTGCCTTCATTGAGATTGTGACTCCCTCATAGTCCCCCATATTTTTTCAGGGTTCCATAGGATGCCTGCCTGTGGGTTTTCATGCATTGAACTCATTTACTGTTTATACTTTCTACATGGTCTTGCCAGTGTCTTCAGCAGTCTCTATCATATCTTATAATACATAACATACTTCTCGAATACGAAAGATTCTAATAGTATTTCTTAGTGTTTTACTGCAATAGCTCTGATAATTTTCATACCATTAGTTCCGAGCATACTTTCCGTTTTTATTATATCTACTCTAATCGAATTCATGGTTGGATAAATTTGATCTGTCTGCTTCTTGTGTCTTAATGTTTTGTCTGCAATGGCTCTAATAGTTTTCATACCATTAGTTCCGAGCATACTTTCCGTTTTTATTATATCTACTCTAATCTAAGTAATGGTTGGATAAATTGGATCTGTCTATTTCTAATTGTGTCTCTTAATGTTTTGTCTGCAATGGCTCTAACAGTTTTCATACCATTAGTTCAAAGCATACTTTCCGTTTTTATTATATCTACTCTAATTTAAGTAATGGTTGGATAAATTGGATCTGTCTATTTCTAATTGTGTCTCTTAATGTTTTGTCTGCAATGGCTCTAATAGTTTTCATACCATTAGTTCAGAGCATACTTTCCGTTTTTATTATATCTACTCTAGTCTAAGTCATGGTTGGATAAATCTGATCTGTCTATTTATAATTGAACCTCTTAGTGTTTGGCCTGTAACGTCTCTAATAGTTTTCATACCATTAGTTCCGAGCATACTTTCTGTTTTTATTATATCTACTCTAGTCTAAGTCATGGTTGGATAAATTTGATCTGTCTGTTTTCTAATTGAACCTTTTAGTGTTTCGCATGTAACGTCTCTTATAGTTTTCATACCATTAGTTCCAAGCATACTTTCCGTTTTAATTATACCTACTCTAGTCTAAGTCATGGTTGGATAAATCTGATCTGTCTATTTCTAATTGAACCTCTTAGTGTTTGGCCTGTAACGTCTCTAATAGTTTTCATACCATCAGTTCCGAGCATACTTTCCGTTTTTATTATATCTACTCTAGTCTAAGTCATGGTTGGATAAATCTGATCTGTCTGTTTCTAATTGAACCTCTTAATGTTTGGCCTGTAACGTCTCTAATAGTTTTCATACCATCAGTTCCGAGAACACTTTCCGTTTTCATTATATCTACTCTAATCGACGTCATGGTTGGATAAATTTAATCGGTCTGTTTTCATATATTTTTCTTTATTCCTTGGCTTCTTGTTTATGTGCGGAGATTATTGTTACAGAGTTTATTGACACCAAGATCCTTTATTTTATCCCTTTTTCTGTAGCTTTTTCAGTTTCAAATTAAATATTTTATTTCTAAATTTTTCCTTATGATCTTGGATACAATTTCATATTAAAAAAAATACATATTACAAATGAAATAATATTTCACAAAGCGCCTTTTAAGGGGAAGATTATCTTTTTAGTTTAGTATTCGAGGGTACAAGGGTAGCTGCGACTTAGATCATATCGTCGTTGTTCTGCGAAAAGCATTCAAGTCCAAATATTGAGTTTTGAGATAAATGCAATTTAAGTTTTGGAAGGCGATTTCAAATCAAGTTTTCAATAAAATGAAATACAAACAAATGTTATTTAAAGACAGTTTATTAATTTACAAGAATTACTACAAAAAAATTAAAAACTAAAAAACACGTTATCTAACAATTTAAAATACGGACACCTGTTTTGGACTTGATCCTTTCTTAGTGAAAATTTTCATAACAGCGAAACTATATAACTTTTGGATATATGTTAAATGGTTTTTCCATGTGTAGATATTTTTATTTTAGTAAAATGGCATCAAAAAGTCATTTTACGCAAATATTTAATTAAATGATTTTCGCAGAACAACGACGATATTTATTCCATTGAAAAAAAAAATTTTAAAAAATAATATTGGGTGTTAACATAAGCTGTGTCCGTTTTTTTTCTTCAATTTAAAAATGAGCGCCAAAAGTAAAACAAAATTGTAAAGATTATACGTCATTCGAAAGAAAATTTTCTGCTCTACAAGATATTGTGTTTGCTTTAACGTTACATTTATTATTTTATTTGATAACAAGCCTTCAAAATGGAATGTCAAGTTGACTAAAGTAAACATTTTCGACACCTCCAGTGGACTTCTATGAGGACCGCTTAAATCATATTATTCATAAAGATCTCCTTCAAACCACCGTATAATTGGCTGAGCAGATGAATTGTAGTCACATGACTGTATACCGCCATCTTAAATCAATGGGAAAAGTCCAGAAGTTCGGCGCTTGGGTTCCACATGTTTTGAGTGAAAATAACAAAAATCAACGTTCGACAATTTCTGCTGGTTTACTCGCGCGTCATCGAGCTACGCATAGCCACAAGCAAAGGTTCATTTACCGCATCATTACTAGTGATGAAAAATGGTTTGAAAATGATGATAAAAAAAGTTTGAAGGGGATCTTCATTAATAATATGGTTTAAGCGGTCCTCATCGAAGTCCACTGTTCGTCCGGAACGCACCATGTCTCTCAGGTCAAAATTACCGTCTTTGAAACGCGAAAACCATCGACGAGCGGTTCTTTAATTCATAGCATCTTCGCCGTACACTTTCCAAATATCGCGAGCAGCTTTGGCAGCTTTATTCCCTCGATTGAACGCGAACAGAAGGAGGTGTCGAAAATGCTCACTTTCGTCTACTCGACATTCCATTTTGAAGGCTTGTAATCAAATAAAATAATATATGTAACGTAAATGCAAACACAATTTGTTGTAGAGCAGGAAATTTTCTTTCGAATGACGTATACCTTTAACCATTTTGTTTTACTTTTGGTGCTCATTTTTATATTTGAAAAAAAAAACAGACACAACTTATGTTAATTAACACCTAATACATAAATAAATCTTATTTTTAAATCTGTCAATAACAGTAGGTTCGATTTTTGAGTTAGAGCGCCCTTGAGGTGAGTTTGATATCGAAACGGCTCTTTATAAATCGTCGTTTTTATTATTATTTGCTAATTACACTACGATAAGATATTTATTTCAATTCATACTGGAAAAAAAATTATTTAACTAAATCATATTTTTGCAACAACTTCTTTATTTGTACACCAAAAAACAAATTAATCAAATTCATGTATCAGGATAACATATATTCAAAGATATTAACGTTCGGCTCACCGTCAAAAAATACTATCGATCATCGTTACAAGGATAATCAGGATGTAAGATTAATCATACTTTTTATGGAATGGTCTCTGCCGATAATCCTATTGAAAGGTTTAATCCTTCGGAGTAATTACGAACCCAATGGTACGCTTTTAATTGGAAACCCTCTTGTTTGGAATGAATTAAAATTTTATCAAGAGGTCCCCAAAAGGGCGGATTGATTTTCATCATTTGAAGGAGAACTCAAAAACCTAGGTTTAATTCCAACTTTACAATGAAAGTTTGTTTGTATAAGGAATATGTTAATTTATCATCCTTTGAGATATCTACGAGTATGTATCAACTGAAAGTTAACAAAATAAAATTGATTTTTTTTTTTTTAAATAACATGACTGGGTAATAAAATAAAGGCAAGGGCGCTTTTACTCCAGTTTGACTCCCAAATTAGAAGGCCCTAAAAGGGAGTGTGCTCTCGAAAACGGCGTAATATAAATTGTCATTTTAACCCTTCCCTTACGGTGCTAAAATTGAAACGTGCGCTCCGGTGTTGGGTAGTGAATACGCGATCAAAAATTTGCGATTTTAAATCGGAAAAATAAGAACATTCATAGATAATCCCCTTTATTAATTATAATTGAAGTTAAAAATTATAATAATTGAGATTTATTTGCTGAAAACATTAAAAAACCATCTGGCAACGCTCACGGAACGGGCGTACGTCTAATCTATTAGCAAGCCCAGAAGCAACTGCGGCGCGGAGCAGTAGTGGCTTACGCCGGCGTGGCTTACGCTTGCGACGATGGAGACAATTGAGCTCCTCGCAATTCAGTGGAGTATGCAAGAGTGAGATGCGAATATAGTGTCGCGCTTCCCGTATACTCTTCACCTATCGTCAAGACACAAGGTCGAGGCCCTCACAGCGTTTAAATGCGAATTTGTTTCCGATCTTCACAAAATACCTACGATATAGTCGATAAACTCTGATTATTATTAATATTATTTTTTAAATCAATGCGTAAATATATTATGGAGGAATACCTCAAATCTTAACCTTGTATTTATTATATTTATAGAAGATACCCAACACAGGGAAGGAAAGGTTAATATTATAATAATTATTGAGGTATTTGTAACACTTAATTTACGTATGACTTGATGTATGACAGTGAAACTTGAACTTGGCAGAAGAATGATAAAAGTACGATTTATGCTGTGGAGATGCATATGCTTAGGAAAATTTGTCAAGCATCATTATTTGAAAGAAGGCGACATTAAAACACCACAAATTAATGCAAAGATATAATTGATGTTCCATAAAGGTAAAATAAGGCGATTTAAAATGGTTTGCACGTGTAGAGATAATGAATGACGAAATAATGACTAAGCGAGTATACAAGTTAGAAATATACTATGTCCATGGAAGAAGTAAATATTGAAACCAGACAAAGTGAGAAGTATGAATACTAGAAGACTTTGCATGACGAGATGTATGAAGGGGGAGGAGGGGAAAGTTGTGCGCTTGAATATACAAATTTGATGATATTTCTCTCTGCCTACCTCGCAAGGAATACGGCGTGATGATATGTATTCTTCAAGGTCTAAGCAATCAGGAGACTTTATTATTTCTTTATTTTTTACTGGTTTCACTTTGAAGTATTGAATCATCCGTGAAGTGAAAAAAATTATAATTAATTTTTATTCATTTTATTTTTATTTATTTTATTTTTATTGATTTACTTTACAGATGACAAGAAATATAAATAATTTGCGAAAAAAACCACTGGTTATTTAATTTGGACACATAATTTTAATGGATCTGGGTTTGTAGCCTTTCATTTGTCGTGTCCCCAGTAAACTAGGCTTTTGCCTGTATCTCACTGAGGACATATATCATTAAAAAATAAATCGATACTTCTTTCCGATTTTTGATTTTATTAAACCCCGTTGCACAATTTCATCAACCTGACAAACAGTGACACTCAATTACATATGTATACATCACGCGAAATCAAACTCCTTACACTTCATCACTCCAGACAGACCAAAAATATTCATCCGACAATGTACCGCACATAATCATAAAAATAAAAACAAAATTATATAAAAATATAAATGTAAAACAACAAAAAACACCACACTAAAGAGCTCACACAAACCTTTTCACAAGTCATTCCTCTTGCAAGCCCAAATACTCAAACTCCTGTCGCAATATGCATTTATAATATGTTTGAATCATACAAACATACATTCTCATCATGCCATTTTCATTAAAAGGAAGTTAGAGAGAACAGAACGCCAAACTTTCCTATCACGACATAATCATATTTTCTTACATATTTACTTCTTTCTTCTCTTTTCACGGTCTTTGATGACATTTGTCAACATTTTTTTTCTATATTATTTATAGTTAAGGAATTACCATTGCGGAGGTTCAAAGACACTTTTTGTAACGGTATAGCCCTACCGGTTTCAAGGCTTTCACCTCATCTTCTGTTTGTGCTCCCCTGAAGATGAGGTGAAAGCCTTGAAACCAGTAGGGTTATACCGTTACAAAAAGTGGAATAAACATTGTACGATAAAACAAATTACATTTTTTTCCATTAATTTCAATGCATGCTAGAGTATTTAAAAAAATGTTGGAACCTTTCGTTCAGAAATTGGCACAAATTTGAATAACTTTTGTCTAATTTTTCCATGTCTATGTTTCACTATCATAAATTAAATATGGAACCTCCTCTATCACGCCTTCCACTCACATTCGCACTAAATATTTATTTTGTTTGTTTTTTTTCAGTTATTTGTTCTAAATGCCACACTATCTGTCAATACTCGCCTTCCCCTTACTTAATATAACATCCTTAAGGTTACATTCATTTCTGATCCCTTCATTTCGTATTGTCATACATTGCGCTGTTATTTTACAATATATCACGTTAAGTGCTCAGTTCATATTATTTCTTGTCGTGACTCTTATTTTTATCTAAAACGTGACGAAAAGTATTGAATTGTGTTTATACAAACAATGTTTCTGACACATACTTGTAGCTACCTGTGTGTTTATATAATATAACAAACACAAAAATCGCGGAATCCAATTTCGTTTGTCAAATGGTTTCTATCAAAATAAAAAATGAAAACATATGTATAATGTAATTTTCAGTAGAACTCATTTTTATTTTTTTCAGGAAATCACATTTATTTTTCTGATTTGATTTATTTTTGTATCTTTGGAGGATACATTTGATATTTTCAACTGTTTCATAATATTTATTTCTAGTTTAAGTAAAACAATTTGTTTCATCCTTATATAACGTGATTCATGTTTGTTTTAAAGCTCAGCTCGTAAAAAAATGAACTTTTAAATTACTTTCAGGGAATTATTATCTACGCAGGTTTTTGTTTCCTTCTTGTCATTGCCTGGGGAAAAGGATTTATTTTCCTCACGACATAATTAAATTGACCGCGTGATAAGAAGGAAAATTCAGTAAATAGTAAATGAATGTGATATTTAATGTTAATAAAAACGTGATATTACGTCATTGTATACTGTAATTAGTCATTGCCTGGAGAGACGGTTTTATTTTCTTTACGACAGAGGTGATAAGAGGCAAACTACGGGCAATAGTAAATGAATATCGTATTGAATGTACATGAACATGTGATATTAAATATGTCATTGTATACTGAAATAAGCCATTGCCTGGAGAGATTTTATTTTCCTCACGACAGATTTCCCGTCCAATTGACTACTTAATAAGAGGCAAATTACGTAAATGAATATGGTATTGAATGTTAAAAAAACGTGATATTACGTCATTGTATACTGAAATTAGTCATTGCCTGGAGATAAAATTTTATTTTCTTCACGACAGGATTAAACCAACCGCGTGATAAAAGAGAAGCTAAGAAAAATAGTTTATGAATAAAGTGTCGAATGTAAATAAAAGCATGATATTACGTCATTGTATACTGAAATTTGTGATAAGGTTTTATTTTCCTGACGAGAAATTTTCTGTCATATCGACCGCATGATAACAGGCAAGCTACGGAAAATAACAAATAAATATAGTGTTGAATGTAAATCAAAACGTTATAACGTATTACTCCATTGCATACTGAAATTAGAGCATGCATTAGATAGAACGGTGTCTTGACTAAGTGAGTTTAAACTTGAAAAGATGAAAATCAAAGAATGTGTTATGTAAACCTTGTTTAGTGTTAACATATATTTATGTATTGGGTGTTAACATAAGTTCTGTCCGTTTTTTTTTCCAAATGAAGAGAACAAGAGGACACAACAAAAAAAAATTGTCAATAATGTATTCTCCTTCATTATTTTACAACAAATTAGTCAATAATATATTCTCCTTTATTATTTACAACTTTTTGCACACGTTCTACAAGTTTTTCAATGTCTGTACGATAAAAACCATCCGGTCTTGACTCGAGGAATTCGTCCAACCATGTCCGCAATTCGACGTAATTATTTAAGGAAACGCGCAAATTGTTCGAAAGCGACCGGAAAGGTAGAAATCCGACGGCGCGAGGTCTGGAGAATATGGAGGGTGCGGCAGGACTTTCCAACCAAGCGTTTGAATGGCATTTTTCGTAATGTTGGCGATATGAGGGCGGGAGTTATCGTGTTGCAGAATAACGCCATATTGCTGATCCGGCTTTTTTTGTTGAATTGCAGTATTGAGCTGCTATATTTGCAGAATGTATAGCCCCGCGTTGACTTTCTGATTGCGTTCAAGTATCTCGTAGTGGATGATGCTTTGCCAATCCCACCAGATGCAAATCATCGTCTTGCGTGGATGCAAACCTTGTTTCGCTCTGGGTGTTGTTTGTTGACCATAACTCACCCATTCTTTCCTTTTCTTCAATTCACATAACGGCACAATTTTTCATCATCAGTAATGATGCGGTAAAATAACCTTTGCTTATGACCCTGCGTAGCTCGATGACTTTTTGTTGTTTTCACTCAAAACATGTGGAACCCGAGCGCCGAACTTCTGAACTTTTCCCATTGATTTAAGATGGCGGTATACAGTCATGTGACTACAATTCATCTGCTCAACCAATTCTACGGTGGTTTAAAGGAGATCTTCATGAATAATATGGTTTAGCGTTCTTCATCGAACTCCACTGGTCGTCCGGAACGCTCCATGTACGAGCATTTCAGGTTGAAATTACCGTCTTTGAAACGCAAAAACCATCGACGAGCTGTCCTTTCATTCATACCATCTTCACCGTACACTTTGCAAATATCGCGAGCAGCTTTGGCAGCTTTATTTCTTCGATTAAACGCAAACAGAAGGAGGTGTCGAAAGTGCTCACTTTCGTCTACTTGGCATTCCATTTTGAAGGCTTGTAATCAAGTAAAATAATATGTGTAACGTAAAAGCAAACACAATATTTTTTAGAGCAGTAAATTTTATTTCAAATGACGTATATATAACCTTTACCATTTTGTTATACTTTTGGTGTTCATGTTTAAATTTGGAAAAAAACGGACACAACTTATGTTAACACCGAATTTTATATAAAGAAACTATCATAATTAATCGTTGAATTGTTCTCCCTCGCCATTCCAACGTTAATTCAGCTGGAAAGCGAAGCTGTGCCGTGGAGTTTTTTTTAAGTGAGTAAGCTGTTGCACATCAGCAAATTCACCGGTAACACCACTGTACTGGATCCGATGGCAAATCGAAGGGAGACGATCGGATCACACCGGCATATCTTTTTTTTCTCTTTTTGAAATAAAGGATATGACTAAAGTTATAGGTATCCTGGTACCGCCGAATAATATGCGGAAAGAATGCCTGTATCATTCGAGGGAGAAGCACAGCGCGGGGTTCGAACCGACGACTTTCCGCACGGAAGTCCAATGCTTTACCGCGCGGGCATGCACCTCACGCCGATATCAATAGGTGGCATACAAATAACGAATGTGATTGTGTGTTGATTGCTGTGTGCTGATGGTATGCTTGTGTTTTTTTTATTTCACCTGGCGTGTTTATTGCCATGTGGCAATCTCTTCCAACCAACCAGAAAGATGTTTTTTGATGAGCATTAAATAAAAAAACAGACTGGAATTCCATTAAAAAAAATCTCGATTACAGCGGGAATCGAACCCGCAACCTCCGGATCGGCAGGCAAGCGTCTTACCACCAGGCCACGGAGGTCGTGTGTTAGTAGACTCTGATAAATAAATTGAATGAGAGATGTCAAAACAAAGTTCTGAGAAAAAATGTTTGAAAATTTAAAATCATGGTGACAGAAAAGTGTGAAAGGATGAAATAAATATTGGGTCCTTACATGTGAAATTGGCGTTTTGTTTGGGAGGAACATAAAGTTGATTTTTTTGAATATAATATATTTATTTAATCAAAGTATGTACCATTGCTATCTATGCACTTTTGCCATCTCATAGGTAGTTCATCGATCCCTTTACTAAAAAAACCATTCGGACGGGAATCAATAAAATCTTTGAAGTCGGTTTGGACTGCCCCATCGGAGTTGAATTTTTTCCCTTGCAAGAAGTTATCCAAATTTCGAAAAAAATAGTAATCTGTTGGGGCAATGTCCGGAGAGTACGGTGGATGTCTTAGACATTCCAATTGAAGCTCTTCTAATTTGGTAGCCGTCTGTTGTGCAGTGTGTGGTCTAGCGTTATCATGAAGCAGCAGTGGCCTAGAGCGATTAACCAGCCTCGGTTGTTTAGCAGCTAGCTTTTCCATCATGGTTTGCAGTTGCTGACAATAGACATCTGCCGTAATCGTCTGGCCAGATTTAAGAAAGCTGTAGTGAACGACACCAGCACTAGTCCACCAAACGCTCACCAGTAACTTTTTTGGAGTCAATTTTCGCTTGGGGCATGGTTTGGCTGGTTCGGCAGGGTTCAGCCATTGCGATGAGCGCTTCCGATTATCATACAGGATCCACTTTTCATCACAGGTAATGATTCGATTCAAAATCCCTTCATTATTGTGCCGGTTGAGTAATGCAACGCAGCAGTCAACGCGCGTTTGTTGATTTGCTTCACTCAATTCGTGAGGTACCCACCTTTCAAGCTTTTTCACCTTCCCAATTTGCTTCAAGTGGATTAAAACAGTTTTATCACTAACACCGCAGCCTGCAGCTAACTCAGACGTGGTTTGCGATGGATCCGCTTCCACAATAGCCTTCAATTCTTCATTATCAACTTTCTCCACGGGGCTTGTTCTGCAGGTCGAAATTTCCAGAACGAAAACGTTGGAACCAAAAACGCACTGTGTTTTCTTTTGCGGCACCGTCGCCATACACATCATTAATCCTTCGAGCCGTTTCTGCAGCACTGGTGCCACGGTGGAACTCGTACTCGTAAATAACGCGATATTTCAAGTTTTCCATTTTGTAAACTGAGTGACGCAAAGAAAAAAAACAATTGAGGAAAAAACAAATGAATTATAATTTTCGAAACACAAATACTTGAGTAAATAGCTGTATAAATTTGAATTTGAAATTCCTAACCAAAGAGAAGATATTTGAGATCAAAGTTGCCAGTACGGCAAAACGCCGGTTTCGTATGTGGGGACCTAATATAATATATGGGTGAGCAATGAAAGATAAGAGTAAGTTCTTTCAGATGATGGAATAGTTACGAGGGATGTCGAATGGCGTGTAGCTATTGAAAACAGAGTCAATCGGGCACTTAAACATGTATAAAGTATACAAGCGGGAAATATCAAAATCTGCCTAGATGCTTGTTCACAACTAAGTTTTAGTGCCATCTTTGATGTTTGGGAGTGAAACGAGGACGTGAAGCGAGACGAGAGGAAAAAAAATAAAAGCAACCGCATTAATGTGCACTTAGAATCATTCTGAAAGCGATAATGCGGAATGAAGTGACTGAATATGGAATGAAGTGATTAGGGATAAATATAAACATACAGCTAATGTGTTGAGCAAGATGTACAAAAGCACTTTGAGACGGTTTGGGTATGCAAAACGAATGTGTATCGGACGTGTGCCATCACCCGTGTGTGTGTGTATGTGACACGAAAAAGACACTGTGTAGATCTGTATTATTGAACTTGTATTACTAAATTTATGTATGTAAATGTCTGTTAATAATGTTCTTGTATATGTTAAAAGCTATATTTGTACCTGTAAAATGCTATATGTTCATGTTTTGTATGTAAATCTGTATGTCATATGTATGTCTGTTTGACTCCGATCGTACTCGCGACCGCGTTGAAAATATGTAACTTGCAAAGCGGTGCGATCGGGGGTAGGTCCAGGTTCAGTCGGCGTAAGCATGGCCCGGACCCCGAAAGTTGTCGTATTTCGCGGACAATGGGCGCTGCTGACGGCCGACTGACCATTAATATAGAAGGGGCTGCAATTTTGTAAAGCACTTCTCACTTCTCACGTTGAAATATATTCTCAGTAATACCGACTTTACCGTGTTTTTACTTGAGACCCGCTTCCCTACATCAAGCTGCCTGAGAGGAATCTCTCCCTGCTCTTCTTCTTCTTCTGCTGGATCTTCGAAACGGAATTCGTTACCTCGATTCTCGGAGCGCGACGCGGCAACCAACAACCTATTGCTACAGTCTTTGTACCTGTCTGGTACAGAATGAATTAATAAATACTTACCTAACAAAACAAATACATAATGCAAATTTTATTGGAAGGCAAGGAAAGTATAGTTAGGCAAAAAAAGGAGGCAAGAAGGGCAAGGAAAGTATTTTTATTTATTATTACACATCAAGAAATATACATAATTTGCGAAAAAAACAACAGGTAATTTAATTTGGACATACATTATTTGAATGGATCTGGGTTGGTCGCCTTGCAAGTACTCAAAATGCTATCGCAATAACAACCACGCTCCGATCGACTGTCTAAATGGTTTTCCTTCCTTTATCTTTATTGAATTCGGCACGCCATTGTACGTCATGGGAGTCAAATAAGCATATTGCCTTTGGCAAAAAAGGTTTTAACTCTAGGGATGGTGAATATTTCATTAATTTCCATGCGTGTCATGAGTCTGCATCTTCCCTTCATCTCGATGGTAGTACCAGAGAATGGATTTGAGATGCAAATCGACTATGTTCAGGACCCGATACTCTCTGAAAAGCTCCACCGTGGGATACCGGGCAGGAAGTTTTTTAATTATTTTCACAATCAATTTTTGAGAAACCTGCAATATGTGCTTTTTGGTTAACCCTCCGATTAGTGACAAGGTCCTTGGGGACATTTTCGATTTTTGTTTGCTCACAACTTTCTCTTTGTATGTTTTGAAAACGTGATGTTGTATGTATTCCAAAAAAAAAACATGTTGAAGCGATTAAAATCGGTTTCAAAGCGGTAAGATTACTCGTTCATGTTTTATTACGGTTTGAAAACATTTTGTACGGGGATCAGGTACAAGATCTTTAGGGACCTTATACCTGAATTGTACCATTATTGAAAGAAATCGTAAATAAATTGTGTTTGCCGTGCCGAAGAAGAATGAGTCGGTCCTTCCTCTTGTATACGAGTACAATGCATTATAGTTGTTCGGTAGATAATGAAACCGATAAGCGAAAGCCAATGGTCATTCTGGACTACAATACCCATAAATCTGGGGTGTGGACACAATGGATCAGATGCTTGGCAAATTCATGGAAACGTTCAACAAATCGTTGGCCACTTGCAATGTTCTACAACATGATAGATATTGCTGCATTGACCGCATTCGTAATTTACGATGAGATGAAGCCTGTTCAAAAAACAGACAAGCGACGTTCGTTTTTGCAATTGTTGACGAAACAATTAGCAATTTCAAATATCAAAGAACGAGCCACCAATACACGCATAATGTGCTATCCCAAAATTCGAATTGCTATGAAAGCATTTGATGTAAAGGTAAAGTTGAAATTTAATATTGAAACGCACAAACATAGAAATAACATCTTTTATTTTTTTTTATATTTTCCGGTAGTAGCAAGACCAAAATCAGGAGCTGCACCTTCATTTGCATCTGTACGAATCGGCCATCGGGCCAGTTATATCGTGCGCAGAACGGACGCGAGCGCAAAACCAGATCATATTGCTTTATCTGCAAAAAAGCAGTTTGTGCTGAGCATTCAGCATTATTGTATCGGTGCGATACCTGCAATATTGCGTTCGCTGACCATGAATAAGCAGCACAATAATACATTTATTACAACTTTTATTTTTTACCTGTCAAATAAAACCTAAATTACCAAAAAAAAACTTATTTTTTTGCCTTTATACTTATATTTTATCCTTCTATATACATTTAGGCACCTTATACAACCATACGCTTACATACAAAACCATCAAGACACACCTGCATGATGATAATACCATACAATTTTTTACAGATAAAAATAGATAAAAATATTATTTAATTGTCACTTTTTTAACGCCGCCGGTACTGTCACCGATCGGAGGGTTAAGGTCGATTTACACACATCAGTGAATGACGGTACCGTGACCGGCCCGGGATGAAACCGACATGGTCAAAAATATTCTTCTATGGATTTGAAGGGTCTTGTTCACACTTGTCCGGTGTGTGACCGCGACAGTGCAAACAATGCTGTCGCCGTCAAGGTCTATTTACACGCATTAATGACGTGACAATATCGTGACCAGCCCATGTTTAAAACCGACATGGTCAAAAATATTCCTCTATGGCTGTGATCTCCAAACTTTTTTGACCGCATACCTTTTTATGACGAAAATAATCATAAATTGTACCCCCAAATTATATATTCTCGTACATACATACATACATACATACATACATACATACATGCATGCATGCATGCATGCATGCATACATACACACGTACATACGTACGTACGTACGTACATACATACATACATACATACATACATAGATACATACATACATACATACATACATACATACATACATACATACATACACACACACACACACACACACACACACACACACACACGCGCGCGCGCGCGATAATGAAACACACGCGATAATGAAACAATATATGTACATGCAATTGATAAATTACAAGAGAAATTTAAAATTATAATTTAATGGGAACAACGTGATTGAATTTGTTGACTTATTTCGGTAAAATCTGTCTTGATTCCCTGTGTTGATGCTATTCCAAGATCTGGTTCTAATTCTAATTTATTTCTGTTTTTGGTTTTAATTATTGTCATTGCCGAAAATTAATTATTGTCATTGTTGTAATTTATTTTTAACAAACACTGTTTATTCCACTTTTTTATGACGGTATAACCCTACCGGTTTCAAGGCTTTCACCTCATCTTCAGGGGAGCGCAAACAAGACTGAAGATGAGGTGAAAGCCTTGAAACCGGTAGGGTTATACCGTCATAAAAAAGTGGAATAAACAGTGTTTGTTAAAAATAAATTACAATGTCTTTAAACCTCCACAACGTTAATGCCTTAACTATAAACAACATATTGTCATTGTTTATTTAAATTATCGGCAATAATGTCGATTCGCCTGGCAACGGTATTTGCCGACAAGGGAATAGATTTTAGTTTCTGAGCATATTCCTCTCCGTGAATTATTTCCACCCTTTTTATTGCTGCAGGAAGAAGAAGTGTTTCGCCAATTGTGTGTGGCTTTTTATCTTTCGCTATTAAGTAAGAAACCTCAAGAGAGGCTCGGAGTATGCGTACCCCACTTTAGGGACCAGTGCTCTATGGATTTGAAGTCTCGTCGGCGCGCGAACGTGCAAACAGTGAAACATCAAATTACTTTCGGACGATATTTTTGGTATTACGGCCGTGATTTTGATTTACTTTTTTTAGTGGTTTTTTAAGTTTTCATTTTGTTTTATTTGTTTTATTTGTTTTATTTATATTGTTTTATCAGAAACATGAACGACACATAAAAAAATATATCATTATAAAAAAAAAACAACTTTTATTATTACTATTATTACTAAAAAAACTACTTTTGTTATTATTCGGGGTAAAGTCTTGATCCGAGTGATTATCTTAAGGTTTTGATACTTTTGTAAGTATTTAAAAAAATATATCATTTAAAAAAAAAACTACTTTTATTATTACTATTATTACTAAAAAAACTACTTTTGTTATTATTCCGAGTCAAGTCTTGATCCGAGTGATTATCTTAAGGTTTTGATACTTTTGTAAGTATTTAAAAAAATATGTCATTTAAAAAAAAAACTACTTTTATTATTACTATTATTACTAAAAAAACTAATTTTGTTATTATTCCGAGTCAAGTCTTGATCCGAGTGATTATCTTAAGGTTTTGATACTTTTGTAAGTATTTAAAAAAATATATCATTTAAAAAAAAACTACTTTTATTATTACTATTATTACTAAAAAAACTACTTTTGTTATTATTCCGAGTCAAGTCTTGATCCGAGTGATTATCTTAAGGTTTTGATACTTTTGTAAGTATTTAAAAAAATATATCATTATAAAAAAAAACAACTTTTATTATTACTATTATTACTAAAAAAACTCCTTTTGTTATTATTCCGAGTCAAGTCTTGATCTGAGTGATTATCTTAAGTATTCGATAATTTTGTAAGTACGAGTATTTAAAAAAATATATCAATATAAAAAAAAACTACTTTTGTTATTATTCCGATTCGTTAACTAACAACAAAGCATACTCACAAGACATGTCAGAGTCACCAGTGTGTCGGCAAACCTTGAAAAGATGAAAGCTTTGCCGAGTCTTTGGTTACCACCTCTGATATATTTTTTAAAAACAAATAATATTTGGATCACGAGCTTTATTTTTTGAATAATACCGACATCACGCTCTAACTGAATGTACAGAAATTTAACGACATTTTGAGATTCTAATTTTTGTAAGACTGGTCTTTAGATCAGAATGGCATCCTATAGTACATTTGGGAATTTTTACTATCCATTTTGACTACTTAAATTAATATACTCCTCACAGTACATTTCACAAAAAATGCTCGTTTAAAATCACACTTAAAGTAATCATTATAAAAAAAACTGCTTTTGTTTCTTTTATTATTAGTATTAATACAAAAAAAACTACTTTTGTTACTTTTATTATTAGTATTATTACAAAAAAACGACTTTTGTTACTTTTATTATTAGTATTATTACAAAAAAAAACAACTTTTGTTACTTTTATTATTACAAAAAAAACTACTTTTGTTACTTTTATTATTAGTATTATTACAAAAAAAACTACTTTTTTTACTTTTATTATTAATATTATTACAAAAAAAAACTACTTTTATTATTAGTATTATTACAAAAAAAACTACTTTTGTTACTTATATTATTAGTATTATTACAAAAAAAACTACTTTTGTTACTTATATTATTAGTATTATTACAAAAAAAACTACTTTTATTATTAGTATTATTACAAAAAAACTACTTTTGTTACTTTTATTATTACAAAAAAAATTACTTTTGTTACTTCTATTATTAGTATTATTACAAAAAAAACTACGTTTGTTACTTTTATTATTAGTTTTATGACAAAAAAAAACTACTTTTGTTGCTTTTATTATTAGTATTATTACAAAAAAAACTACTTTTATTATTAGTATTATTACAAAAAACACTACTTTTGTTACTTTTATTATTAGTATTATTACAAAAAAAACTACTTTTGTTATTAGTATTATTACAAAAAAAATTACTTTTGTTACTTCTATTATTAGTATTATTACAAAAAAAAAACTCCTTTTGTTAATTTTATTATTAGTTTTATTATAATACAAAAAAACTATTTTTATTATTACAAAAAAAAACTACTTTTGTTATTATTCCGAGTCAAGTCTTGATCCGAGTGATTATCTTAAGGTTTTGATACTTTTGTAAGTATTTAAAAAAATATATCATTTAAAAAAAAACTACTTTTATTATTACTATTATTACTAAAAAAACTACTTTTGTTTTATTCCGAGTCAAGTCTCGATCCGAGTGATTATCTTAAGGTTTTGATACTTTTGTAAGTATTTAAAAAAATATATCATTAAAAAAAAAACTACTTTTATTATTACTATTATTGCTAAAAAAACTACTTTTGTTATTATTCCGAGTCAAGTCTTGATCCGAGTGATTATCTTAAGGTTTTGATACTTTTGTAAGCATTTAAAAAAATATATCATTTAAAAAAAACTACTTTTATTATTACTAAAAAAACTACTTTTGTTATTATTCCGAGTCAAGTCTTGATCCGAGTGATTATCTTAAGGTTTCGATACTTTTGTAAGTATTTAAAAAAATATATCAATATAAAAAAAAAACTTTTGTTATTATTCCGATTCGTTAAGTAACAACAAAGCATACTCACAAGACATGTCAGAGTCACCTGTAGTGTGTCTGTAAACCTTGAAAAGATGAAACGCTTTGCCCAATCGATACCGCCTCTACTATATTTAAAAAAACAAATAATAATTGGATCACGAGAATTATTTTTTGAATTAATACAGACATCACGCTCTAACTGAATGTACAGAAATCACTGTTAAGATCACGGCCGGTGGAATCATGGGACCGTCATGGCACTGTCCGGCACTGTCATGGCACGTACCGGTCACCTTCACTGATGTGTGTAAATCGACCTTTAAGGTGCATCCCCCCCAAACTGATATACCCTAGGAAAGTACTGACCGACATAAGGCGAAGTATACGAGTACTTTTAAGAATATTTTTACTGAGCACATTATGGTTAGGCAAAAAAAATAATACAGGAAAAGTTAGACGTAAGGGAAATTGCAGGAAGTGTATGAGGTGTATAGATGCAGAAGAGGCGAAATTTATGAGTCGATATAAGTAAGACTGGCACTCGTCCTTTTTGCTTAGCCAAGCAAAAAACGGCGTGATTGTATGTGAGAACTGACGTTTTTCTTTCAGACCAATCAAATGGCTCATTATCAGTAATTATACACACCGTGTTAGCGCTCGGAAGGTTACTGACCTTACTACTCGAAAAACAAAATAGCACATAGTCTGTTTTTTTTTAATAGGCAACCACCCAAACTAGGACGATTCGAGCCACTTAATTATAGTAATTATGCTACCATGAGTCAATATAATAGAATAAATTTAAAATAATGACATTTGTAGATAATTCAAAGATTCGACTGATAAAGCTTCAAAACTTTTAACAATCGATCTATACCTAAATGGAAAAGACGCTCAAAGAAAGAAGAAACGCAAAATTCATTGGACGCGGTAGATATGGCTTTTTGTAAATCAAATCCGTCTAGCAAAGGACAACTAAAAAATATCTGGTATGTAATTTCATCATCCAGACCATACTCGTAGCCGGAATTGTCCACACTGGTTATAACATAATTAAACTCATTGTAATTTGTTTTATCAAACACTGTTGATTCCACTTTTTGTAACGGTATAACCCTATCGGTTTCAAGACTTTTACCTCAGCCTTCTTTATCCTCACAGCCGGTCTCGCCCTCTATTGGTGGGGGTGTATGTTGACTGGGGGGATGTTATGAGATGAGCCCAGATATTTTGATAGCTTCGCTTTTAAATGCATTTTCTTGACCTTTATCTTGAAATATGTTATAACTGCAATTTCTATGGTGCCATCAATAAACCTATATTTATTTATTATTATTCAAAATGATTATTTTAATTTGTTTT
Source organism: Odontocerum albicorne (assembly GCA_949825065.1). Taxonomy (NCBI): domain Eukaryota; kingdom Metazoa; phylum Arthropoda; class Insecta; order Trichoptera; family Odontoceridae; genus Odontocerum; species Odontocerum albicorne. Next base: position 5,934,209 of record OX463849.1, read on the forward strand.
ATCAAACACTGTTTATTTCACCTGATGTAACGGTATAACCCCATTGGGTTCAAGGCTTCCATCTCATCATTAGGAAATCACAAACTAGACTTGTGCCCCCGTGATGATGAGGTGAAATCCTTGAAACCGGTAGGGTTACCATATACCGTTACAATAAGATAAATAAACAGTGTTTGATAAAACAAATTACAATGTTTTGAAACCTCCACAACGTTAATGCCTGACTATAAATAACATATCATTATACTAATTTATTTGGGAAGGTCGGACATCACGAGGGTGGCTCGTTGGCATCGAACGGGTTTAACCGATGTACTCTCGATATATAATAATTTACCATATACAGTACCCGGCGGTAAGTAATACACATCGGGCTTAAGAAAGATACTGTCGGCTATAATCGACTAACTTCGGCTTTGTAGAGCGTCGTCTCACCGAGCGACCATACCCTAGAACGCTTGACGACGACTGACAAAGCGACGTAACAAGTGTACAAATGACAAAGACGACGCTCTACAGAGCCAAAGTTAGCTGATTATAGCCGACAGTCTCTTTCTTAAGCCCGATGTGTATTTCTTACCGATAAGTACTGTACTTATTTGTTCGTTAATGTACAGTATTCCAACAAAGTAAATAAAAAATCTCATGAATTCATTTGTTGTATTGCATCTGGATAGCTGTTATTCTATTTATTATGTTCTGCTTAATTCATAAGTATTGAGACAGTAGTCTGTTTTTAATGCAGCTGCTAGGCAGATATATGGAAGTCATACATACTACCTTGATCAAAAAGTTTAAGGACCGGCCACCATGTGGCGCTGTCAGTCACCCGATTGGAATTTTTTTTTGTTAGGCTACCACATCCATCATTGACACTTCCCTCAAAATTTCAGCGTCATAGCTTCACATTTGTAAAAGTTACGCTGTACTGAGTACATCTACCTTTGTGCGTGTTTTCGATTTTTTATAAGTTTGAAAATGGCATCAACTGTGCATCAACGAGTTTGCATTAAATGTGTGAAAAACGGATTTAACGGTCCGCAGACCTTGGAAATGTCGAAGAAGTGTTTTTTGGTGGCATGAACGCTTCAGAAGTGGTCGTGAGTCAGTCGAGGATGACGAACGCAGTGGCAGTCGAAAATCGATGAAAACATCGATAAAATCAAAGAAATGTTGGCCGAAAACCGCAAATTGACCATCAGAGAGCTGGCAGAGGACTTGAACATCGCTTATGGATCCGCTTAAGACATTTTGGTTAGTGATTTGGGCTTCAAACGTGTCGCTGCAAAACTGGTGCCGAAAGACCTCAATTTTATACAAAAAAAGGACCACGTTGAAATCGCGAAAGACATGATTTCCATGATTTTTTGACCAAAAGCAACACGAATACTATCCAGCAGCCTTTGAATTCACCTGATCTGACTCCCTTCGACTTTTTCCTGTTCAACCGACGTAAAAAACCGCTTCGCGGAACGCGTTACAGCACCCGAGAGGATGTCATGAAAAAAACGAAGATGGCTCTGATGGACATACCGAAAATTGAGTACCAGCGGTGTTTCGAGCATTGGATCAAGCGCTGGCGTAAGTGCGTTGCAGTCGATGGGGAGTACTTTGAAGGGAACCATATCGATTTTAATGAATAAAAGTTGTCTCTTTGTATTTGAATTCCTTAATCAGATGTCTCCAATATGTCTTTCGAACATTTAAAGGTCAATTTCTTCTGTATCGAATAAATTAATTGTACGGAAGCGATCCAATTGGTGTGGAGTTTTAACAGAACATTTGCCGTTGCTGGTCTTGTGGCGTGAACTAGTATACTTCTAAATGTAAGAAATATACAATTCAAAATACAGTCTACCATAATTCTTCGCCATAAATCTGCGTCTCAACATCTCTTCTTTATTAAAAAAATGAAAATATTGATATTTTTATTTGTTTTTATAGAAATTTTAATGTTTTTTTGTAGCAAGATTATGTCCTACCCTGTAGAAGATATTATAAGACAGGGCAAAAACTGCAGAAGTCACTTAAGAGATTGACGTGGTAAGGAGGGAAAGTACAAAGTTCCCTTCATGACGACGCATAAAATACCCTTTGGCAGTCATCCCCTATAAGAACTTTAACCTGTTCACCGCGTTAAAAATCAAATTCCACGAATCCTGTGCGCGGCACAATTTCAGCGTTTTTTAATTTCTAAGTTTAAACACATATTTTGTTTAGAACCACCGATATTTGATTACAACACCAAGTAAACATGACACTTAAGTAATTTTCTGATAATAAATAATAGTCATTACTCTAAAGGAGACTCATTAAATAAAGGAGATAAACTAAACATTACATAAAATAAACAAAGGAATGCTACGATCAAATCAATGCTTCATGACACTCACCCAATCAAATTCATATATCACTAGTAATGTTTATTTACGTAAGAGAGACTTAGTAATGTTTATTTACGTAAGAGAGACTCATCGCAGGACTCGATCCGCGCGACAGGTCGTTAATGCTGGAAATATTGAGAAACCAAAAAAATTCGGCGCTCTGTTTATTCAACAATATCTCATAAACTAATATATTATTTGACAAGGTTTTCAGAAATGTCGCTAGAATAAAGATTATTTTAAATTTTAGTTAAATTTATATTCCGGTTTTGTGTCATTTTTTTTAAGTATTTGTGATTTGAAACTTGGATTGTCGTCAGATCACAGGCGTTTGTGCTTCCCGCGGGGAACACGTTAAATAAAAGTATAATTAGCTGTCAACATTTCAGATACAGTCATAATGGTAGTAGACCACATGTTATTTCAGAGAAAGCAAACTGTGATAAATAGTAGTAGTTATTTGTAGTGGGTAAAAATGATAATACAGAGGCTTCATCTTTTGTTGATGGGGTATTTCTAAATTTGCTTATGCAGGGGGATCTAAAAATACAAACTTAATTAATATAAAATGACCACTTCCATCGTTTTTATTACTAAGGCTATGAACCCTTTTGCACCAGATTATATTTCCCATTATAATGGTTAAACGTATTAAACACGTATGAAATAACAAATAATTAATCCCATACATAGTTCTGCATGGGGTACCGGATGGACGGCGTCCACCAGGGAGACCCCCGAAACGATGGAGAGATAGCTGGAGCTCAGCATCCCAAGAGGATAATCCTGTAATAACAGACTCTTGAGTTTACAGAAAGTTGAAGAAGAAGGAGAAATAACAAAAATAAGTTTTAATATTTTTAACGACTTCTTTATGAAAAAAAACGTTTAAAAAGTTACAAACACAAATATAAAAATGACGTAAAGGAAGTTTCCTCGTACAAAACGGTGTCGGTGGGTAAATCAAACCGCAAGTCTCCAAAAAGCGACACAGGAAAATTTGGGGATCCACCAATGTGGTTCTTTATGGTTGATGAACAAAAAGGGTACTCAAAACAAAGATTAAAGGGAGTAGGTAAAGTATGTTTTTGTTCGTCCTTGCTTCCAGCAGAGTTTGGAGATACTTCTGGGTACGAAATTAATTCTCTGCTCCTCGACAGGGCCGTGTCATACTTAACATATGCCCTATTGAAAGCAGCAAGGGCGCGTCATACTAATTATGTTACATACAAACCGTTACGCGAAATTCCTACCGGGATAGGCAGAGAGAAAAAATCGCCAGACATTTTTAAACCGATTAACATCCTTAGCATTTTTTTCGTTCATCTACTCGTACCGCTTCTACGATTTCTCTCATGGTTGGTGTTTTCATCTTACAAACTAATATTTCCTTCCGTCTAACAAAATATCATTCCCGCTGTAGTAAAAAAATTGTAAAATAATTATCTTTATATTAAGTTCGTTTAATTCTATGATAATTTGAGTAGCATACATACTTGCACTATCACCTTATTTACCTGTCAAGGTAGGCATAGATGACAGACTGGCAGACTTTCTTATCAAGATTCACTTTGCCTCTTTTACACGCATATTGTACCTCATATAGCTCCAATGATTTTTCAGACTTGATCCAACCACACTTTCCTTGATCTTTCACCATGTTTTTGGCTCACCTCTTTTTATTTGTTTATCATTTTATCTTTCGTTCAACAAAACGTTCCCAAACATCTACGAACGATTTAAGCTATACATGGCGTTATAATGAAAAATAATTTTATGGTTGTATTTATCAATAATTTAATTAGAAAAACAACAATTTTTATTCATGTCTTATATTATATTGTGTTAGGACAGGCGTGTTAGTATGCGGCTTTTTTCATAGGCATTTGTGACTCTTTAATTCCAGCTTCATCAAGGCAAGAAACTGTGGGGCAACAAATTCACAAATCTGACCAGCCGCTTGGAAGAGCTCGAAAGAGAGAAATCTAATTTGATTAGAATAAGTAGACAACTGCGAAACAAATGCCAAAAATAGAAACAATTATTTAAGTTTGCCTGGAACATATGTCACAATAAAAGAACTAGCATTTGCCATTCTCACAATCTTTGTCTCTCCTATTTGTGTGAACAAACATTATCTTCCATGATAAAAAATGAGTTTTAACTGACGATTATTTACAATAATGCCTAATATTGAAAACAGGTAGTTACTTGCCAGACTTAGCAAAGCGATGCAAAGTCACCGGTCTAACTAGTAGACTTTACAAAGTGTTTCATTAGTGTTTAGTGTCCAAAAAGTGTTTTATTAGTGTTTTGTTATTTAGGTGTTCTTGTTTAATAAGTAGTGCACTGAGCTACTAAAGCTTATAACTCCCATATATCTGTGGCGTTATGACAGAAGTTGATTTGTCTGTTTTTATCATTTTGTGTTTATTCTTCCAATTTATAGAAAACATTTTTAAGCATGTTGTGGCAAAACTTGGTGTGTCAGTCATTATTCAAACAAAAGATATATTGTTTGGAAAAACTTTAAAAGTGCTTATTTGTACTGATTTTAACAGCTTATCAAAGTTAATTAAGGTAAAACGGATATATCAACTTCTGCCATAACGCCACAGAATTATAATATTATATTCTATTCTTCTAAGTAGCATACGTATGTATTATGAATTTGAGTTTTAAATAAAAATCTTGATTTTATCTCGCTTTTTTTTTCGTCATTAATATTTATATAACTACAGGGAAAATTTATGTTGCGGCTCTACGAAAATTTTGAGATTCTGTTTACTTAATATTTGTCTCTTCTCACTAGAAAGTTTTCCGACCCCTGTGTTAGGTGGTTCTCTTTTAGCGCATAGGCGGCACTTCTCCTCACGACATTCCTGCCCCTCTGCAGAAAAGCCTCGGAAGCAATCAACTTGGGTTGGGAGAAAGATATAATGTGTAATCATGGTTTTACAATTTTACTGCCGAGACAGCATTTGGAAAATACTACCCAACTATGTTAAATGTTTCTGAATGAGTACATATAAATGGTATTGAATTAATACAATTTGATATGTAATTTATTTTATCAAACACTTTTTATTCCACTTTTAAGGCGGATTTGTTTTGTTAAGGCGGATTTCTAATGAATCCTCTAATTTATTCTTAAATGGTTATTTATTGTCACCGTGAAAACAATACTTTTTCTATCGATGATGCCAAATTTTTACATATCAGTAGTAACGGAATTAAATTGGACAGATTAGAGGCTCTAGAAGTTTCATAGTCAGTACATCGAGGCGAACATCTGGTAAACACGTATATCCAAAAAAATCTTTCCGCTGCTGGCCGAGATCGTCCCATGCCTCCCTCAGCCCTTAGTCCCCAACCCGAATGTCCCCAACCGTTGAAGCGTGTATATCGGTACCAGTTCGAATATAATTTAGTCGTGTTTGTGCTCCCCTGAAGATGAGGTGAAATCATTGAAACCGGTAGGGTTATACCGTTACAAAAAAGTGGAATAAACAGTGTTTGATAAAATAAATTACAATGTTCTTAAACCTACACAACGTTAATGCCTTAACTATAAACAATAAATTTGACATGTGTTTTAAGTATATAATTTGTTACATTATGTTTAACAATACAAAAAGAGTAAAGAAAGTATGTCATAGCATACTTTATGTTGAATATTTGTTGATTCTTTAAAACATTAAAGCAAGGAGGACTAAATTCTATCGCTTACGATATAATTATCCATAAATTTTATTGAAAAGACTATCTGAATCTAAAAGAAAGTGTTATTGTTTGTTCGTCGTCCAAAATATTTTTCTATGAGAAATGAGATACAAGATATACAGAACAGACATCTGTAGAAAGACAAGAAAGAGACATATTCAAAATTGAACCTAGTGGTTGCTGATGATGATAATGCTAACAATTAACTAAACCTTAGTTAATGCCCCATTGACGAGAGTCTGCGTATTAAACTTTCTTCTCCCTGGCTCCATCCCAACTCATTGTCTGCGAAGACTGTTGAGGTCAGCTCTCCTCGTCCTTAGGTTATATGCTCTTCAGTCCCGGACTATGTCCCCCAGGCCGTGCCTCTGCATCAGGTTATCTTTTTGCCCCACCCATGAATTCTTTGGTCTTCTTCTGGTTGTTATTCGAGGAAGATCCATGGAGATTGCCTGGTTCACAATGTGATCGGGTGCTCTGCGTCCAACATGCCCATACCATCTCAATCGCATCTCCTCCATCTTGCTGTTGCGCATTAAACGACGCTGAATAAACTATTTCCATTATTATTTACCAAAAAGAATGAAAAAAATAAGTCGTTATCGTGCTGATTGTCATGTGGTATTTTTTTAAACTAACCATTAAGAGAATATTCTACTCTAGAAATTTGAAAAAATCGTTTTTTTTTTTAGATATTCTTAAATTTTAGACCTTTAAAAATATTTTCTCAAAAGGAAGTTTTAAAATTCTCAATATTTACGAAGTCATAGCTATAAATGAGGCAGCAATTACGCCACACCGGAATGACCGAAAATAATCTCAAAACTTCAAACTCGTTTTTCTCGAAACTACTTTTTCGACCTGGTCGACATAAAATGTCAAGTTTAACCCAACAGATTACCTTAAAATTTGGTATAAAACTTTTATAAATGTTTTTTATATCGTTCCTTCCTTAAAAAAAAAATTTAAATAAAAAAAAGGGTAAAAAATTGATTTTTTTTCAGACAGGCACAACTTTTTAATTGGTACCAACTATAACTACATTATTTTTTATTAAGAAACTGTGTATAATTTTTCTTTCAAATTTACAAAAAAGTTTCAATCATGTCGACCAGTTGACCCTATTTTTTTTTACAAGATATGACAGCTGATAACATCTTTAATTTAAAAAAAAAAACATTTTTTTTTGTACATTCTCAAATCATCAATAAACAAACTGTTAAAAAAACGTATAGGAAAAATATTTTTCGTTTTTTTTTTATTCAGTCTGAAAAAACACCCGAAATTCACGCCTCTGGAGTAGAGTACCCACTTAAGTGGTAAAAAAAGCTTTAATTGAAAATCAGTCTGGAACCCTGTCATAAAAAAAACTCTGAGTACATATGGGAATCGAGCGTCCAACCGACTAGGCCGCAAAGGGTTTTATGTACAGTTGTCTTCCTGGAAAATTTCCTTAAATTTGAACAGGTGGAATTCAATATCTTAGGAAAGAGAAAATATTCTAAATAAACAGACTACGAATCTGAAATAATCTCTAGTCTAATATTTAATCCAATATTCTGTACTCCTCAGAATTATACTCCTAAAGAAGTCAATTAGATCCAAGAAAACCATCTCTGGGGAAATATCTTCACCATCCAACAGTTACGCCAAGTATGAGAAATATTAGATCACAACTTGCGAGATGACCGTAAATGGATTATACCCTAGATTGTATGCAATGGGGTCAGACATGGAGGATTTACAGCTATGGTTTTAGCTGAATGTTCTACTTAAAGTTAAGGGTCTAATGAGTCACATCTTACTCGCAGTCTTGAAATAATATTCAATATTGTTGCAACGGGTTCATTTCAGAATATGATTTGGGACTTATTGATATTAAACATTTCTTCGCAGTCTTTTCTACGCCAGATTTCTGAACGTTATTTGATTGTTTTGGAATAAACACGAATCTTTCAACATAGTTCAGTAGTAAATTAACTGTAGAAAGTGACTATTTTGAAACGAAAGCGTACTACATGTAGTCAGATAAATCATGTTTATTTAGCTCCAAAAATATTTAACATGTTTCCGTCATATGTGTGAACATTGCATCAACAATATTTAACATGTTTCCGTCATATGTGAACATTGCATCAACAATATTTAAAGAAAGCGTAAAAAAGAACCAAACGAAACAAAAATGTGGCGATTAGTTGATAAGACGATTGTCTCCCGATCCCGAAATTGTGGGTTCGATTTCCATTGATACTTAATTTATATTAAAAAAGGATTTCAGTTCGGATTTACTGAGAAGTCCTTTCTCTTTTGTATATTTCTAGTTGGCTGGAAAAAAATGTCTCTTGGCTTTAAACCCGATCATACTATAAACAACTAAAGTAGAATACATTTGAAATTCAGTGTCCGTGAGAAAAAATCATACAAAAAAAATATTAAAGTGTTAACATGTTTCATAAAAAAAGCCTGCTTGAAAGGAGTACATAAAACTTGACAACATGCACGACATGGGCCATGGCTCAGAAGGATCATGACCATAAATCCACTATCCGCAGACCCATAACACTCATTCAATGCATAGATGATCTACCCCTGCTCCTGCAACTACGATAAGGGTAAGTGCCGAAGAAGAATTTTTAAAAAGCCTTGAATGCGTCAACATTACCTGATACTAGTGGTACTTCTACTTCGTGATCTCAATGCTGATGTACGTGACCCACATCAAAACTGCTTTATGTTGTGCACATTCTTCTCCGATATTTGGTTGTTTGTGGCAAAGCTAGACTCATAGCACTTTTAATCTGATCACTCTAGTCCAAAGGTAATCTACCCGTGCTTCTGTAACCCTCCACATTGTCAGTGAGTTTATTCATGCCCTCCTTGTGCAGAAAGAGGCAGAAGAACTGAAGGACACGCCGAATGCATAATTTTGATAGTCTTTTTTAGATGTTAAGTTCTTCTTATGTTATAGGTAATAATTAAGGTCGTAGAAAGGGACGTAAGCTAGAGAAGCTCGGAGAAGCGGCGCAGTAGGTCCCTTTCTGAGCCAGCCGTCTGCCGGTCCCTGAAAAGAGATTGATCAGTTTTTGTCTGGTGGTTTTTAGGCCGGGGTTGACATTTTTTCTCCGCTTGGCGAAGATGGTTATTGAATACCTGGTAGCGATCAACATCAGCATCGGTTGCCGGGCATTCCTTTGAGTCTAAACGATCTCGGCATATCTCGAGCAGTAAAGACTCCCATTTTCGTGGACCACTCCGCGCGCTCGTCAGTGACACCTGGATCACCGCAGAGTCAGCGATTAATCAGGGTCAACATAAGACCGGAAATGAAAACAAAGGAGGAGACTAAAATCAGAAAGACCAGTTCTAAGGATAGGGCGATGATACTTGAACCGAATGCCATGAAACATACTAAATCACAGGGTGTAATGAGCGCTATCAAGGAATTAATGAACATTATCAACATACTTGTGGAGAATCAGAGTGGGTTGATTATAGAGACTGGAAGTGGCAGCGAGGGTGGAGGAATCGAGAGTGATATCAGGCTCTTAACTGACGGAATCAATAAGATGAAAGATGAGTTCGCCCAATTGAAATACGAAAAAAAAGGGTTTGCAAGACGCAGCTCTAGCCGGGCCTCACTTATTTCAGTATGGTTGGTAGCTCTAAAACTGTCAGTTGTGTCCTTAGGGCTGACGCTATTGGGCAGAAACTGCCGGAAAGGAGATTTACATCGACGGTGTCGAGAACTAGAAAGGACACCTCATTCAGCATCAAGAAGGCAATATTTACGGAAGTAAGATATAAATTGAGGAAATTAAAGATCGGAATTAATGGGATCTCTGCAGTTTCTCAAAAACGAGTCCTCATAACATGTCCTAAGTAGGAACACGCAGAAAATCTGAAAGCGGTTGTGAATCGTGTAGAGGGTCTGAAATCTCAAGATGGAAAAAGTAACACACTTGGTATGGTTTTCAAGTGCGTCGGAAAGAAAACCCCGGATGATATAAAGTTCTTCGTTTACCTTGTTCTATGTCGCTATCATTGTTTCAATGTCCATCATATGTAAACATACTGCCCTAATAACAGAAGCCATCAGCCTGCTCCACGTTCTCCGAGCTAACCCATATATCGCACACACTTTCCTCCCCAGCTCTTTCTATAACCACCACCTTTAAATTAGTTACACACATTTTACAACACGTCTTTCATATATGTATATGTGGAACGTTTCATTTTAAATAATAAAAAAAATATTTATGAAGTGACTGCAAAGAAACGTTCATGCATGCATGCAGTATCGATTATTTACTATTACACTTCCTACCGCGAAATAATCACACGAAGAAACATGTGAGTAGAACAGTCATGCGATGAAACAACCGCGTAGAATCCACCGCGAAGAATAGTCTTAATATTTTCAGGAGTATATTAGCCTGTGGGGGTTCAAGTATTACTTCCGGGTTCAGGGGTGAGATATGGTGGATGAAGGAGTGCCGTTATATAATTTTGTAAGAAGATAAAATCATCCCCTTCAAAATAGAGAAACTTTAAGCGCTGTTAGGTCATAATTTTATCACGAAAATAAGAGAGGTGGGACCTACGTTTTTGGTAAATAATCGGTTTCGATAATTTTGATACAGTTCAATTTTATAATAATTTCAGGGTAATTCTGTCGTTTCTCTGGTGAAGTTTGTTAACCTTTCCCTTCCTATGCTAAAAACGTCCGAATGTGCCGGGGCTGTGTATGCAATTCAACATGTAAAAATGAGTGATTTAAAATCGGAAAATAAGAATATTCATACCCAATCGCTTATAGTAAATTAATTAAATTTGAAGTTCAAAGGGATAATGATTGATATTTAATTGCTGAAAACATGAAAAAACTATTGGCCGACGTTCACAAAACGTGCGAAAAGACCACTTCACATGAAAGCCCGTAAGCTACTGACAGGGTGGAAATACTTATACTGTGTACGTTATATCTTGAAGGAAGAAACTGAAAGATTCTATTTCTTGTGTTCCCATGTACCGAAGTAGAGTAAGAGTGAGACGTGAATAGCGTCGCTTCCTCACCCGTAGCAGTTTCTTAGAAGGAATATACTTATGTCACACACTGGCACACGTTTGATTGTATTGGCGAATTTATTCCCAATTTTCACAAAATATCTCTGATGTGGCCGATAAGTGCTAATTATTATTAATGTTATTTTTTCAGTTAATGCGTAAATGTATTACGGAGGAATATCTAAAATCTGAACCCAGTATTTATTATATTTATAGATAGAATAAAGTTTTTAGAAGCAATGTGTACTAGTTACACATCATATTTAGCATGAAAAAATTAATCGATACTTCTTTCCGACTTTTGATTACACAAAAACAAAACCCCATTGCACGTTCTCATCAACCTGACAAACAGTGACACTCAATTACAATTGGAAACATCATGCGAAATTAAACTCCTCACACATCACCACTCCTGAAAGACCAAAAATATTCATCCCACAATATACCGCACACACTCATAAGAATAAAAATAAAAAAACATACACAAACACAAAAACAACAAGAAGAAACCAACACTCACGAGCCCACACAAATCTTTTCCACAAGTCATTCATCCTGAAAGTTCAAGTACTCAAAATCCTGTCGCAATAACAACCACGCTCCCATCGACTGTCTAAATGGTTGGTTATGTACTTCTGACATTTATATTCGCTTACCAATAAAAATTTTCAATACAGTGTGATGTGATCAAATTATCCCTTTATCCTAAAATTTGATAAAATTCACACTTTATTACATTTGAATAGTTGACACTGTGAAAATTGTATATACGTCATCATTACATTACGCAAATCAATATTTTGGGTTTGTTTAACAAAATGTCCTTAAAAAGGATTTCGCAAATAAAGCACAGTAACAAAATAGCACAGGTTTTTCAGATATTTCTCTCTAATCCCACCCCAAGAACCGAGCCAGACAACCCACAGAGGGGATGATTTGCATGACGCACGTGTTCTACAAGTTGATTGATGTCCTTAACGCCTCATCACCCTCCTACAGTGTGCCTGATGGGGGCTTCGGCCAGGTGGCAGGTAGCTAAAGGGAAAAATATCATGGGATGAGGTGACAGACACTCTACCCCCACAAACAGTTTTCCTCAATCCAAGAATTATTTGTATCATTTTTATAATATATGAAACACAAATTAACAATATTGAACTTCTAAACTCGTCCCCATTTCCAAACTCTTCTCGACTTTTTCTTCTCGTGTTAGTTGAAAAGACGTTCTCAATCTTTCGACCCGAGGGTCCAAGATTGAGATTCCAGTTGGTATCACGTTCTTTTAAAAGAGTACCTGTCTCGTTTTAACTATGGGCTACGTTGACCTCATTGTTATTTATTTATTTAACACTTCATTGCAAAAACAACCTGATGGGTTTATCATTTAGCCAGGTGACAGTCTCTTCTAACTAACTAATAAACAGAAATAAAGCAAGTTACATGGTCATAAAAAATATATAAATGTTTATTCTTCTTCTTCCTCATGGTTTAGGTCGTATGAACTGTTTGTGACGGTGGACTGTCCTGGGATGATGACGTCTAGCTCTCCTTCCATATTTTCGGCGGCCTTCTTGGTAATCTCCTGCTGCTGGGGTTTTCAGTCTTAGCCATTTTCGCAAATCTCGTATCCTCCATGCGGTCTACATGATCCCTCCAGAAGCACCTTCTGCTTCTATTCCACCTCACTATGTCTCTAACACCACAGACAGACTTTATCGTATCATTTCTGATCCGATCTCTAAGAGTTCTGCCTGCAATGGAGCTTTAAGAGCTATGTCATTAAGGGAGAGATGATGATGATTTGTTGATAAATAAAACTCGTTTTAGATCGCAATGGGGAAAAAGACATTTTATTGGTAGACGTAGGTATTTATACTATTCTTGAATGTGTGCGGGAGAATGCGAGCAAGATATCCCGCCGTTTCGTTTCTGCATTCACAATACGCTGCGTGCGGCGTGTAGGTGACAATTTATTTTGGGATTTGGCGCGACAGATGTGCTGCCTTCTCGCTCTAGCATGGAATGCGCTCCGCGTATGACAATGAGTTGAATGACCGGCGTGTGGACCTTGTACTCGTTTGTTTTGAATTGTCAAGGTCGCATCGCCGGTCATTGACCGAGCATATGGACGCCACAGAGCGTAGGGTTCTCATTTCCGCCACTCTGAGAAAGTTTTTTGTCCTGTTGGTATCGGCTCTTCCTTCTATCCCCATATGTAATGATGGGGCGGACGCATGTTTATTCACTTTTACAAAATATATTAACAATATACATCGTAAAAGTATAAGTGAGTTATTATTAATCAAATAAATAAAGGAAAGAAAAATCAGGAAACGCGGCGTATTCTTGGTGGTTGTAAGAATTTGATATATAACAGTCAACTCGCCAGGTTGTACGAAATAAAATTAAAGAGCAATAGAAGAAAATATCATCCATTTTGTTATTTGTGAATAATTTATACAAAACTTGACCAGGGAGGTTTAATAAGAATAAATAGTTTCAATAAGGAAAAGAAAAATATTAATTGGGAAAAAATGTAATAAATGTTTTGATTCAAGACTTATTTTTTAAATCTCTCTTTCATTGTATAAAGTAATATTAAGCGTATTTTTGTCATGTAGTATGCAATCTCTTGCAACTAAACATAAATCTGTTAAAGAGACGGTACGTGAAAACCAACCTGGAATTTTACTTTGTTAAATTGGATGCAAACGGAAACCAAACCAATAATTCCGGATTAAAAGTAAGGTGTCTTGACAACTAGGCCACAGTGGGGTTTTTGTGTATCTGTAAAATTATGTGTTTCATAGCACCACTCGACCTGTGTTTCATAACACCATTCGAACTGGTTGTAATAACGGCGCGTGTATGAAATATTCACTAGGTTACATGATTGAATCAGTAAATATTAAAGATAGAGTGTTTAATAAGAAAAGGGAGAGTACGCTGATATGGTTTGGATATGTGGAACGAACGCATAAAGAAAGTTTTACAAAACAAATATGTAGTGCAAATGTGAATAGAAGGCGTGTAAGTGAAAGATCAAAGAAATTTGAAAGAAGCAAACGTGAAAGTTAGATATCATCGTAAAAGTTATATTAAAAAGTTTACGGGTGTAGACGAGACTAAGAATGTTTGTTGAGTTAGGACTGACTAGTGCTCTGTTCTCTTTACCTACACTGACAGAAAAAATAGTGTGATGGAAGCATGTTTACAACTCACTACTCATTTACACATTTTTTGTCGATTTCTCAAATAAACCGCATTAAACACAACGATTTCGCCCTGATACTTCAAATAATACTAAATGTTAAAACGCAAAAAGACAACAAAAATGGAATAAAATTTAAAAAATCTTTAAGAACACTTTCGTTAAATTTGAAACTGTCATATTTCTAAAACGAATATCTTTATAACTGTTAAGCAGTAAGCATGATTATTATGTAAAGTTTTTTCTTTTCCTATGTACAGTGTTCATAAATTTTATAAAGGTGAATAATCGACTATGTATGTATTTCTTGTTTCTGCTCCCCTGATATCTTGTTTGTGCTCCCCTGAGGATGAGGTGAAAACCTTGGAACAGGTAGTCCTATAATGTTATATATAGTGGAATAAACAATGTTTGACTTAATAAATTATAATGTTTTTAAACCTCCAGTATTAATGCATTAACTATAAATAATATATGTATATCTTTCATTTACTTTTGTCGGAATGGTTGGAAGAGATTACTTCCTGGTAATAAGCTCATCAGTTTTTTTTATTGAAGTGTAAAATAAATAAAAAATCATTGATGCTGAGGTTTCTCAGTATCAAAACGTTGAGAAACACAGTCCTACACAATACAATGGGCCTCACTTATAGTCATGTCGGATGGAATGATACCGAAATTCTGACAATCGGATTTCATTTGTCCGGTCTGCGTTGTCTGAATTGGATCATAAATAAATCATTTTAAGCAGGAATTAGCTTGCTTCATTTAAATCAATTGTTTGAGAAACAATGTGTGAGTTCGATGTGTAGAGAACGAAGAAAATTACTATTGTGCTAAAAATGACACACGGTGAGAAACTGCCACGAAATTATGTCAATCATGGTCTGTAAACAGTTAGTTACTGAGTTTTTTTTACATAGGGTCCAGTTACAATGGAGGATGCTAGGATGAGATGTAAAAAAATTAATTACAAAGACTGTGTTGTAAACGTAGAAAAAGATCTGAAAGAGCAAAATCATCACCATCATAAAGAAAATGCGTCTTATTATTTTTTTTGTCTCTCAATATTTATGTTCGGTGGGGAAACGTAAGTGAGAAACGTGGAAAAGATATATTTGAAATGTGGTGCTGGAAAATGATGATACGGATTCCATGGGCATATTGTCGACAATATGTCTACGACGAGACCTCTGCTTCTTTGGACCTGTTGTTCGTGACCAAAGAGGCAGCTCAGAAAGACTTGTGGTCACTGGAAGCATGAAAAAGCAGACGCACAAAACGATAGCTCTAATGTGTTGGGTTGACTAACTGACAGATGCAACAGGACTACCCTTAACAACCGTTCTCGAACTGCAAAGTACAGGGATGGATGGAAAGGAATTATGAATGTCTATCTTGGGCATCACGATGCTCCGTTATGAGCGCACGACAGTATGGATGGAGTTTTTGCTACATCAAATACATTATAATTTGTTTCATCAAACACTGTTTATTCCACTTTTTGTAACGGTATAACCCTACCGGTTTCAAGGATTTCACCTCATCCTTTTCCTGATGATGAGGTGAAAGCCTTGAATCCAGTAGGGTTATACCGTTACAAAAAGTGGAATAAACAGTGTTTGATAAAACAAATTACAATGTATTTAAACCTACACAATGTTAATGCCTTAACTGTAAATAAAAATCAAATACATTATGTATTTGATGAACAATCTTACTAAAATGCAATATTTTGCACATCGTTATCATAAATAGATAACTTAAATGGCGCAGTTATTTCTTTGATGACGGAATTTGATTTATTTGATGTTTACTAGAGATATCAAACGGCGTGTTGCTTTAGGGTACAAAGTTTATTGGGCACTTGGATGGCACAGTATCCTTATCTGCTGAGATTACAGTTAATAGCATATAATAATACCAAAGTTGATATAAGGAATGAAACGTAAATAATAATAAAAATAAGTCTTATATGCACTGCATAAAAATTTATGACAGAACTCCGAATGAATTAATTAATTATTATGGTTTATATGACTGATGTAATATTAAGCAAAATAAAAAGAGGATTCTCAAGTGATTTGGGCATGTAAAACGAATAAGTGATGTGAGGCTAAGAAAATAAATATATACAGCGAAGGTAAGTAGTAAACATAAAAAAAGAAAATCAAAAATATATGGAGAATAAATTAAATGAAATCTTGAAAGAAGGAAAAATGAAAAGTCATAGAAATTGAAGGAACTTCATGAGATGTTATGAGAGGAAAGTTGATGTTGTAACAGGAAAGTTTGGTGCCAGCCCCAATGTCCTCTTTGCATACATCAAGAAGGAAATGATACGTATTTAATAAAGCTCTGCTTTGAATTGAAATAACAAATTAAGCGCGATGTATTTGTAGGCATCCCAGTCAGGTATGTTTGAATAGCATTGTAGGCCCTGGACCAAATAATGCATTAGAGATCCTATCTATAGTATCACTAATAAGAAAAAAAAAATTAAAGACGTGAATGAATTCGAATCTCAGACATTTTCACTGACAGAATGAGTTATTATCTACAGTGCCAAGAGATTTCTCATGAACAATGTGTCAGGTAATGCAATATTGGGGCTTCTGGGCACTGTTCGGCATGTCTGTATCTTAAACCGGCGCTAGTCCCAGTATTGACATACTTTCAGACATCATTTTAACTATAAATAATATACACTGTATTCCACTTTATGTAACGGTATAACCCTACTGATTTCAAGGTTTTTGCTTCATCATCAGGTGCTGTTTGATGAGGTGAAAACCTTGAAACCGGTAGGGTAATACCGTTACATAAAGTGGAATAAACCGTGTTTGATAAAATAAATTATAAATTAGCATATTATTTATAAAAAAAATTGGCATTTCATTCTTTAACCATATGTACTGTTTGTCTAGTAACAATATCTACCCCAAAACACAGATTCAAACTTACAACTACCCTTTTGCTACCCAAAAGGGGCATGTCGTGACGGTATATACTATATTATATTGATTATGCGTCAACAAATTCTGAAAAAATCGCCAGCACTCTCAAAAGGGTGAATTGCCTTTGCAATATATAAAAAAAAACATTGGGAACCAAACCCTAGACGCCAGCTTCCTATGCTTTATTCCGATGTCAACTTCCTGTAATATTAACCACTAGATCAAGTGCGCCAACACGTGACAAAGATTAAATGTTTCATAGGGAAATAAAAAATATTTGATGTGTTACAAACATTTTCTAGGAATTAATCGATAAGGCTTTTCCTTTGATAGATAAGGTGCCTACACAGAATATAAAAAAGGTTTCGCCTGATATAATCCTTATTGTATCGCCTCGATTAACTTTCATTTTCCGCTTGTTATCTCTGTATTTATTTGCAAAAACTTTGTTTTCCACTAGACGTGTAAAGTAATAAGCGATAATTTTGCAAGATTGTATTACAAAATATGAGTAAATTTTTAAATAACCATATACATACTGTCCTTTACTGTCCATGCAGTGAGACTCTGGAATCGACTGAAAGAAGCGACGAAAGAAGCGACTGAAAAAACTCTTAATTTCTAGTCAGTAAAATAACGTGTTTCATTCCTGATTTTTCTTTTCCTTTCCTCTCCACCATCCCTTCCTTTCCTTTTGATTGATGATATCTCACTTTATATGAAAAATAGTGTTCGGGTGATTGTCCGTCTTTGTGGGGTTTGTGGGCATGTTCTCACGTATATGTTTATGGATTTCGTGGGGATGGATAGTCATTTGAATGATTTATGCGACCACGTAACTTGCTTCATTTACTTTTGTCTGGTTGGTTGGAAGAGATTGCCGCCTAGCAATAAGCCCGCCAGATTGTATTGCAATAAAAGTGTTAAATAAATAAATAAATAAATACATTGAATCAAAACGATAAACCTGAAATAAAAAGAAGCAAGCAAATTTTGCTTATTTTGACGCTGTTGATTCGTTGAAAAAATTTATTTAAAAAAAATCAGAATAATACCAGATATTTTTCTTCTTCATGGTTCCGCCACTCTGGATACATGTTCGTTCCAGAACCTTATTCTCTGTCGTCCCCATCTGACAATATCTTCAACTTCGCACATTCTTCGGATTTCTGTGTTTCTTACTCTATCACGAAGGGTTTTGCCAGCGATACTCCTGAGTACCTTCATTTCGCTGGTTCGAAGGAGATTTTTGGTTTTGACAGTGTCGGCTCTGGACTCTATGCTGTATTTCATTATGGGGCGGACACCGGTCTTGTATATCCTCACCTTGCTTTGGATGTTCATATAATTATTTTTCCAGTAAATGTTCTTTAAATATCCGGAAATATCAGATCCATTATATAAAATAACGGTTGGAACCATGATATGAAATAATAATCCAATTTATGGTATAAAATAGTTAATCGATCTATGATATAAAATAATGATCGGATCCATAGTAAAAAAAATATCGGAACTACGTTTAAAAAAATATATCGGATCCATGGTGTAAAATAACGATCGGAACCATGATATAGAATCGGATGTATGGTTTATAATAATGATTGGATCTAAGACATAAAATAAAGATCGGAACCACGATATAGAATCGGATGTATAGTTTATAATAATGATTGGATCTAAGACATAAAATAAAGATCGGATTCATAATAATAAAAATGTC
Organism: Odontocerum albicorne; assembly: GCA_949825065.1. NCBI lineage: Eukaryota > Metazoa > Arthropoda > Insecta > Trichoptera > Odontoceridae > Odontocerum > Odontocerum albicorne. The sequence continues at coordinate 5,953,274 of OX463849.1, forward strand.
GGAACCATGATATGTAATAATGATCGGATTTATGGTTTAAAATAATTATTGGATCTAAGACAGAATATAACGATTGAATCCATAATTTTAAACAATAATCAGTGACTCACGTTTATCCATACCACTTCATTCCGTATTCTGTGATATGTACATTATCATCACATATATTATTTTAAGTGTACACACTTCTACATTGTCACCATATGTATTATTTTTAGTGTGTGTAGTAATGTGATCGGGTGCTCTGCGTCCAACGTGTCCATACCATCTCAATCCATCCGCCTCTCCTCCATCTTACTGTTGATGTCTGTAACACCTAGGCTTTCACGAATGCGTGAACTTTTTATTTTACCTCTTAGGGACATACCAGCTGACCATCTTGGCATGCGCATTTTCTAGTTGCCTGAAGTAAAAGTTATACATCGTCCAGCATCCGGAGCCATAGAGGAGTGTGGGTCTGACAATCGTTTGGTATACTTTTCCTTTTAACTTTACTGTCATTTTCAGATCACATAGAACTCCCGTCATTCATCTAAACTTCATCCATCCCACACTAATTATATGTGTTACATCTGCTGCACATCCTCCATCGCTATGGATGAGTGACCCAAGATACTTAAAGGAGTCACAATTTGGTAATGTTTCTCCATCCATTTGCATTACGGGAGTGACAGCATTTGTGTTCTACAAGAGTACAAGTATCTCATGAATATACTTGTACTCTTTGAAAACTGAAAAATTCCAACTCGCTTTAAGAGAGAGAAAATATAACTGAAGTGTCACGTTTAGATATGGAAAACATAAACTCATCTTCCTCCCCTTTTTGCCTCCCCTTTGTGAGAGAATTCGTTTCAGCGTCTGAAGCCGTCATGTAGACAATATATTTTTTATTCTTCTCGTTTTACTCTTGTTCACATAACCGAGCGGCGTTTGGATACTTATAAAACTCCGTTTTCATGTGGGATATAATTCAATACAATCAACAATAAAATTGTGCCTTTATTTTTATTTCTTATAAAATTCTCTTATACTCGTGATTCTTTTTATTGGAATATTTTTAAGACTAAAGGATTTTATTTCAATTTTTTATATTAGTTGCAAAAAAGCAGATTTCGATAACTTGTATACTCGTACTTGAAGGTACTCAGGAGTATCGCTGGCAAACCCCTTCATGATAGAGTACGAAACACAGAAATCCGAAGGACGTGCGAAGTTGAAGATATTATCAAATGGGGACGACAGAGAAGAAGGTTCTGGAACGAAAACGTATCCAGAATGGCGGAATCATGAGCCGTAAGAATGGCCAGGGACAGTATCCCCCAAGCAAGCAAACAAGAGGCAAACAATGAAGCAGGACCATAACAGGCCAACAGGCCTAAAATATGATGAAGAAGAAGTATACTTGAACCATATGTTACAGTATCAAAATCTGCTAAGACAGTCCGTAAAAATAGTCAAGTTCAAACTCCGAAGTACAGGAGCGAAATGAAGACGTGGACAGTTTAAAAGGAGCCAAATAAATGCTGAAAAATGCGTGCGTTGAGAATGATACATCAGTTTCAATGTAAAGGGTCTCTCAAATCGAGCGTTTCTTTTACTTCTTGGATAAAACACAGATGGCGTCGCGAACTTGCCTGGATCTTGTGACATTTGAGAAGTGTAATGTATGACATTTATAAAAATGGAGTAGTATATACTACAACGACGCGTTCAAATTGTTGAATTATTTTATGTAGTGTAATCTCCGGAAACGGTGATGTTAATTTTGCCATCAAGATCATGTGATCTGACACCGTTGGATTAATGTCTCTGGGGTTACGTGAAAAGCCAAGTCTATAAGAATGACCCCCAATCAATTCCTGAGCTGAAGGACGAAATTATTCGCGTTATTGGTGAGCTAGAACCGCAATTATGCCAAAATATCATGGAAATTTTTGACAAAAGAATGGGCATCTGTGGAGCTGCAAGAGGTAGACATTCGGCAGATATTGTTTTTTGTGTTTAAATATCATACTTCAATGACCAATAAAAAGTTTTTTGAAATCAAAACCAATTGTATGTTTAATTCAAGAATTAAACAAAAATTATTTAAAAACCGATCAATTTGAAATACACTTTATTACGAAATGCGGAATAAAGTGATTAAGTTGAATAAGATAAAAAGTATTACTATGAAATGGTTTGGACACGTAAAACAAATAAATGAAGAAAGACTAACAAAACAAATATATTGTTCAAATGTGAGAGGAAGGCGTGGTAAAGAAAGATCATGGAGAGTATGGCAGGTTCAAGTGAATGATATTTTAAAAAAAGGAAAGTCAGACAATTGTAGGAGTAGCGTAAGAAGGTGTATGCTTTATAAGAAAAATAATGTTCGGGTGATTGTCCGTCTTTGTGGGGTTCGTGGGCATATGCTCACGTATGTGTTTATGGATTTTGTGGGGATGGATAGTCATTTGAATGATTTATGCGACCACGTAACTTGCTTCATTTACTTTTGTCTGATTGGTTGGAAGAGATTGCCGCCTGATAATAAGACCGCTAGATTGTATTTGCAATAAAAGTGTTAAATAAATAATTAAATATGCTTGTGGACGAAGTATTTTACTATGCCATGAGCATACAATACCATGAGCATACGATGCCATGAGCATACGATACCATGAGCATACGATGCCATGAGCATACGATACCATGAGCATACAATGCCATGAGCATACTATGCCATGAGCATACGATGCCATGAGCATACGATGCCATGAGCCTACAATACCATAAGCATACGTAGCCATGAGCATACGATACGAAACGATTTTTAAGTAAAACGTAATGTAAACTACAAGAAATGAATTCTAAATAGAATTATGTAACCACTAGAGATAAAAAGCATCAAGAGTTTGCGGTATAAGCTTTTTTATAATATTTATTGTTAGTTTGAAATTCATTTATTTTTTTGGAAGCTTAAGGTGTCAAATTCTCACTTTGTTTTAAATTTACTAACATTTTCACTCGTCTCTTTTGTATGGATATCTCATACACTCCCTTATTTAATGCCTCTCTTAAAACTGCAAGCTCGTGTTCAACCTTATTTTATACAAGCCTTTTATGAATTTTTCCTTTACCCCTGAAATAAGGAAGTACATTTTCTCTATTATTATAAGTAAAAGTAACATGCCACTGACTGCAGGATATTAAATTGAATTATTCATTTTTCATGTATATTCTGTATAAATTATTTCGTACCTTAAACAAAATATTAATTTATAATCATTATTTTATATACCTGATTAACCCTTCCTTCCAGGTGATGTGTAACTAGTACACATTACTTCTAAAAACTTGAATATCTCTATAAATATAATAAATATTGGGTTCAGATGTTAGGTATTCCTCCGTAGTACATTTACGCATTGAATGAAAAAATAATATTAATAATAATTAATTAGCCCTTATCGGCCACATCAGAGATATTTTGTGAAAATCGGGAATGAATTCACCAATACAATCAAACGTGTGCCAGCGTGTGACGTAGGTATATTCATTCTAAAAATACAATCACAGAAAATTATTTTAAATTGTCAGCTCGTATTTCAGTTCTCCGTAACTATCTCAGCTTGTCATGTTACACGTTTATTATAGACCCAATCGTTAAAATGATTTGTTCCATAGTTAAGTGATTGCCACTAATTATTTGTGTAGCTCCTGCACAACAAAACTGACTGACTGAGTTTCAATATGGACATTGTATGGATTTTCATATGACCTTGACTACTTACGGATGAGTTGATAAAATTGTATATACTCGTATATATTTGTTTTGTTGTGTTGATCACGTAATGTTTTTTTCCATTGTGTAACACTGTTTACATATCAATGTCCGATTATCTTTGTTGTTGTTTCTTAATATTTTGAATAGAATTGGTTACTTAAACGCTTCTTCTTCTCCCTGGCTCCATCCCAACTCATTGTCTGCGAAGACTGTTGGGGTCAGCTCTCCTCGTCCTCAGGTTGTATGCTCTTCTGTCCCGGACTACGTCCCCCAGGCCGTGCCTCTGCATTAGGTTATCTTTTTGCACCACCCATGAATTATTTGCTCTTCCTCTGGTTGTTATTCGAGGAAGATCCATGGAGATTGCCTGATTCACAATGTGATCGGGTGCTGTGCGTCCAACGTGCCCATACCATCTCAATCGCCTCTCCTCCATCTTGCTGTTGATGTCTGTAACACCCAGGATTCCACGAATGTGTGAGCTTTTTATTTTGTCTCTTATGGCGTGTTCTCACGGTTCAAGTTTAGTTGACCGATAAAAGTTGATCAACTAAAGTTGAATGAAATTTGACGTGAGAACCTTTGTTTTAATAAAGTTGATCAACTTTTTAGTTGATCAACTAAAAGTTGACCCAGTCAAACTTTATCGTTCAAGTGTCGCCATTTGCTTTCAAGTTGAAACTATTCAGTTAATTAAAAATGGCGTCGAAAGCAGTTGTGTGTGAAGTTGTGCAGACAATAACTATTTTGTTAAAAGAAGAACTAAAAACAATTTTATTTAACATAAGCAAAAATCGTAAGAAACGTCGTTTTGAAAATAACATTTATAATTCCAACATTGAGTATTTTAAAGCACTTTATAGAGATGATAATATTTAAAGTTTATGTTTTTGACCGTATTATGTTTATCCCACCTTTAAAAAGCTAACATATTTTAATTATTTATCTAAATTTCACATATTTAAAACGTAAAGTTAGGGGGCATGAAATTTGTTATTATACTATTTTTTAGATGCATCTGAGGCCGAGCAGATGTCAGGAATAAACCAACAAGCTGATGATAATCAGGAAAATGAAGGTCAAGAGGTCAAGAAAACTAAGAAAATGTTAAGACGTCCAGCTACGTGGAAAATTAATCAACGTAAAAGATTACGAAACTGTGGCCAAGAATATGTCACCAAGAAAGCAAATGTTGTGATTAAAAAAATATTTGTAAACAAAGATTGCAAATGCATAAAAAAGGCATTGAAAAAATAAAAGAAGACGAGAGGAAACAAAATTTTAATTCATTTTGGAAATTAGGTGATTATGGTATTCAAAATTCATTTATTTTCGGCCTGGTCTAATCTAAACTAGTACACCGCACCGCAAACGTCCCGCGGATAACTCACGTTAAGGGAAAACAATTTCATTTTCTTACTTTTTGAAATTGGAAGATAAAAGTGTCGAAGTATGCAAAACGTTTTTCTTAAATACGTTTCAAATAAGCGATGGCAGGCTATATAGTAAATATGTATTTCCAAGAAAAAATGTTCAGGAAACTGTTGACGAACGCGGAAAAACTTCCACCAGAAAACTAGATGATTCCGATATAGTTGCACATATTAATTCCTTTCCAGTCTACCAAAGCCATTACTCCAGAGTACAGAATTCGAACAGAAACCACTTGAATCCGGCATTGACTCTCCGCAAAATGTACGATTTGTATAAGGGACAATACGAAGAAAATGGAATCGAACCGAAAAATTCAAATATTATTATCATATTTTTAACAGAAAGTTTAACCCAAGTTTCAAATTACCTAACCGAGATACTCATCGTTTGTGTGATGAATTAGAAATGAAAATGAAAGTAGAGGTTAATCCGGAGTTGAAGAATGTTACGAGTATCATAAATGAAAAACATCTACATTTGCGGAAAGCAGGACAAGCTAACATAGAGAATGTTTGAAAATGGATTATAAAAATGAAATAACTCAAAGTTACGTTATTACTTTCGATCTCCAAAAAGCTCTTCCATTCCCAAAGCTCACAACATCTATTACATATTACAAACGAAATCTTTATATTTACAACTTTGGCATTCATTGTTTTAATAATGGAGTGGGACATATGTATACTTGGGGTGAAACAGAAGGTGGGCGTGGATCTCAAGATATTGCGTCAGTGTTAATAAAATACATAAAGAAAATGCTTCGTCTAACAAACACATTATTATGTATTCGGATTCATGCACTGGACAAAATAGAAATATAAAACTTACTTTATCATTAATGAAGTTACTTCGGGATACTAACATTGCCATAGAAACTATTGATCACAGTTTTTTACTTCCTGGGCACTATTCCTTGCCCAATGATGCGGAGTTCGGGATTATCGAAAAATCAAGCCGCAGTCATAATTATATTTTTGGGCCCAAATACTGGATATAAATCATAAAAAATGCAAAACGAAAACTGCCCAAGTTTAAAGTGGTAGAAGTACACAGAACTGAATTTCTACCTACAAAAAATCTGGAGGATTCTGTTACAAATAGAAAAAAAAACAGTTTGTGGTTATGATTTTAATTGGCTAAAAATACGATGGCTTCGATATGAGACGTCGTCTCCCATGATTTTTAAATTTAAGGAAACTTTCAATACAGAGGTAGATTTTATTCAGTGAATTTAGACATAAGAGGTCCCGGAAGACGATTCGATGTTCTATCAAATGTTCACCAAAATTTATTATACAATTCCAGAAGATCCATTTCTTCTTCCAAAAAAAGGTACATGATGAATTTACTATCGTTCATCCCACCTAATTTTGCTAATTTTTATAAAAACCTACCTACTGAACTAGAAACACGTTCATTTATGTCAGAAATCAAGGATAGAGATTCTGATGATGAGATAATATACGATTAATAATGAATCCAATAAAATTTTTGTATTAGTTACAGATAAAATCATACCACAATGCTTTGTCATGTTTTTGTTAACATATATATTTTCACTTTTTTTCAGAATAATAGTGAAGTATCTCCATTTATTCACACGATTTAAAATGTTTTTGTACTTAATAAAAACTTTTATTTTCTCTTAATTATTACGTTCCAATATTATGAAATAATTATATTTTTAAAATAAAACTGCTTCTAAAATGATAGCAATGGTATTTATTTAATCTAAGCAAATTTTACAAAATCTTATTTTTCTCAAAACTCCTTTACCTGGATATACACTATTATTATGAAAATGGAATCTTCCACGCAAACAGTGGTGCCATAATACTGCACTGACGAAAATTAAATGCAAATGCAATTCTAGCAAATGACGAATGACTCATAACTTGAACGATAAAGTTTGACTGGGTCAATCTTTTTAAAAAGTTGATCAAGTTTATCGAAACAAAAGTTCTCAATAGAGATTGCATTCAACTTTTGTCGGTCAACTTTTATCGGTCAACTAAAGTTGAACCGTGAGAACGGGCCCGAAACGTGTGAACATGTGAATTCAAGTTGAACGGACCGATTAAAGTTGATCAACAAAAGTTGAATGAAATTTGTAGTGAGAACCTTTGTTTTAATAGAGTCGATCAACTTTTTATATCGTTCAAGTTATGAGTCATCAACAACTCGCTGGATGCCCGCTGAGTTTATCGATTTGTCGTATTCAAATTTTGTCGATCAACTTTAATCGGTCAACTAAACTTGAACCGTGTGAACAAAAACTGATTCAAGTCGTCTCGATCAACTTTAATCGGTCAACTAAACTTGAACCGTGAGAACGGGCCTTTAGGGACACACCAGCTGACCATCTTAGCATGCGCATTTCAGCAGTTTCTAGTTGCCTAGAGTAAGAGCACTTAACCGCTGAATTTAAAAAAAATCCAAGTGACAAATTATTAAAAGCAATCGATCAACGAATTTAACAATTAGTATTTTAAGTAAAAAATAATCAACGTTATCAAAGTAAATATTATTTTATAGCATACTCATTGTTCGATAATCTTCAAATCCTATTAGGAATTAATTCTGCCTTGAAATTGTCATTTTTGTTTAATAATTGTTAAACCTGATAAATAAATACCCCATTATTGTAATTTATTTTGAAATGATTGTACGAGTATATAACACCAATAGATAAATTCCATTTTAAATTCAGTCAAGCTCTGAATATTAAATAATTATTTTCATTCGACTTAAATCGATTCCTTTTTACTGATTTCGTCTCTCACTTCTTTTTACGATATCTGCCAATATTTGCCGTTTCAATTTACTTTTTTTTTGGATTCTCATTCTGAAGAGAAAACTCCATTTATGCATTCAAATGATGGTGCTTACTCCTAAATTGTTTAACTTGGATACTTACAAAGAATTTCGTTTTCGGTTCCAATGGTGATAAAATTTATACTCAAAGAAGTACGCGTTTATTGCAAATCTATTGTTTAAATAAATTTATTCATATATTAATAATGTACACAGTTATTCAAAATCTTAAAAAAAATGTTTTGACTGTATTTAAATTCATTGATACACTTAAGTTGTATACAGTAACACCTGACTTGCTTATTTCCATATGAAAATGTGTTCCAATCAGCAACAATGTATTATAGGCATATACCAGGTCTGTAAATATGAAACCGGAATTCGCTCATAGATAGCTCTAGTTGTCAATGTAGTAACTGTAAAACTGCGTCATTGGCGCCTTTTTCTTGTGTTTCTATAGTTTTTTTTTTTTAACCTGGTAAGTTTATTGTCATGTGGCAATCTCTTCTAACCAACCAGAAAAATGTTTTTATAGGCCCTAAGTGTTAACCAGACTAAAATCCTATTTAAAAAAATCTGGGTTCCAGCGGGGATCGAACCCGCAACCTCCGGATCGGCAGACAAGTGTCTTACCACCAGGCCACGGAATCATCGTTTACATTTGTCAAATTTTTTTTACTCACAACAATACAAGTTAAATACAAACACCATATGTTTTCATAGCGTTGAACATGTCTGTTTTTGTGCCTGAAAACTACGATTTGCGGACAGCATTGATTTTCTGTTACCATTAGAAGAAAACTGCTGTAGAATCGCATTGAATGCTTGTCGAAGCTTACGGTGAGCATGGTCTTGGTAAATCACATTGCTTTGAGTAGTTTAAAAAATTCAAAAGTGGCGATTTTGACGTGAGAAACGAAGAACGTGGAAGACCACCAAGAGAGTTTGAAGACGCCGAATTGCAAGCATTCTTGGATAAGGATGACGCTCAAACGCAACAACATCTTGCGGATCAATTAAATGTGATACGAGAAGCCGTCTCCATACGTTTGAACGCCATGGGATAGATCCAAAAGGTGGGAAAATGGGTTACACATGAACTGAATGAAATATAGCAGAAACACCGAATAACCACTTGCGAAATGCTGCTCACCAGGTACAAAAGAAAATCATTTCTCAATCGAATTGGGACTGGCGATGAAAAATGGATATATTTCGAGAATCCTAAGCGTAAAAGATCATGGGTAACTCCAAGCAAACCAGCGACATCGACTGCAAGGCCAAATCGCTATGGACGGAAGACAATGCTCTCTGTTTGGTGAGATCAGAAGGGTGTTATCTATTATGAGCTGCTAAAATCTGGCAAAACCGTTAATACTGAACGCTACCAACAACAAACGATGGATTTTAATCAAAAATTGCCTGAAAAACGACCAGAATATCAAAAGAGGCAACACAAAGTGTCAAGGAAACGATTGAGGCGTTTAGTTGGCAAATACTTTCGCATGCGGCTTACTCACCAGATTTGGCCTTATACTATTTATTTGCATCGATGGGACACGCACTTGCTGAGCAGCGCTTCACTTTTTACGAAAATGGCTTGATGATTGATTGGTTTACCTAAAAAGAGCAACAGTTGTTTTGGCGTGGCATCAACAAATTACCAGAGAGATGGGAAAAATGTGTAGCTAGCGATGGGCAATACTTTGAATGAAATATTTTTTACCATTTTCATATGGTACAATAAATGTATATGTCTATTAAAAAAATTCGGTTTCATATTTACAGTAATGACCAGACAGGAATCTTTTTTTTTTAAATATCTTGGTTCTAATGAGATAAGACATTTATCCCTCTTAATCAAATAAGACATTTATCCCTCTTAATCGAATGAGACATTTATCCCTCTTAATCGAATAAGACATTTATTCATCTTAATCGAATAAGATATTTATCCCTCTTAATCGAATATGATTATCAGCCATCATGTGCGCGTATTGGTTTAGTGTTTGTAAGCTGTTGCGATTCAACAATAATAAATTCTTGATTGATCAAACCCTAAGTTCCAATGGCAAAGGATCGCAAAGCTCTAAGGCGAACGGCAGGTTTAATCTGCCACAGCTTTTCATTGGGCAGATAAAGTAATATTTTCAACACATATTCTATACAACGTTTTTATGTCTCCTGTAGTATTTCTAATTTTATGTTTTTTTTTAAGAATCGATTCGAATTTTCGTAAGTAAATATTTTTTTTTTGTTTCACAGAGAATCTTTGTTTTTTTTTACATTTTTAATATATTTTAGTCTTGAGATTAATTCCGAAATAAATAGAACTTTAATTTAATTCAAACGCTTTTCAGGTAATTTGCTTCACTAACTGTCGTTATTATTAATAAAGAACAGTGGTTTTAAAAGGTTTTTCTTTTCGCGGTGCTCTTTGTTTGTATTTTTATTTTCACGGCACCCTTAAAAGACTTGTCTAGTAAATGAGATAGCTGAACCTGTTATTAAAAAAAATTTAAAGTTCTTAACTCAATAATTTCCAAAACAACATCGCTTCTTTTTAATAAGCAATTAATCAAAATAAAACAATGGAAAATAATTTCAAGTTCTTGATTTCTCTGGATTTATAAGTACATTATTGAATACAAATCAGTGGGTGATTATTTCGAAAAGTGTAAAAAATGGCACCATACAAATCATAAAGATTCAATTGTATCGTAGATCAAATGATGAAGTTTTTTGAAGAGCAAAACTGCAGTAGCATCGCGATTTTGGTACCGTGTTGTAGCGACCGTGCGTGCGGTCACTGAACCCACAGAGGCGATCTTTGGCCGCTTGATCATTGAACTCGCTCTGCAAGGAACGCGAGACGGCGCTGGGCGAAGGTCGCCGCGCGGTCATTGAACTCACTAGTAGCGAACAGCGAGAGTGAGACGCCGACATATCTCTTGCCTCTCCTACAGACCGTAGTATGAAATGTATATGGAACACGTAACAATAACCATGTGTCCGGCGAAGCGAGACGGCGACATGTTCTGCGCCGTTCTATACATTATAAATACATACGCTCTCAATAAACTTTCTCTCTTTGCTTATCTTGATCTCGACGACTTTTATTCTAAGAACCTCATCCTTCTATGCGAAACACAAGTCCCTAAAGTGTGTATGCCGGCGTTGATTTGGAAACCTGGCTTGTATGCCGGAGTACATACTGCCAAGAAATGTCCTCTTTGAGGAGCTAACGAAGAGCTGAAAGAAGCGCGGTGGTCAGCGCAAGAGATATAAGGACATATTGTATGAAACACTTAAATAATTCATCTTGAGCATAACTGGGAGCAAACAGCAGCAGATAGAGCCAAACTATGTTGGACTGTCGCTAGTTATCAGGGATCCAATAGAAAAAGAAGACACTGACGAGCTTGCAAGTATTGAAGCTCATCGCCCTTAACGCAGCATTACATGCCTATCACAAATTGGCTAATGTAATCTTCTCTGGTGTCGCCAAAGTCATGCACTCTAATCACACACTTTGTATTTTATAGGGTCTTTCAAATTGAACTTTTTTTTAAAATTCTTGGATAAAACACAGATGGCGTCGTGAACTTGCTTGGGTCTTGTGACATTTAAGAAGTGTAATGTATGACATTTATAAAAATGGAGTCGTATACAATATAGTCGTATTGTGATCTCCGGAAACGGTGATGTTAGAGCGTATATCTGAATGGACTGATCTCTGCAGGCGTTCCCCAAGGTGGAATTCTCTCTCCACTCCTTTTTTCTATATTCATCAACCCAAAAGCATCGTCTCTTAAATGTTCTTATCTCTTTCTTTACGTCGTCCTTTACTGTCTATGCAGTGAGACTCTGGAATCAGTTACAAACCAATATAAGACTCGCTCCGTCCTTGGCATGCTTTAAGAAGCGACTAAAATAACTCTTAATTTCTAGTCAGTAAAATAACGTGTTTCATTCCTGATTTTTCTTTTCCTTTCCTCTCCACCATCCTTCCCTTTCCTTTTGATTGATGATATCTCACTTTATGTGAAAAATAATGTTCGGGTGATTGTCCGTCTTTGTGGGGTTCGTGGGCATGTTCTCATGTATATGTTTATGGATTTCGTGGGGATGGATAGTCATTTGAATGATTTATGCGACCACGTAACTTGCTTCATTTACTTTTGTCTGGTTGGTTGGAAGAGATTGCCGCCAGGCAATAAGCCCACCAGATTGTATTGCAATAAAAGTGTTTAATAAATAAATGTTAATTGGCTACCAAGATCATGTGATCTGATACTGTTGAACTTTTATCTCTGGGGTTACGTGAAAAACCAGGTCTATAAGAATGACGCCCGATCAATTCCTGAGCTGAAGGTCTGAATTATTCGCGTTATTGGTGAGTTAGAACCGCAATTATGCCAAAATGTCATCGAAAATTTTGACATTGAGTGTACATCTGTTGAGCTGCAAGAGATGGACATTTGGCGGATATTGTTTTTTGTGTTCAAATGTCATACATTATACTTTAATGACCAATAAAAAGTTTTTTGAAATCAAAGCTGTTTGTGTGTTTTATTCAAGAATAAAAAAAAATAATTAAAAAAACCGCTCAATTTGAAAGACCTTATACCTTATATTATACTCGTCATGAGTAATGGACATCCATTTGTAAATACATTTTTTTATTCAAATAATATTTTTATATCACTTATAGTTAAGGTATTAACATTGGAGGTTTGAAGGCATTGGAACTTGTTTTATCAAACACTATTAATTCCACATTGTTTTTAAACCAACAAAATCTCGACCAAATGAATAAAATACAACCTCCTATTTTTTATCTTAAAATGTGCCTCATGTTGTATTGTTTTATATTTTCTTTATGTACAGTGCAATCATGGCTAATTACATATTTAATCTTATCTATTTATCCATTCGGAAGTCAAAATAAAAAAGTACTGAATTCATCAGAGAGTGTAGAAGATAATTTACTGAATTCACAACTCCTCCATAATCGGCATGCACAACCTTCCATTGTAGATTTAGTTGTATTAATTACATTGTAATTTGTTTTATCAAACATTGTTTATTCCACTTTTTGTAACTGTATACCCCTACCGGTTTCATGGTTTCCACTTCATCGTCAGATGAGAACAAGTCTTGTTTGTGCTTACTGATGATGAGAACATAAACAAGACTTGTGCTCCCCTGATGATGCGGTGAAAACCATGAAACCTGTAGGATTACACCGTTACATAAAGTGAAATAAACAGTGTTTGATAAAAAAAATTACAATAATCTTTTTTTTTTAAATAGTAATAAATAAATTTATAGGTTTATTGATGGCACCATAGAAATTGCATAAATAATATATATAAAGAAATCGCATTGCAGAGCGAAGCTATCAAAAAATCTGGGCTCATCTCATAACATCCCCCAGTCAAGATATACCCCCACCAATAGAAGGCGAGCCCGGCCGTGAAGATATCAAATGTTTTTCAGTCCATACCTTTTTTGCGATAATCTTATTGTGATGGGATTTATTTTATTTTATTCTTGTTTGTTAGAGAGGTGTTCAATACGTTTCACTGCAAAAATTAAAAGGGTAAAATATATATTTTTTAAATTATCAAAGATTTCTTGGAATAATTAAATTTATCGGTTATCCCTAGGCGCTCCTGAAAAACCATATCCGCGCCCCAGGGCGTCGAGGCGTCCGCTTTAAAAACCTCTGATAAAGAGAATGAAAATAAGGATTATTATGTTCAATCGTCGATATTTACAGCGTCAACACGGACCAAGCACACAAGAAAGGAAAACTAATAAAGCAGATCCGACGCAAGGCGATAAGTTTCAATGTTCAGCCCAAAGGGGTTAAATACACGTGCTAACTCACCCCTCGCATCCGGCTTAGGCACATTGGCGAATTGCTCTATTAAAATATCGCTTCATAAGGGACGGGTCGGGGGTTCATAAGGTCCATTTATAATGAGATATTGGGGGAGGCACAACGTACGGTCGGCAATATTAATGACCTGCACGACTCAAAATCCACCCGTACACATTTAATTTAATTAAGATTTGTGTTTCAATTATATAGGACGTGGTTTAGAGGGATTGTTTAACGGAAACAACTGCATTTCAATTCATTGCATTGTTGATTTACGTTTTGTTTTAAATGAGCGTTAAAACAGTCCAATGGAATATTTCTAAAATATTGTAAAAGGAAGATGAAAGGGAGAAAATCAACTATTTGTGTCATACAAGATTTGTTAGCTTCATATAACGTCACTTGATACATTCGCTCAGAAATAGGGTTATTATCGATAATTCACCTAGATCCCCTTGGTACAATAAGGAACGTATGAAATGCTATTATTTTAGCATTAGCATTTAAACCAGTTTTTTTTTAAATGTCACTTGTACCAGTCTGGTTTTCAGGCCGTCATATATTCTATCAAAAAAATAGTCGTGCCAGTGTGCTCCAATCATTTCACTTCGGTATGTCATCGGATCCAGTACCACGGTTTTGCTGGTGATTTTTCTAGTATGCAACGACTCACTCATAAAAGTAAACAAAAATCTCTCACAGAGCTTTGCTGTCAAACTGAATTGACGATGGAATGGTGAGGGGATCCTCGAGTACTATGCCCAGCAACAAAACTGTCAGATTGTGATGTGTGTAATGAAACTTCACAAAACATAATATTACATATATAGTTTTTATATACTTGAACCGGACAGTATCAAAACCTGCTAAGATGATAGTACTCAACAGCGGCGGCCGGTCTAGAGATACGTTGGTGCGCTGAACCGGAGAAATAATTAGCAATAATTAAATTATATATTCGCAAACATGACTTCCAAAAACGTTTAATACTTCTATAGATTAAATGTGTATAAAAATACTGACAAATAGTACGAGTATTTTTATTTAAGTGAAAATTTAAAATATTTTTTTTTTAAATATTCCTTTTAAATTGACCGGCCTAGTTTGCCAATACTACCGGAGCGATTTCCAATACGCACCGGACGGAAACGCTAATTCATATAGGGCAGACAGAGATATACAGTAAACCGTGAGACAGCGATATTTCATATTCGCTCAGCGTCTCGAGGTGCGTTGGTGCTCAGCGCACCAGTGCACCAGCGCATCTCGGGATCGGCTGCCGCTGGTCCTCAATAGTATTTGGATGGCAGCTTCGATGGATGGGAACAAAAAATGAACGTGAAAAAAAACTGAGATGAGGCGAACAAATGATGTAGAAATGATTTCATTGAGAAGAATACATGGGATGACAACGTATGACAGAATAAAAAAATATTAATAAAGTATGAATGTGAACTTGACGCTGGTGTGTTGAGAAAGACGAAGAAGGGCACTCTGAAATGATTTGAGTATGTAGAATGATGAACGAAGAAAGAATTTCAAAACAAACACGTAGTGCAAATGTGAGTTGAAGGCGTGGTAGAGGAAGACCAAGAAAAGTATAGATGGATCTGGTGAATTATATTTTGTAAGAAGGAAAAGTAAAAAGTGAGAGTAATCGTAAAAGGTCTATGAGAAGATGTATTGATGTGGAAAAGGCGCAATATATTTTTCGAGACAGGAAAATCTAGTGTTTTGTCCTCTCTGCTTACCCATAAACGATGTGTGCATTGCAAATCATGGCCACTGTATCGAACGTATGCGTCACCCAAAAACATATGATTTATTTGTTTGTATGATATGTAAAAATGTACTTGCTGTGTACCTATTGTAATAAAATGTTCCTTATGCGTGGTCTTCGCAATAGTTACTATGAAAAGTTGGTCGGCCCATGCAAGCAAAAAACGCCCGAGATACATAGTATCTAGCAAGCCATGACGGCATACACGGGAGGATATAGGGGCTTACGATGAGCGATGGACTGCACACAAGGAACGGAAAACGTTAAAAATATATTCTCAGTTTCTGGAACGTCTACTGTGTTTTTACTTCCGACAGCTTCTACCTGCTAAAGAGGAATCTCTTCACTCTGCTACTTTTCACCGGAAAAGCATAAAGTGAACTGAAATCTCCGAATACTGAGTGGCAGCCTTCCACCTATTTTACAGTCTTTGTACCGGTGCTGTACAGCCACTTTTAAGATGGTTCAGGCAATATCAAAATTTTCGTGGTAGGTCAAATCCTTGAAGATTCAGTTTATGATCGCTCACAAAGGGGGGATTTCCGGCCGAGGTCTGACACCATTTCAGCCTTTTTTAAACATACATTTACTGTTGATAGATTGAATAAATATGGAGAATGGTAAGAAGCCATTCTCTATATTTCTTCAATATGTAGACATCTAATATAAATAACTGTTTTCAATATATTGCTGTCAAATTATTTATGTATTTGTCCATGTTTTTGAAGTGAACAATGCATATTCAAAATCAGTTGGCAATTCATTCCAAACATCTGCGTTTTGTCATATATCGGAAGATCTACAAAAGTTTCTTTGACAATCGTCGTCTCATGGTAAGCTTTTTTTTTACAAAATATGTTTTTCTGAATATATACGGATGCGGGAAAGTCCCTTATATTATGACCTTACATGTGATTTATCTATTTTAATTTTTAAAATATTTTTTATCTGTCAATAATACTGGGTTTAAGTTCCGAGTTTGAGCGCCCTTGAGGAACGTTTTTTTTTCTCGAAACGCCGCTATATAAAACATCCTTTTATAGTTCGGAAATTCTAGGATGAGTCCTGTGACAGCTCACAAATTTGCCCCAATACAATCTTATGTAATGTATTTACCTAAATAACTTGTTATTTATTAGAATTGAGGCTTATATTAAAGTTGATAAAATAATTAAAATTACTGAACATCATTACAAGGCATTATTGGGGCAAATTTGTGAGCTGTCACAGGACTCATCCTAGAATTTCCAAACTATAGTATTAACTAGCTGGCATATTGCCACGTGGCAATCTTTTACCAATTACAGATATGTTAAACAACCCATCGGTCAAAACCAGGCAGTAATTTTAAATAATTTGGATGCCAGCATGAATTGAACCTATAAACTTAAGTATCAGGATGTGCCTCTTTCTAAATAGGCAACAGGTTAAACATATAGCCTAAGTACGAAACCTTGATAATGAGGGTTGTATAATTCCATATATTGGTATAGAAAACTGAACACCAACGAACGTTGTCCCTTTTTTTAAATATCTGATATTCATCCAAATTTGGGAGTTCCTAACCAGTGTGAGAATTAATTGATTACGTTTATCGTGAATAAAAAATATTAAATAGAAGCACTATTGCAGTATTTTCACTTTTAAAATTTTTAACAGTGCAATTTTTATAAAATAAAAATCCTAATTTTATATATTTATTTAACACTTGCCACCCTGTGATGGATAGCGAGTGACCAGGACTTATATTTTATTTGATTATTCGACGTTTTGATAAACAGTAAAATGGTTTTTATAGCAAATTACAAAAAATAACCTAGCAGATTTTGCATAATTTTAATTTAAAATATACATTTTTTACTGGACGCTTAGCGTTCAGCACCGTGGCTGGCGGAGTTTTTAAGCACGGTAAGGCAAGTGTTAATAAGAAATCTTATTTTTTTTTAACGCTGCAAACCGATCAATTTTTTTTCAATTAAATATTCCGTCCATCTTAAAATATTTAACAACGAAGGATTTTTTTTATTTCACTCATTATATAAATCCCCATTTCACGTGTTTCTGCCTCCTATCATGTGACAGACGGAATGAAGACATGTTTATAATTTTTATACTTTTTTTTTTATTTATTTATAATATTAACAGTATTATTTTTGCAATCAAATCGGCACCTGCCATTCTAGCACTGAAAAATAAACACATAAAGTGAATGCAAATTTGAAAATTTCTCTCTCGACAGACAATAATTTAGATAATGAACGACTCTTCTCATCGGAGATAATAAAGAGCGAATTCAAATAGAGATGAAAATTTTACGGATTCTGATTCTAATTAAAACAATTGTATTTAATTTGTAACACAAACACCATTAAAATGGACTGTTTTGCCAACGAAAATACGCCGAACGAAGCTATCTAGCAGGGGTTTTCAATTACAAGCCATCGAAAGAAAACTCAATATTTTTAAACTTAAAACAAAAGTTTATCTGAATAAACCCGGGGTGTTTTGGATAAAATTTTCAATGGTAATAAAAAAATAAATAAATAAAAATTTCCCCTCTTACTCTCCTTATGATGAGGTGAAAACCTTGTAACCAATAGGGTAGTGCCGTTATATAAATTGTAATCAACAGTGTAGTTAACAAATTACGATTTCTTTAAACATCCACAGTGTTAATGCCTTAACTATTAACGTGTTCCTCGCGGGAAGCACAAACGCCTGTGATCTGATCTGTAGCATTCCTATGTGTATTTTACGTAATGTTTAGTTTATCTCCTTTATTTCATGAGTCTCCTTAAGAGTAATGACTATTATGTATTATCAGAAAATTACTTGAATGTCATGTTTACTTGGTGGTGTAATCAAATATCAGTGGTTCTAAACAAAATACGCGTTTAAACTTAGAAATTAAAAAACGCCGAAATTGTGCCGCGCACAGGATTCGTGAAATTTGATTTTTAACGCGGTGTACAGGTTAAAAAATAAAACCGTTCAAGTCTGGTAAACAAGTTTTTTTTTTAACCTGGTGAGTTTATTGCCATGTGGTAGTCTCTTCCAACCAACCAGAAAGATGTTTTTATAGGCCCTAAGTGTTAACCAGACTGGAATCTTATTTAAAAATATCTGGAAAAAAATCAAGTTCACCTGGTAACAAAAATCGCATTCGCCGAGTACATTCATCACGCCATTTCGTCGTCGTGGTAGGCAAAGAGGAGAGAGTGCCATACTTTCTTATTTTGACACATATCCTTAGCCTCTTATTTATTCATTTAACACCTTCTCATACAACATATATGATTTCTCTGACTTACGTTTTCTTCCATCAGAATACCATTCACTTGATCGACTCATACTTGCATTGGTCTACCTCTCACAGGGCTTTTACTTAAATTGATATTTATATCTGTTTTGTTAGTCTTTCTTCATTTATTTGTTCTACACGTCCCAACCCTCTTAGCGTGCTCTTTTTCATCGATTACATATGCGATTGGTATTGGTATTGCCAACACGCACAATTCAGTTCATCATTGTGCGTGTTGGCAATACCACCACACATAAAGTCGCAACAACAACACACACTATTATTACCAAACAAAAAAAAACTAGACTCGGATCCTTTTTTTGGTTACCATCAAGAATCAAACTCAAAACCTCCGAGTGCAAGTTCAACACTTTACCAACTAAACAGCGTTGGTCTTCACCAGTGATACACCAGAATTCAAAAATATTTTTTAATGTAAATTAAGAAAGAGCATTACTTAACAAAAAATGTGCGTCTAATATTAGTTATATAATTGGCATTTGAAAAGTTTATACTAATATATTTTTTAAATTTAAATTAGTGAAATATTTATCCATCATTAGTATAATGAAAAAAGGAATGAAGTGTGAACAAATGGGATAAATAATGGCATTATTTAGGAATTTGGTAATAAAAAACGAGTGAACTTGATTGGTAGGTTTGTGAGATTGATGAAATACAAGAAAAATTAGCTTGAACCAAATAAATGAAATTTCTAAATAGGAAAGATCATTAGTCAGAAAAACGAAGTCACTGTATGAGCTGTATGGATATTGATAAGGCTATAAATATGTATTATTTATAGTTAAGGCATTAACATTGTGGAGGTTTGATGACATTGTAATTTATTTTATCAAACACTGTTTATTCCACTTTTTGTAACGGTATAACCCTACCGGTTTCAAGGCTTTCACCTCATCTGCAAGGGATCACAAACAAGACTGAATTATGTTTGAACTCGTACTGAGATACACGTTTCTAACGATTAACGTTCGGGTTGATGACTAGGGGGAAAGGAAGGGATGAGACGATCTCGGCCAGCAGCGGGGAGATGTTTGGTATATATGTGTTTACCAGATGTTCACCTCGATGTCCTGACTTAGAAATTTCTAGGGTCTCCAATTTGTCAAAATTATTTATCTCCCTTCCCCCCAGTCCTTAATTCGAATGTTAATCGTTAGAAGCGTGTATCTCGGTACCAGTGCAAACAGAATTCAGTCATATTTGTGCTCCCCTGAAGATGAGGTGAAAGCCTTGAAACCGGTAGGGTTATACCATTACAACAAAGTGGAATAAACAGTGTTTGATAAAAGAAATTACAATGCTTTAAATATATTTTGCGATTTAAAAATATGTCAGTTCAACAGTGAAAAATGTTTTTTGATATGTATAATTAAAATTTCTAAGCGTGATGAGTGATATGAGGTTATTTTCTTATATCTTTAAGCTGCTGACGGGAGCTACCCCTAATCCTACTTTGTAGGAAAAAAAAAAGCCTCGGATAATGACATCTTCGAAAAATTTAAAAAAAAAAACTTTTTGAGCTCTCTTAGAAATGGAAGTTAATTGTTTCCGTTTAATTAAAATATCTTGTTTATTATGTTCTTGCCGTTGTCTCGTTAAGCTTTGAATGTAAAAAAAATCTTGTAACAATGTATAATTTCTGTTTATAAAGATAAATAAATAAAAAAATATTACGGTGCAAGTGAAATTATGATGGATTCGATTTCAAAATGGTAAAAATGAGATAATATAAAAAATATATTACATCTGTATTTTAAATGCATGGAAAAAGAATGTAAAAAAATTGTGACATTCGGAAAGAATACGGATTTAAAGGAGATGCAGTGCTTTATATAAGGAAATTAGCCTTAACTTGATTTAACCACGTATGTACTCGTAGATTGAATGATGAAATATTTACAAAAATAATCTATTCAAGTAGTATAGAAGGTAAGAAAAGTTTTGGAAAGAATACGGATTTAAAGGAGATGCAGTGCTTTATATAAGGAAATTAGCATTAATTTGGTTTAACCACGCATGTACTCGTAGATTGAATGATGAAATATTTACAAAAATAATCTATTCAAGGTAAGAAAAGTTTCGGAAAGAATACGGATTTAAAGGACATGCAGTGCTTTATATAAGGAAATTAGCATTAACTTGGTTTAACCACGTATGTACTCGTAGATTGAATGATGAAATATTTACAAAAATAATCTATTCAAGTAGTATAGAAGTTAAGAGACGTTTGGAAAGACGTAAAAAATGAGGCTCGACCAATGAGGTTAATTATTAAACAGGGAAAAGTGAAAAACCTTTATAATAAGAGAGTATGTTTAAAGCGGTGTATAGACGTGCTTTAAGCAAAATATTCGTGCCAAGAGAGAATGGAAGAAAAGCTTTGCCCTCTGCTTACTTCAATAGGGACATGTGCGCGAGGAAAATATGCATGTTAAACAATTAAATGCATACAGCGGAAGTTTTTAAGATTTATAAATTTTAATCTATACTTCAGAAAGTCTAGGATGAACCGTGCGACGTTTGTCACAAAGGGATGGGGTAAAATCGTTTTTTTTTTTACAAATCGAATAGTTTTTTTTATAAATCGAACAATTGTTTTTCTCTAATTTTCATTATACTGACTTTCTAATGTATTGTATGATTTGTATGTATCTTTAAATAGGCCAAGATCCACTATGAATTAATACTAATTACTAACATTTAATTAAAATCGATTTTCGAAATTCCAATTATCGAATACCCCATCCCTAGCCAATGCAGACTAACGTAGTGACTTTTGACAAACGTCACCAAATATTATTTGATTCTAACAAACTGCCACATTTTTGCTAATTTGTAACCAGATGTATTAATTTGTCATTATTGTTAGTTTTATGTAACGTATTTACCTAAATAACTTGCTATTTATTAGAATCGAGGCTTATATTTAAGTTGATAAAATAATTAAAATTACTGAACATCGTTACAAGGTTGTATTGGGGCAAATTTGTGAGCTGTCATACGGTTCATCCTAGGTTTTCCGAACTATACATACTTAAAAAAATTGTTTGACTATAATCAATTTTGGGAGTGGTGAGTCTTGCGCCTTATCAGAGAGATGATTTGTTTCCCTTAAAACATTATTCAGGATTACCAGCTCGTATTTCAATAGTCCGAAACAAACTCTGATTGTCATATTTGTTACACGTTCCTTGTTGGCCCACCCGT
Source organism: Odontocerum albicorne (assembly GCA_949825065.1). Lineage (NCBI taxonomy): Eukaryota > Metazoa > Arthropoda > Insecta > Trichoptera > Odontoceridae > Odontocerum > Odontocerum albicorne. Next base: position 5,975,493 of record OX463849.1, read on the forward strand.
CAAAATATTTTGTTCCAAAATGAAGTTATTGCAAACAGATTATTTGTATAAATTATACATAACAAAACTGTGCAGATTGGGCAACCTCTATTGCCATTTTTAGGATTTTCATGTAACTTTGACCACTTACCTACATAAGTAAAGTGAATAAATTGTCCTTGCCGAGATGAATTTATTGGACAAATACGTTGTTTGCTTTATTATGTTGTTTATGTTACATATTTTTGTCTTTTATATAACATTGCTGGCATGTCAATGTTAAATTTTATTTGTTACTGTTTTTTTGATATTTTGTATCAATAATACCATTTGAACGTTGAAAGAAAACACAATAATAATTTGAAAAAAAAAAGCGAGAATCAAACACAAATCATGAATTGTGAAATAAAAGTGATGTTTTATTAAGAAACCAATGTAATTCAATATTGCAATTGAGCTTTTGTTGAGCGGACCCAGCCTCACAAAAAAGGTTACGAGGCGTTGAGATAAAGCACACTTCTTCAAAACCATTTTCACAAGTTGGAATATTTCAAAGTAATAAGATACGGGAATGGTGTGCAATTCTACTGTAGGTAACACAAGATGTACCCTGCGAAAACTTGTTTATCGAAAACAAGCAATATTTGCAGTCTGCTTGCAATGTTGTTCTTATAGCAGATAGCGCAAAACTTTACGCTATAATATTTACCGAGTTAAGCTTTGTTTTTGTCTAAGTTGTTAATCGTTGGTTGTATGGCATATTGTGTATGGAATTCGTAGCCAAATAATGTGTTTGAAAGTCTACAGCGATAATAATCCTCAACAGTATTTTAATTGGTTGTCCAGAAAAAAACAAATTAAAAATGCACCAAATGCTCGTAGACGGTGGTTTACGATATTTTCTGTATGTCAGAAATATGTCGTAAAACACTAGTTATTCTTGATCAAAGTTTTGATTCGATCGTCATCAGTGGTTCCAGAGTGGAGATTATCTTTATCACCATAACGATTTTTTAAACTACATTCGACACACACGGTCGCTGACTGTACAATCATGATCATTCATTAATTTTCATGTCCGGATCATCAACTATGTAATATGTTTCCAGTGGAGTCAACAGAGATCGCCCTATTATTCGCAACAATCAGGTCCTGACCAAAGCATATATAGTCCCGATGTTCGGACAATCTAGCATGTGTCGGGAGTCTTGTTTATCCCCACAGTCAAATTAAGTGGTACTTTCATGGTATGCTGCGAAAATAAATTTATGAACCAAATAAATGCGTACACTGTATGTCTAGCATCAGAATTTTAGTTGAAAAATATTATATAAATGTAAGCTAAGAGTATATCTTACGTATCTAAATAAGCGATATATTTAGATACGTAAGATATACTCGTATGGCATTTGCCTTCAATTATGTTACTGCAAATTCTCAGGTACTGAGATCATATTATCAGATGGCAAAATAATACTTGTGATGCTGATGAGGGAAAAAAGAAAGGTCCCGATTATGGGACAAACCATCATCCCGCCATCGGGATCCATATAGAACTGGTGAAAAATGGAGACCTGTAAGTTTTTCTACATTGCAGTTAATGCACTCTTAAGATAAACCTAAGATCACAATTGCTTTATAAAGAACATATTTATTAATGAAGAAGACAAATTGAATGAATGTGCTAACAATCTGCATTGAGAAGGAATCTTGGGAAAAAGAAGACAAGAACGTATATTAGAACAGAGTGAATGAAATGTTGGAAGAAGATTATAATTGATGTAACGAGTAAGATTAACATTTGGAACTCTATGACTGTTGAAGGAAAAAAGTAAGACGTGAACAGTTCGGTGTTTTGTCTTCACTGACTATCATATCTAAAAGATAGCGTTATGGTATAAGGTAGATTTTGATAAGAATACTACCCGTTGTATAGGGTCTCATGTGTTAACTTCCAGAAAATTTCAATGTGTTTTCTTCGATCATGACCAGGAGACTTCGAGACTATCCTGCGTTAAAATGTTTATATATAAATTAAATTATTGGCTTTGTAGGGAATACCGTCGTCCCTGAATATTGTCAACACGCACGGTCAACGACCGACGAACCAACCTTCGCACATGTCCAAAGGTCGCATAACACTGGACCATTCATTGCTGTTTACTATTCATTGATTGTTCACTCTCACTTTCCGCATTCCTAATCGACGTATTTTATTGTAAATACCAAACAATCAAAATCATCACGACGTTCCACTAGAACATATCGCTAAAGCTTATTATGAAATATTTACAATGACAAGCAATTTGTTGCAGAAAAACAACAAGAGTATCTACAGGGTTCCACAAAATAAGAAATATCCTTTTTTTCACTCACATGTGAAATCTACATTTTTATATAAATAAACTAATTTTATATATTATTTATAGTTAAGGCATTATTAAAATTGTATAGGTTTAAAGACTTTGTAATTTGTTTTTGTCAAACACGGTTTATTCTACTTTTTGGAATAAACAGTGTTTGATAAAAACAAATTACAAACTAATTATAATTTTAAAAATCATTAATTTTATAACGAGGTTTTGAGGCATATATGTTAAGTTGATATTAATAAATAGTCAAGATTATCGGTTACCATGAGAAGATCAAAAGTAAGATTTCTTTATTTTTTTTATTTCTCTTATTGAATTATTTCTTCTGTTACATCTAAAACCTCTGTGATGTGGTCTGTAAGCCATCTCTTTCTTTCGACCAAAGGGTTAAATATTCGATTGTCGTTGTAACCCAAAACTTAAACCTCTGTGATGTGGTCGGTAGGCTATCTCTTTCTTTGGACCCGAGGGTTATATATTCGATTGCCGTTGTACCCCTGAATTTAAAAAAAAAGGTTTCAGTCTGGTTTATATTTTAAGTCTCTTTAATATCGCTTATCAATAATAAGTAAGTAATAATGTGAAATCAGACAAACAAAATTGGCATATATTGACTAAATTTGATAGTTTTTTTTATAAGGAGACGAAAATGCACAAAAAATATTCAACTCGAAAAATAACTTTTTTTTTGGTATTTGAGATTTATTAATATTGCTTATCAATATAAAGAAAGTAGAACTATGAAATCAGACACTAAAAAAATGGCATATATTGACTAAACTTGATAGTTTTTTTCTATTGAGACAAAATGCACAAAAAGTATTCAACTCACAAAACACTTCTTTTTTGGTATTTAAGATTTATTAATATCGCTTATCAAAAATAAGTAAGTAATAATATGATGTCAGACAAAAAAAATGGCGTATATTGACTAAACTTGATAGTTTTTTATATTGAGACAAAAATGAACAAACAATATTCAACTCACAAAACACTTTTTTTTTTGGTATTTGAGATTTATTAATATCGCTTATCAATAATAAGTAAGTAGTAATATGAAATCAGACAAAAAAAATTGACGAAACTTGATAGTTTCTTACATATTGAGACAAAAACATTCAACTCACAAAACACTTTTCTTTAGTTATTTGAGGGGTTTTAATATCGCTTATCAATAATAAGTAAGTATTAATATGAAATCAAACAAAAAAAAAATCCGAAACTTAATAGTTTCTAACATATTGAGGCGAAAATGCGCAAAAAATATTCAACTCACAAAACACTTTTCTTTAGTTATTTGAGGGTTTTTAATATCGCTTATCAATAATAAGTTAGTATTAATATGAAATCAAAAAAAAATAAATTACGAAACTTGATAGTTTCTAACATCTCTCTCCGTGGTTGCAGTCCTAAGACTGGTTTGCAGCAATTTCAACTCTTCTCTTCCATTCCCCCATGTCCTGTGCCGCTCTTTTTAAATCTGTATATGTTGAGTTGTATATGTTGAGTTGGTGTCAATATTGAAAGGGTAAAGCAGTTTAAGTACTTGGGCAGCATCATCACTGAGAATCTGGACCCCGATATAGAAATTAAATGTAGAATAGAAGCAGCTCGTGCAGCTTTTAATAAAATGAAAAATCTTCTCTGCAACGATAATATAAATTTGAAGCTCAGACAAAGAATGATCAAGTGTTATGTGTGGTCAGTTTTGCTTTATGGTGTCGAGGCATGGACCCTCAAAGTTAATATCATTAACCGCTTGGAGGCTTTTGAAATGTGGATCCGCCGAAGGATGCTAAGAATATCCTGGACTGACATGATTAGCAACGTTGAAGTATTGCGTAGAGCAAATACACAGAGATAATTGTTCACAACAATCAAGCTCCGTAAGACTTCATATTTTGGCCACATAATGAGAGGTGAAAAGTATGCAATCCTACAACTTGTCATAAAGGGGAAGATTGAGGGTCGTAGAGGAGTTGGAAGAAGGCAGCACTCCTGGCTTCGGAACATTAGAGAATGGACCGGGATGAGAGGTGTGGAGGAGCTGTTCCGTGCTGCCCAGGACAGACAAGGTTTCTCCCAAGTGATCGTCAACGTCGGGGGGACCCGGCAGGACACATGAAGAAGAAGAAGAAGATATGTTGAGCAGCGCACGTCCACCAACAGGTCCTCCAGGTACTCTCGGCGTGGGCGTCCCCTAGAGTTTGTCCCCTCGGTCATACCCTCCATTATGGCATGCAAGAGGCCCTCTTGTCATATTATATGACCGATCCATCTTGCACGCCTTTTGGACAGGATCCTGAGCAGGTGCCTTCCTCCTTCGATTCGTTGGAGAACCTCTTCATTTGTGATGCGGTCTCTCCAGGAAATTCCTAATAGTCTTCTATAGGACCACATCTCAAAAGCCTCTAGTCTTCGTCTATTTCTTTTGGATAGGCACCATGTCTCGCAGCCGTACATCAAGATACTCCATACATAGGTCTTGATGAGGAGTATTCTCAGTTTTAGGTCTATATTATTTGATTCTATTATTTTCGACCTTTTATTAAATGCAAGTCTAGCCTGATGTATACGGCTGTCGACCTCGCTCTTGGACCGACCGTCCCATGTTATTTTGCTCCCGAGGTAGACAAACTCCTTGGTGTTCTTTAGTGGTTTACCCGACATCACTATTCTCATCTGGTGTTGCGCTCGGCCGTCGCGGCGCTCGCGTTTCTAACATATTGAAGCGAAAATGCGCAAAAAATATTCAACTCACAAAAACCTTTTCTTTAGTTATTTGAGGGTTTTTAATATCGCTTATCAATAATCAGTAAGTATTATTATGAAATCAAACAAAAAAAATTGACGAAACTTGATAGTTGTTTATATTGAGACGAAAACGCGCAAAATATTTTCAACTCACAAAACACTTTATTTTGAGTTATTTGAGGGTTTTTAATATCGCTTATCAATAATCAGTAAGTATTATTATGAAATCAAACAAAAAAAAATGACGAAACTTGATAGTTTCTTATATATTGAGACTAAAAGGCGCAAAAAAAATGTCGACTCACAAAACACTTTATTTTGAGTTATTTGAGGGTTTTAAATATCGCTTATCAATAATCAGTAAGTATTATTATGAAATCAAACAAAAAAAAATTGACGAAACTTGATAGTTTCTTATATATTGAGACTAAAAGGCGAAAAAAATTTCGACTCACATAACACTTTATTTTTAGTTATTTGAGGGTTTTTAATATCGCTAATCAATAATAAGTAAGTATTAATAGGAAATCAAACAAAAAAAATTGACGAAACTTGATAGTTTCTTATATATTGAGACGAAAATGCGCAAAAAATTTTTAACTAACAAAACACTTTATTTTGAGTTATTTGAGGGTTTTTAATATCGCTTATCAATAATAAGTAAGTATTAATAGGAAATCAAACAAAAAAAATCGACGAAACTTGATACTTGTTTATATTAAGACGAAAATGCGCAAAAACCTTTCAACTCACAAAACACTTTATTTTTAGTTATTTGACGGTTTTTAATATCGCTGATCAATAATCAGAAAGTATTAATATGAAATCAAACAAAAAAAAATTAACCAAACTTGAAAGTATCTTATATATTGAGACTTAAAGGCGCAAAAAAAATTCAACACACAAAACACTTTATTTTGAGTTATTTGAGGATTTTTAATATCGCTGATCAATAATCAGAAAGTATTAATATGAAATCAAACAAAAAAAAATTGACGAAACTTGATAGTGTCTTATATATTAAAACTAAAAGGCACAAAAAATTTCGACCCACAAAACACTTTATTTTGAGTTATTTGAGGATTTTTAATATCGCTGATCAATAATCAGAAAGTATTAATATGAAATCAAACAAAAAAAAATTGACGAAACTTGATAGTGTCCTATATATTGAGACTAAAAGGCGCAAAAAATTTCGACCCACAAAACACTTTATTTTTAGTTATTTGAGGGTTTTAAATATCGCTGATCAATAATCAGTAAGTATTAATATGAAATCAAACAAAAAAAATTTGACGAAACTTGATAGTTTCTTATTTATTGAGACTAAAAGGCGAAAAAAATTTCGACTAACAAAACACTTTATTTTTAGTTATTTGAGGGTTTTTAATATCGCTTATCAATAATAAGTAAGTATTAATAGGAAATCAAACAAAAAAAAAATTGACGAAACTTGATAGTTGTTTATATTGAGACGAAAATGCGCAAAAATCTTTCAACTCACAAAACACTTTATTTTTAGTTATTTGAGGGTTTTTAATATCGCTGATCAATAATCAGAAAGTATTAATATGAAATCAAACCAAAAAAAAAATTACGAAACTTGATAGTTTCTTATATATTGAGACTTAAAGGCGCAAAAATCTTTCAACTCACAAAACACTTTATTTTTAGTTATTTGAGGATTTTTTATATCGCTGATCAATAATCAGTAAGTATTAATACGAAATCAAACAAAAAAAAAATTGACGAAACTTGATAGTTGTTTATATATTGAGACTAAAAGGCGAAAAAAATTTCGACTCACAAAACACTTTATTTTTAGTTATTTGAGGGTTTTGAATGTCGTTTATCAATAATAAGTAAGTATTAATAAGAAATCAAACAAAAAAAAATTGACTTAACTTGATAGTTGTTTATATTGAGACGAAAATGCGCAAAAACCTTTCAACTCACAAAACACTTTATTTTTAGTTCTTTGAGGGTTTTAAATGTCGCTTATCAATAATAAGTAAGTATTAATAGGAAATCAAACAAAAAAAATTGACGAAACTTGATAGTGTCTTATATATTGAAACTAAAAGGCACAAAAAATTTCGACCCACAAAACACTTTATTTTTAGTTATTTGAGGGTTTTTAATATTGCTGATCAATAATAAGTAAGTACTAGTATGAAATCAAACAAAAAAAATTTGACGAAACTTGATAGTTTCTTATTTATTGAGACTAAAAGGCGAAAAAAATTTCGACTAACAAAACACTTTATTTTTAGTTATTTGAGGGTTTTTAATATCGCTTATCAATAATAAGTAAGTATTAATAGGAAATCAAACAAAAAAAAAAATTGACGAAACTTGATACTTGTTTATATTGAGACGAAAATGCGCAAAAATCTTTCAACTCACAAAACACTTTATTTTTAGTTATTTGAGGGTTTTTAATATCGCTGATCAATAATCAGAAAGTATTAATATGAAATCAAACCAAAAAAAAAATGACGAAACTTGATAGTTTCTTATATATTGAGACTTAAAGGCGCAAAAATCTTTCAACTCACAAAACACTTTATTTTTAGTTATTTGAAGGTTTTTAATATTGCTGATCAATAATAAGTAAGTATTAATATGAAATCAAACAAAAAAAAATTGACGAAACTTGATAGTTTCTTATTTATTGAGACTAAAAGGCGAAAAAAATTTCGACTCACAAAACACTTTATTTTTTAGTTATTTGAGGGTTTTTAATATCGCTTATCAATAATAAGTAAGTATTAATAGGAAATCAAACAAAAAAAAAATTGACGAAACTTGATAGTTGTTTATATTGAGACGAAAATGCGCAAAAATCTTTCAACTCACAAAACACTTTATTTTTAGTTATTTGAGGGTTTTTAATATCGCTGATCAATAATCAGAAAGTATTAATATGAAATCAAACCAAAAAAAAAATGACGAAACTTGATAGTTTCTTATATATTGAGACTTAAAGGCGCAAAAATCTTTCAACTCACAAAACACTTTATTTTTAGTTATTTGAGGATTTTTTATATCGCTGATCAATAATCAGTAAGTATTAATACGAAATCAAACAAAAAAAAATTGACGAAACTTGATAGTTGTTTATATATTGAGACTAAAAGGCGATAAAAATTTTGACTCACAAAACACTTTATATTTAGTTCTTTGAGGGTTTTTGATATCGCTTATCAATAACCAGTAAGTATTAATATGAAATCAAACAAAAAAAAATTGACGAAACTTGATAGTTTCATATATATTGAGACGAAAATGCGCAAAAATCTTTCAACTCACCAAACAATTTATTTTTAGTTATTTGAGGGTTTTTAATATCGCTTATCAATAATAAGTAAGTATTAATAGGAAATCAAACAAAAAGAAAATCGTTGAAACTTGATAGTTGTTTATATTAAGACGAAAATGCGCAAAAACCTTTCAACTAACAAAACACTTTATATTTAGTGATTTGAGGGTTTTTAATATCGCTGATCAATAATCAGAAAGTATTAATATGAAATCAAACAAAAAAAAATTGACGAAACTTGATAGTGTCTTATATATTGAGACTAAAAGGCGCAAAAAATTTCGACCCACAAAACACTTTATTTTTAGTTCTTTGAGGGTTTTTTATATCGCTGATCAATAATCAGTAAGTATTAATATGAAATCAAACAAAAAAAAATTACGAAACATGATAGTGTCTTATATATTGAGACTTAAAGGCGCACAAAAAATTCGACTCACAAAACACTTTATTTTGAGTTATTTTAGGGGTTTTTAATATCGCTTATCAATAATCAGTAAGTATTTTTATGAAATCAAACAAAAGAAAATTGACGAAACTTGATAGTTTCTTATATATTGAGACTAAAAGACGAAAAAAATTTCGACTCACAAAACACTTTATTTTTAGTTATTTGAGGGATTTTAATATCGCTTATCAATAATAAGTAAGTATTAATAGGAAATCAAACAAAAAAAAATCGACGGAACTTGATAGTTGTTTATATTAAAACGATAATGCGCTTAAACCTTTCAACTCACAAAACACTTTATTTTTAGTTATTTTTGGGGTTTTAATATCGCTGATCAATAATCAGAAAGTATAAATATGAAATCAAACAAAAAAAAATTGACGAAACTTGATAGTGTCTTATATATTGAGACTTAAAAGCGCAAAAAAAATTCGACTCACAAAACACTTTATTTTGAGTTATTTGAGGGTTTTTAATATCGCTTATCAATAATAAGTAAGTATTAATAGGAAATCAAACAAAAAAAAAATTGACGAAACTTGATAGTTGTTTATATTGAGACGAAAATGCGCAAAAATCTTTCAACTCACAAAACACTTTATTTTGAGTTATTTGAGGGTTTTTAATATCGCTGATCAATAATCAGAAAGTATTAATATGTAATCAAACAAAAAAAAATTGACGAAGTTTGATAGTGTCTTATATATTGAGACTAAATGGCGCAAAAAAATTCGACCCACAAAACACTTTATTTTTAGTTATTTGAGGGTTTTTAATATCGCTGATCTTTAATCAGTAGGTAAGTATTAATATGAAATCAAACAAAAAAAATGACAAAACTTAATAGTTTCTTATATATTGAGAATAAAAGGCGAAAAAAATTTCGACTCACATAACACTTTATTTTTAGTTATTTGAGGGTTTTTAATATCGCTTATCAATAATCAGTAAGTATTTTTATGAAATTTAACAAAAGAAAATTGACGAAACTTGATAGTTTCTTATATATTGAGACTAAAAGGCGAAAAAAATTTCGACTCACTAAACACTTTATTTTTAGTTATTTGAGGGTTTTTAATATCGCTTATCAATAATAAGTAAGTATTAATATGAAATCAAACAAAAAAAAATTGACGAAACTTGATAGTGTCTTATATATAGAGACTAAAAGGCGAAAAAAATTTCGATTCACAAAACGCTTTATTTTTAGTTATTTGAGGGTTTTTAATATCGCTGATCAATAATAAGAAAGTATTCATATGAAATCAAACAAAAAAAAATTGACGAAACTTGATACTGTCTTATATATTGAGACTAAAAGGCGCAAAAAAAATTACGAATCACAAAACACTTTATTTTTAGTTATTTGAGGGTTTTTAATATCGCTTATCAATAATCAGTAAGTATTAATACGAAATCAAACAAAAAAAAAATTGACGAAACTTTATAGTTGTTTATATTGAGACGAAAACGCGCAAAAAATTTTCAACTCACAAAACACTTTATTTTGAGTTATTTGAGGGTTTTTTATATCGCTTATCAATAATCAGTAAGTATTTTTATGAAATCAAACAAAAAAAATTGACGAAACTTGATAGTTTCTTATTTATTGAGACTAAAAGGCGAAAAAAATTTCGACTAACAAAACCCTTTATTTTTAGTTATTTGAGGGTTTTTAATATCGCTTATCAAAAATAAGTTAGTATTAATAGGAAAGCAAACAAAAAAAAATTGACGAAACTTGATAGTTTCTTATTTATTGAGACTAAAAGGCGAAAAAAATTTCGACTCACAAAACACTATTTTTAGTTATTTGAGGGTTTTTAATATCGCTGATCAATAATCAGAAAGTATTAATATGAAATCAAACAAAAAAAAATTGACGAAACTTGATAGTGTCTTATATATTGAGCCTTAAAGGCGCAAAAAAATTACGACTCACAAAACACTTTATTTTTAGTTATTTGAGGGTTTTTAATATCGCTTATCAATAATAAGTAAGTATTAATAGGAAATCAAAAAAAAATTGACGAAACTTGATAGTTGTTTATATTGAGACGAAAACGCGCAAAAAATTTCAACTCACCAAACACTTTGTTTTTAGTTATTTGAGGGCTTTTAATATCGCTTATCAATAATCAGTAAGTATTAATACGAAATCAAACAAAAAAAAATTGACGAAACTTGATTATATATTGAGACTTTAAGGCGGAAAAAAAATTCGACTCACAAAACACTTTATTTTTAGTTATTTGAGGGTTTTTAATATCGCTTATCAATAATAAGTAAGTATTAATAGGAAATCAAAAAATAATAAGAAAGTATTCATATGAAATCAAACAAAAAAAAATTGACGAAACTTGATACTGTCTTATATATTGAGACTAAAAGGCGCAAAAAAAATTACGAATCACAAAACACTTTATTTTTAGTTATTTGAGGGTTTTTAATATCGCTTATCAATAATCAGTAAGTATTAATACGAAATCAAACAAAAAAAAAAATTGACGAAACTTTATAGTTGTTTATATTGAGACGAAAACGCGCAAAAAATTTTCAACTCACAAAACACTTTATTTTGAGTTATTTGAGGGTTTTTTATATCGCTTATCAATAATCAGTAAGTATTTTTATGAAATCAAACAAAAAAAATTGACGAAACTTGATAGTTTCTTATTTATTGAGACTAAAAGGCGAAAAAAATTTCGACTAACAAAACCCTTTATTTTTAGTTATTTGAGGGTTTTTAATATCGCTTATCAAAAATAAGTTAGTATTAATAGGAAAGCAAACAAAAAAAAATTGACGAAACTTGATAGTTTCTTATTTATTGAGACTAAAAGGCGAAAAAAATTTCGACTCACAAAACACTATTTTTAGTTATTTGAGGGTTTTTAATATCGCTGATCAATAATCAGAAAGTATTAATATGAAATCAAACAAAAAAAAATTGACGAAACTTGATAGTGTCTTATATATTGAGCCTTAAAGGCGCAAAAAAATTACGACTCACAAAACACTTTATTTTTAGTTATTTGAGGGTTTTTAATATCGCTTATCAATAATAAGTAAGTATTAATAGGAAATCAAAAAAAAAAATTGACGAAACTTGATAGTTGTTTATATTGAGACGAAAACGCGCAAAAAATTTCAACTCACCAAACACTTTGTTTTTAGTTATTTGAGGGCTTTTAATATCGCTTATCAATAATCAGTAAGTATTAATACGAAATCAAACAAAAAAAAATTGACGAAACTTGATTATATATTGAGACTTTAAGGCGGAAAAAAAATTCGACTCACAAAACACTTTATTTTTAGTTATTTGAGGGTTTTTAATATCGCTTATCAATAATAAGTAAGTATTAATAGGAAATCAAAAAAAAAAAATTGACGAAACTTGATAGTTGTTTATATTGAGACGAAAACGCGCAAAAAATTTCAACTCACCAAACACTTTGTTTTTAGTTATTTGAGGGCTTTTAATATCGCTTATCAATAATCAGTAAGTATTAATACGAAATCAAACAAAAAAAAATTGACGAAACTTGATTATATATTGAGACTTTAAGGCGGAAAAAAAATTCGACTCACAAAACACTTTATTTTTAGTTATTTGAGGGTTTTTAATATCGCTGATCAATAATCAGTAAGTATTAATACGAAATCAAACAAAAAAAAATGGACGAAACTTGATAGTGTCTTATATATTGAGACTTAAAGGCGCAAAAAAATTACTACTCACCAAACACTTTATTTTAAGTTATTTGAGGGTTTTTAATATCGCTGATCAATAACCAGAAAGTATTAATATGAAATCAAACAAAAAAAAATTGACAAAACTTGATAGTGTCTTATATATTGAGCCTTAAAGGCGCAAAAAAAATTCGACTCACAAAACACTTTATTTTGACTTATTTGAGGGTTTTTAATATCGCTGATCAATAATCAGTAAGTATTAATACGAAATCAAACAAAAAAAATGGACGAAACTTGATAGTGTCTTATATATTGAGACTTAAAGGCGCAAAAAAAATACTACTCACCAAACACTTTATTTTAAGTTATTTGAGGGTTTTTAATATCGCTGATCAATAACCAGAAAGTATTAATATGAAATCAAACAAAAAAAAATTGACGAAACTTGATAGTTTCTTATATATTGAGACTAAAAGGCGCAAAAAATTTCGACTCACAAAACACTTTATATTTAATTCTTTGAGGGTTTTTGATATCGCTTATCAATTAATAAGTAAGTATTATTATGAAATCAAACAAAAAAAAATTGACGAAACTTGATACTGTCTTATATATTGAGACTAAAAGGCGAAAAAAATTTCGACCCAAAAAACACTTTATTTTAAGTTATTTGAGGGTGTTTAATATCGCTTATCAATAATAAGTAAGTATTAATAGGAAATCAAACAAAAAAAAATTGACGAAACTTGATAGTTGTTTATATTGAGACGAAAATGCGCAAAAATCTTTCAACTCACAAAACACTTTATTTTTAGTTATTTGAGGGTTTTTAATATCGCTGATCAATAATCAGAAAGAATTAATATGAAATCAAACAAAAAAAAATTGACGAAACTTGATAGTGTCTTATATATTGAGACGTAAAGGCGCAAAAAAATTACGACTCACAAAACACTTTATTTTTAGTTATTTGAGGGTTTTTAATATCGCTGATCAATAATAAGTAAGTATTAATACGAAATCAAACAAAAAAAAATTGACGAAACTTGATAGTTTCTTATATATTGAGCCTTAAAGCCGCAAAAAAAATTCAACTCACAAAACACTTTATTTTGACTTATTTGAGGGTTTATAATATCGCTTATCAATAATCAGTAAGTATTTTTATGAAATCAAACAAAAAAAAATTGACGAAACTTGATAGTGTCTTATATATTGAGACTTTAAGGCGCAAAAAAAATTCGACTCACAAAACACTTTATTTTGACTTATTTGAGGGTTTTTAATATCGCTGATCAATAATCAGTAAGTATTAATACGAAATCAAACAAAAAAAATTGACGAAACTTGATAGTGTCTTATATATTGAGACTTAAAGGCGCGAAAAAATTACGACTCACCAAACACTTTATTTTTAGTTATTTGAGGGTTTTTAATATCGCTGATCAATAACCAGAAAGTATTAATATGAAATCAAACAAAAAAAATTTACGAAACTTGATAGTGTCTTATATATTGAGCCTTAAAGGCGCAAAAAAATTCGACTCACAAAACACTTTATTTTGACTTATTTGAGGGTTTTTAATATCGCTGATCAATAATCAGTAAGTATTAATACGAAATCAAACAAAAAAAAATGGACGAAACTTGATAGTGTCTTATATATTGAGACTTAAAGGCGCAAAAAAATTACTACTCACCAAACACTTTATTTTAAGTTATTTGAGGGTTTTTAATATCGCTGATCAATAACCAGAAAGTATTAATATGAAATCAAACAAAAAAAAATTGACGAAACTTGATAGTTTCTTATATATTGAGACTAAAAGGCGCAAAAAATTTCGACTCACAAAACACTTTATATTTAATTCTTTGAGGGTTTTTGATATCGCTTATCAATTAATAAGTAAGTATTATTATGAAATCAAACAAAAAAAAATTGACGAAACTTGATACTGTCTTATATATTGAGACTAAAAGGCGAAAAAAATTTCGACCCAAAAAACACTTTATTTTAAGTTATTTGAGGGTGTTTAATATCGCTTATCAATAATAAGTAAGTATTAATAGGAAATCAAACAAAAAAAAATTGACGAAACTTGATAGTTGTTTATATTGAGACGAAAATGCGCAAAAATCTTTCAACTCACAAAACACTTTATTTTTAGTTATTTGAGGGTTTTTAATATCGCTGATCAATAATCAGAAAGAATTAATATGAAATCAAACAAAAAAAAATTGACGAAACTTGATAGTGTCTTATATATTGAGACGTAAAGGCGCAAAAAAATTAAGACTCACAAAACACTTTATTTTTAGTTATTTGAGGGTTTTTAATATCGCTGATCAATAATAAGTAAGTATTAATACGAAATCAAACAAAAAAAAATTGACGAAACTTGATAGTTTCTTATATATTGAGCCTTAAAGGCGCAAAAAAAATTCGACTCACAAAACACTTTATTTTGACTTATTTGAGGGTTTTTAATATCGCTTATCAATAATCAGTAAGTATTTTTATGAAATCAAACAAAAAAAAATTGACGAAACTTGATAGTGACTTATATATTGAGACTTTAAGGCGCAAAAAAAATTCGACTCACAAAACACTTTATTTTGACTTATTTGAGGGTTTTTAATATCGCTGATCAATAATCAGTAAGTATTAATACGAAATCAAACAAAAAAAAATTGACGAAACTTGATAGTGTCTTATATATTGAGACTTAAAGGCGCAAAAAAATTACGACTCACCAAACACTTTATTTTTAGTTATTTGAGGGTTTTTAATATCGCTGATCAATAACCAGAAAGTATTAATATGAAATCAAACAAAAAAAAATTTACGAAACTTGATAGTGTCTTATATATTGAGCCTTAAAGGCGCAAAAAAAATTCGACTAACAAAACACTTTATTTTGACTTATTTGAGGGTTTTTAATATCGCTTATCAATAATCAGTAAGTATTTTTATGAAATCAAACAAAAAAAAATTGACGAAACTTGATAGTTTCTTATATATTGAGACTAAAAGGCGCAAAAAATTTCGACTCACAAATCACTTTATATTTAGTTCTTTGAGGGTTTTTGATATCGCTTATCAATTGATAAGTAAGTATTATTATGAAATCAAACAAAAAAAAATTGACGAAACTTGATACTGTCTTATATATTGAGACTAAAAGGCGAAAAAAATTTCGACCCACAAAACACTTTATTTTTAGTTATTTGAGGGTGTTTAATATCGCTTATCAATAATAAGTAAGTATTAATAGGAAATCAATCAAAAAAAAATTGACGAAACTTGATAGTTGTTTATATTCAGACGAAAATGCGCAAAAATTTTTCAACTCACAAAACACTTTATTTTTAGTTATTTGAGGGTTTTTAATATCGCTGATCAATAATCAGAAAGTATTAATATGAAATCAAACAAAAAAAAATTGACGAAACTTGATAGTTTCTTATATATTGAGACTAAAAGGCGAAAAAAATTTCGACCTACAAAACACTTTATTTTAAGTTATTTGAGGGTTTTTAATATCGCTGATCAATAATCAGTAAGTATTAATACGAAATCAAACAAAAAAAAATTGACGAAACTTAATAGTGTCTTATATATTGAGACTAAAAGGCGCAAAAAATTTCGACTCACAAAACACTTTATATTTAGTTTTTTGAGGGTTTTTGATATCGCTTATCAATTAATAAGTAAGTATTATTATGAAATCAAACAAAAAAAAAATTGACGAAACTTGATACTGTCTTATATATTTAGACTTAAAGGCGCAAAAAAAATTTCGACTTACAAAACACTTTATTTTTAGTTATTGGATGGTTTTTAATATCGCTGATCAATAATCAGAAAGTATTAATATGAAATCAAACAAAAAAAAATTGACGAAACTTGATAGTTGTTTATATTGAGACGAAAACGAGCAAAAAATTTCAACTCACAAAACACTTTATTTTTAGTTATTTGAGGGTTTTTAATATCGCTCATCAATAATAAGTAAGTATTAATAGGAAATCAAACAAAAAAAATCGACGAAACTTGATAGTTGTTTATATTAAGACGAAAATGCGCAAAAACCTTTCAACTCACAAAACACTTTATTTTTAGTTATTTTTGGGGTTTTAATATCGCTGATCAATAATCAGAAAGTATTAATATGAAATCAAACAAAAAAAAATTGACGAAACTTGATAGTGTCTTATATATTGAGACTTAAAAGCGCAAAAAAAATTCGACTCACAAAACACTTTATTTTGAGTTATTTGAGGGTTTTTGATATCGCTTATCAATAATAAGTAAGTATTTTTATGAAATTCAACAAAAGAAAATTGACGAAACTTGATAGTTTCTAAAATATTGAGACTAAAAGGCGCAAAAAAATTTCGACTCACAAAACACTTTATTTTTAGTTATTTGAGGGTTTTTAATATCGCTGATCAATAATCAGAAAGTATTAATATGAAATCAAACAAAAAAAATTGACGAAACTTGATAGTTTCTTATATATTGAGACTAAAAGGCGAAAAAAATTTCGACCTACAAAACACTTTATTTTTAGTTATTTGAGGGTTTTTAATATCGCTGATCAATAATCAGTAAGTATAAATACGAAATCAAACAAAAAAAAATTGACGAAACTTGATAGTTTCTTATTTATTGAGACGTAAAGGCGAAAAAAATTTCGACTAACAAATCACTTTATTTTGAGTTCTTTGAGGGTTTTTAATATCGCTTATCAATAATCAGAAAGTATTAATATGAAATCAAACAAAAAAAAATTGACGAAACTTGATAGTTTCTTATATATTGAGACGAAAATACGCAAAAATCTTTCAACTCACAAAACACTTTATTTTTAGTTATTTGAGGGTTTTTAATATCGCTTATCAATAATCAGTAAGTATTTTTATGAAATCAAACAAAAAAAATTGACGAAACTTGATAGTTTCTTATATATTGAGACTAAAAGGCGCAAAAAAATTTTGACTCACAAAACACTTTATATTTAGTTCTTTGAGGGTTTTTGATATCGCTTATCAATAATAAGTAAGTATTATTATGAAATCAAACAAAAAAAATTGAAGAAACTTGATAGTTTCTTATTTATTGAGACTAAAAGGCGAAAAAAATTTCGACTCACAAAACACTATTTTTAGTTATTTGAGGGTTTTTATTGTCGCTGATCAATAATCAGAAAGTATTAATTAATACGAAATCAAACAAAAAAAAATTGACGAAACTCATAGTTTCTTATATATTCAGACGAAAATGCGCAAAAATCTTTCAACTCACAAAACACTAAATTTTTAGGGTTTTGAGGGATTTTAATATCGCTGATCAATAATCAGAAAGTATTAATATGAAATCAAACAAAAAAAAATTGACGAAACTTGATAGTGTCTTATATATTGAGACTTAAAGGCGCAAAAAAATTACGACTCACAAAACACTTTATTTTTAGTTATTTGAGGGTTTTAAATATCGCTTATCAATAATCAGGAAGTATTTATTCGAAATCAAACAAAAAAAATTGACGAAACTTGATAGTTTCTTATATATTGAGACTTAAAGGCGCAAACAAATTTCGACTCTTAAAACACTTTATTTTTAGTTATTTGAGGGTTTTTAATATCGCTGATCAATAATCAGAAAGTATAAATACGAAATCAAACAAAAAAAAATTGACGAAACTTGATAGTGTCTTATATATTGAGACTTAAAGGCGCAAAAAAATAACGACTCACAAAACACTTTATTTTTAGTTATTTGAGGGTTTTAAATATCGCTTATCAATATTCAGGAAGTATTTATTCGAAATCAAACAAAAAAAATTGACGAAACTTGATAGTTTCTTATATATTGAGACTTAAAGGCGCAAACAAATTTCGACTCACAAAACACTTTATTTTTAGTTATTTGAGGGTTTTTAATATCGCTGATCAATAATCAGAAAGAATTAATATGAAATCAAACTAAAAAAAATTGACGAAACTTGATAGTTTCTTATATATTGAGACTAAAAGGCGAAAAAAATTTCGACTCACAAAACCCTTTATTTTTAGTTATTTGAGGGTTTTAAATATCGCTTATCCATAATAAGTAAGTATTATTATGAAATCAAACAAAAAAAAATTGACGAAACTTGATACTGTCTTATATATTGAGACTAAAAGGCGAAAAAAATTTCGACCCACAAAACACTTTATTTTAAGTTATTTGAGGGTTTTTAATATCGCTGATCAATAATCAGTAAGTATTAATACGAAATCAAACAAAAAAAAATTGACGAAACTTGATAGTGTCTTATATATTGAGACTAAAAGGCGCAAAAAATTTCGACTCACAAAACACTTTATATTTAGTTTTTTGAGGGTTTTTGATATCGCTTATCAATTAATAAGTAAGTATTATTATGAAATCAAACAAAAAAAAATTGACGAAACTTGATACTGTCTTATATATTTAGACTAAAAGGCGCAAAAAAAATTTCGACTTACAAAACACTTTATTTTTAGTTATTGGAGGGTTTTTAATATCGCTGATCAATAATCAGAAAGTATTAATATGAAATCAAACAAAAAAAAATTGACGAAACTTGATAGTTGTTTATATTGAGACGAAAACGAGCAAAAAATTTCAACTCACAAAACACTTTGTTTTTTTATTATTTGAGGGTTTTTAATATCGCTTATCAATAATCATTAAGTATTAATACGAAATCAAACAAAAAAAAATGGACGAAACTTGATAGTTTCTTATTTATTGAGACTAAAAGGCGAAAAAAATTTCGACTCACAAAACACTTTATTTTTAGTTATTTGAGGGTTTTTAATATCGCTAATCAATAATCAGAAAGTATTAATATGAAATCAAACAAAAAAAAATTGACGAAACTTGATAGTTTCTTATATATTGAGACTAAAAGGCGAAAAAAATTTCGACCTACAAAACACTTTATTTTTAGTTATTTGAGGGTTTTTAATATCGCTGATCAATAATCAGTAAGTATAAATACGTAATCAAACAAAAAAAAATTGACGAAACTTGATAGTTTCTTATTTATTGAGACGTAAAGGCGAAAAAAATTTCGACAAACAAATCACTTTATTTTGAGTTCTTTGAGGGTTTTTAATATCGCTTATCAATTATCAGAATGTATTAATGTGAAATCAAACAAAAAAAAATTGACGAAACTTGATAGTTTCTTATTTATTGAGACTAAAAGGCGAAAAAATTTTCGACTAACAAAACACTTTATTTTTAGTTATTTGAGGGTTTTTAATATCGGTGATCAATAATCAGAAAGTATTAATATGAAATCAAACAAAAAAAAATTGACGAAACTTGATAGTTTCTTATATATTGAGACTAAAAGGCGCAAAAAATTTCGACTCACAAAACACTTTATATTTAGTTCTTTGAGGGTTTTTGATATCGCTTATCAATTAATAAGTAAGTATTATTATGAAACTTGATTCTGTCTTATATATTTAGACTAAAAGGCGCAAAAAAAATTTCGACTCACAAAACACTTTATTTTTAGTTATTGGAGGGTTTTTAATATCGCTGATCAATAATCAGAAAGTATTAATATGAAATGAAACAAAAAAAAATTGACAAAACTTGATAGTTTCTTACATATTGAGACTAAAAGGCGAAAAAAATTTCGACCTACAAAACACTTTATTTTAAGTTATTTGAGGGTTTTTAATATCGCTGATCAATAATCAGTAAGTATTAATACGAAATCAAACAAAAAAAAATTGACGAAACTTGATAGTTTCTTATTTATTGAGACTAAAAGGCGAAAAAAATTTCGACTCACAAAACACTTTATTTTTAGTTATTTGAGGGTTTTTAATATCGCTGATCAATAATCAGAAAGTATTAATATGAAATCAAACAAAAAAAAATTGACAAAACTTGATAGTTTCTTACATATTGAGACTAAAAGGCGAAAAAAATTTCGACCTACAAAACACTTTATTTTAAGTTATTTGAGGGTTTTTAATATCGCTGATCAATAATCAGTAAGTATTAATACGAAATCAAACAAAAAAAAATTGACGAAACTTGATAGTTTCTTATTTATTGAGACTAAAAGGCGAAAAAAATTTCGACTAACAAATCACTTTATTTTGAGTTCTTTGAGGGTTTTTAATATCGCTTATCAATAATCAGAAAGTATTAATATGAAATCAAACAAAAAAAAATTGACGAAACTTGATAGTGTCTTATATATTGAGACTTAAAGGCGCAAAAAAATTACGACTCACAAAACACTTTATTTTTAGTTATTTGAGGGTTTTTAATATCGCTGATCAATAATAAGTAAGTATTAATACGAAATCAAACAAAAAAAAAATTGACGAAACTTGATAGTTTCTTATATATTGAGACTAAAAGGCGAAAAAAATTTCGACCTACAAAACACTTTAGTTTTAGTTATTTGAGGGTTTTTAATATCGCTTATCGATAATCAGTAAGTATTAATACGAAATCAAACAAAAAAAAATTGACGAAACTTGATAGTTTCTTATATATTGAGACTAAAAGGCGCAAAAAATTTCGACTCACAAAACACTTTATATTTAGTTCTTTGAGGGTTTTTGATATCGCTTATCAATTAATAAGTAAGTATTATTATGAAATCAAACAAAAAAAAATTGACGAAACTTGATACTGTCTTATATATTTAGACTAAAAGGCGCAAAAAAAATTTCGACTCACAAAACACTTTATTTTTAGTTATTGGAGGGTTTGAAATATCGCTGATCAATAATCAGAAAGTATTAATATGAAATCAAACAAAAAAAAATTGACGAAACTTGATAGTTTCTTATATATTGAGACTAAACGGCGAAAAAAATTTCGACCTACAAAACACTTAATTTTTAGTTATTTGAGGGTTTTTAAAATCGCTGATCAATAATCAGTAAGTATAAATACGAAATCAAACAAAAAAAAATTGACGAAACTTGATAGTTTCTTATTTATTGAGACGTAAAGGCGAAAAAAATTTCGACAAACAAATCACTTTATTTTGAGTTATTTGAGGGTTTTTAATATCGCTGATCAATAATCAGAAAGTATTAATATGAAATCAAACAAAAAAAAAATTGACGAAACTTGATAGTTTCTTATATATTGAGACTAAAAGGCGAAAAAAATTTCGACCTACAAAACACTTTATTTTAAGTTATTTGAGGGTTTTTAATATCGCTGATCAATAATCAGTAAGTATTAATACGAAATCAAACAAAAAAAAATTGACGAAACTTGATAGTGTCTTATATATTGAGACTTAAAGGCGCAAAAAAATTACGACTCACAAAACACTTTATTTTAAGTTATTTGAGGGTTTTTAATATCGCTGATCAATAATAAGTAAGTATTAATACGAAATCAAACAAAAAAAAATTGACGAAACTTGATAGTTTCTTATATATTGAGACTAAAAGTCGCAAAAAATTTCGACTCACAAAACACTTTATATTTAGTTCTTTGAGGGTTTTTAATATCGCTTATCAATTAATAAGTAAGTATTATTATGAAATCAAACAAAAAAAAATTGACAAAACTTGATTCTGTCTTATATATTTAGACTAAAAGGCGCAAAAAAATTACGACTCACAAAACACTTTATTTTTAGTTATTTGAGGGTTTTTAATATCGCTGATCAATAATAAGTAAGTATTAATACGAAATCAAACAAAAAAAAATTGACGAAACTTGATAGTTTCTTATATATTGAGCCTTAAAGCCGCAAAAAAAATTCAACTCACAAAACACTTTATTTTGACTTATTTGAGGGTTTATAATATCGCTTATCAATAATCAGTAAGTATTTTTATGAAATCAAACAAAAAAAAATTGACGAAACTTGATAGTGTCTTATATATTGAGACTTTAAGGCGCAAAAAAAATTCGACTCACAAAACACTTTATTTTGACTTATTTGAGGGTTTTTAATATCGCTGATCAATAATCAGTAAGTATTAATACGAAATCAAACAAAAAAAATTTACGAAACTTGATAGTGTCTTATATATTGAGACTTAAAGGCGCGAAAAAATTACGACTCACCAAACACTTTATTTTTAGTTATTTGAGGGTTTTTAATATCGCTGATCAATAACCAGAAAGTATTAATATGAAATCAAACAAAAAAAATTTACGAAACTTGATAGTGTCTTATATATTGAGCCTTAAAGGCGCAAAAAAATTCGACTCACAAAACACTTTATTTTGACTTATTTGAGGGTTTTTAATATCGCTGATCAATAATCAGTAAGTATTAATACGAAATCAAACAAAAAAAAATGGACGAAACTTGATAGTGTCTTATATATTGAGACTTAAAGGCGCAAAAAAATTACTACTCACCAAACACTTTATTTTAAGTTATTTGAGGGTTTTTAATATCGCTGATCAATAACCAGAAAGTATTAATATGAAATCAAACAAAAAAAAATTGACGAAACTTGATAGTTTCTTATATATTGAGACTAAAAGGCGCAAAAAATTTCGACTCACAAAACACTTTATATTTAATTCTTTGAGGGTTTTTGATATCGCTTATCAATTAATAAGTAAGTATTATTATGAAATCAAACAAAAAAAAATTGACGAAACTTGATACTGTCTTATATATTGAGACTAAAAGGCGAAAAAAATTTCGACCCAAAAAACACTTTATTTTAAGTTATTTGAGGGTGTTTAATATCGCTTATCAATAATAAGTAAGTATTAATAGGAAATCAAACAAAAAAAAATTGACGAAACTTGATAGTTGTTTATATTGAGACGAAAATGCGCAAAAATCTTTCAACTCACAAAACACTTTATTTTTAGTTATTTGAGGGTTTTTAATATCGCTGATCAATAATCAGAAAGAATTAATATGAAATCAAACAAAAAAAAATTGACGAAACTTGATAGTGTCTTATATATTGAGACGTAAAGGCGCAAAAAAATTAAGACTCACAAAACACTTTATTTTTAGTTATTTGAGGGTTTTTAATATCGCTGATCAATAATAAGTAAGTATTAATACAAAATCAAACAAAAAAAAATTGACGAAACTTGATAGTTTCTTATATATTGAGCCTTAAAGGCGCAAAAAAAATTCGACTCACAAAACACTTTATTTTGACTTATTTGAGGGTTTTTAATATCGCTTATCAATAATCAGTAAGTATTTTTATGAAATCAAACAAAAAAAAATTGACGAAACTTGATAGTGACTTATATATTGAGACTTTAAGGCGCAAAAAAAATTCGACTCACAAAACACTTTATTTTGACTTATTTGAGGGTTTTTAATATCGCTGATCAATAATCAGTAAGTATTAATACGAAATCAAACAAAAAAAAATTGACGAAACTTGATAGTGTCTTATATATTGAGACTTAAAGGCGCAAAAAAATTACGACTCACCAAACACTTTATTTTTAGTTATTTGAGGGTTTTTAATATCGCTGATCAATAACCAGAAAGTATTAATATGAAATCAAACAAAAAAAAATTTACGAAACTTGATAGTGTCTTATATATTGAGCCTTAAAGGCGCAAAAAAAATTCGACTAACAAAACACTTTATTTTGA
This sequence comes from Odontocerum albicorne, assembly GCA_949825065.1. NCBI lineage: Eukaryota > Metazoa > Arthropoda > Insecta > Trichoptera > Odontoceridae > Odontocerum > Odontocerum albicorne. Next base: position 5,999,694 of record OX463849.1, read on the forward strand.
CTTATTTGAGGGTTTTTAATATCGCTTATCAATAATCAGTAAGTATTTTTATGAAATCAAACAAAAAAAAATTGACGAAACTTGATAGTTTCTTATATATTGAGACTAAAAGGCGCAAAAAATTTCGACTCACAAATCACTTTATATTTAGTTCTTTGAGGGTTTTTGATATCGCTTATCAATTGATAAGTAAGTATTATTATGAAATCAAACAAAAAAAAATTGACGAAACTTGATACTGTCTTATATATTGAGACTAAAAGGCGAAAAAAATTTCGACCCACAAAACACTTTATTTTTAGTTATTTGAGGGTGTTTAATATCGCTTATCAATAATAAGTAAGTATTAATAGGAAATCAATCAAAAAAAAATTGACGAAACTTGATAGTTGTTTATATTCAGACGAAAATGCGCAAAAATTTTTCAACTCACAAAACACTTTATTTTTAGTTATTTGAGGGTTTTTAATATCGCTGATCAATAATCAGAAAGTATTAATATGAAATCAAACAAAAAAAAATTGACGAAACTTGATAGTTTCTTATATATTGAGACTAAAAGGCGAAAAAAATTTCGACCTACAAAACACTTTATTTTAAGTTATTTGAGGGTTTTTAATATCGCTGATCAATAATCAGTAAGTATTAATACGAAATCAAACAAAAAAAAATTGACGAAACTTGATAGTGTCTTATATATTGAGACTAAAAGGCGCAAAAAATTTCGACTCACAAAACACTTTATATTTAGTTTTTTGAGGGTTTTTGATATCGCTTATCAATTAATAAGTAAGTATTATTATGAAATCAAACAAAAAAAAAATTGACGAAACTTGATACTGTCTTATATATTTAGACTTAAAGGCGCAAAAAAAATTTCGACTTACAAAACACTTTATTTTTAGTTATTGGATGGTTTTTAATATCGCTGATCAATAATCAGAAAGTATTAATATGAAATCAAACAAAAAAAAATTGACGAAACTTGATAGTTTCTTATTTATTGAGACGTAAAGGCGAAAAAAATTTCGACTAACAAATCACTTTATTTTGAGTTCTTTGAGGGTTTTTAATATCGCTTATCAATAATCAGAAAGTATTAATATGAAATCAAACAAAAAAAAATTGACGAAACTTGATAGTTTCTTATATATTGAGACGAAAATACGCAAAAATCTTTCAACTCACAAAACACTTTATTTTTAGTTATTTGAGGGTTTTTAATATCGCTTATCAATAATCAGTAAGTATTTTTATGAAATCAAACAAAAAAAATTGACGAAACTTGATAGTTTCTTATAATATATTGAGACTAAAAGGCGCAAAAAAATTTTGACTCACAAAACACTTTATATTTAGTTCTTTGAGGGTTTTTGATATCGCTTATCAATAATAAGTAAGTATTATTATGAAATCAAACAAAAAAAATTGAAGAAACTTGATAGTTTCTTATTTATTGAGACTAAAAGGCGAAAAAAATTTCGACTCACAAAACACTATTTTTAGTTATTTGAGGGTTTTTATTGTCGCTGATCAATAATCAGAAAGTATTAATTAATACGAAATCAAACAAAAAAAAATTGACGAAACTCATAGTTTCTTATATATTCAGACGAAAATGCGCAAAAATCTTTCAACTCACAAAACACTAAATTTTTAGGGTTTTGAGGGATTTTAATATCGCTGATCAATAATCAGAAAGTATTAATATGAAATCAAACAAAAAAAAATTGACGAAACTTGATAGTGTCTTATATATTGAGACTTAAAGGCGCAAAAAAATTACGACTCACAAAACACTTTATTTTTAGTTATTTGAGGGTTTTAAATATCGCTTATCAATAATCAGGAAGTATTTATTCGAAATCAAACAAAAAAAATTGACGAAACTTGATAGTTTCTTATATATTGAGACTTAAAGGCGCAAACAAATTTCGACTCTTAAAACACTTTATTTTTAGTTATTTGAGGGTTTTTAATATCGCTGATCAATAATCAGAAAGTATAAATACGAAATCAAACAAAAAAAAAATTGACGAAACTTGATAGTGTCTTATATATTGAGACTTAAAGGCGCAAAAAAATAACGACTCACAAAACACTTTATTTTTAGTTATTTGAGGGTTTTAAATATCGCTTATCAATAATCAGGAAGTATTTATTCGAAATCAAACAAAAAAAATTGACGAAACTTGATAGTTTCTTATATATTGAGACTTAAAGGCGCAAACAAATTTCGACTCACAAAACACTTTATTTTTAGTTATTTGAGGGTTTTTAATATCGCTGATCAATAATCAGAAAGAATTAATATGAAATCAAACTAAAAAAAATTGACGAAACTTGATAGTTTCTTATATATTGAGACTAAAAGGCGAAAAAAATTTCGACTCACAAAACCCTTTATTTTTAGTTATTTGAGGGTTTTAAATATCGCTTATCCATAATAAGTAAGTATTATTATGAAATCAAACAAAAAAAAATTGACGAAACTTGATACTGTCTTATATATTGAGACTAAAAGGCGAAAAAAATTTCGACCCACAAAACACTTTATTTTAAGTTATTTGAGGGTTTTTAATATCGCTGATCAATAATCAGTAAGTATTAATACGAAATCAAACAAAAAAAAATTGACGAAACTTGATAGTGTCTTATATATTGAGACTAAAAGGCGCAAAAAATTTCGACTCACAAAACACTTTATATTTAGTTTTTTGAGGGTTTTTGATATCGCTTATCAATTAATAAGTAAGTATTATTATGAAATCAAACAAAAAAAAAATTGACGAAACTTGATACTGTCTTATATATTTAGACTAAAAGGCGCAAAAAAAATTTCGACTTACAAAACACTTTATTTTTAGTTATTGGAGGGTTTTTAATATCGCTGATCAATAATCAGAAAGTATTAATATGAAATCAAACAAAAAAAAATTGACGAAACTTGATAGTTGTTTATATTGAGACGAAAACGAGCAAAAAATTTCAACTCACAAAACACTTTGTTTTTTTATTATTTGAGGGTTTTTAATATCGCTTATCAATAATCATTAAGTATTAATACGAAATCAAACAAAAAAAAATGGACGAAACTTGATAGTTTCTTATTTATTGAGACTAAAAGGCGAAAAAAATTTCGACTCACAAAACACTTTATTTTTAGTTATTTGAGGGTTTTTAATATCGCTAATCAATAATCAGAAAGTATTAATATGAAATCAAACAAAAACAAATTGACGAAACTTGATAGTTTCTTATATATTGAGACTAAAAGGCGAAAAAAATTTCGACCTACAAAACACTTTATTTTTAGTTATTTGAGGGTTTTTAATATCGCTGATCAATAATCAGTAAGTATAAATACGAAATCAAACAAAAAAAAATTGACGAAACTTGATAGTTTCTTATTTATTGAGACGTAAAGGCGAAAAAAATTTCGACAAACAAATCACTTTATTTTGAGTTCTTTGAGGGTTTTTAATATCGCTTATCAATTATCAGAATGTATTAATGTGAAATCAAACAAAAAAAATTGACGAAACTTGATAGTTTCTTATTTATTGAGACTAAAAGGCGAAAAAATTTTCGACTAACAAAACACTTTATTTTTAGTTATTTGAGGGTTTTTAATATCGGTGATCAATAATCAGAAAGTATTAATATGAAATCAAACAAAAAAAAATTGACGAAACTTGATAGTTTCTTATATATTGAGACTAAAAGGCGCAAAAAATTTCGACTCACAAAACACTTTATATTTAGTTCTTTGAGGGTTTTTGATATCGCTTATCAATTAATAAGTAAGTATTATTATGAAACTTGATTCTGTCTTATATATTTAGACTAAAAGGCGCAAAAAAAATTTCGACTCACAAAACACTTTATTTTTAGTTATTGGAGGGTTTTTAATATCGCTGATCAATAATCAGAAAGTATTAATATGAAATCAAACAAAAAAAAATTGACAAAACTTGATAGTTTCTTACATATTGAGACTAAAAGGCGAAAAAAATTTCGACCTACAAAACACTTTATTTTAAGTTATTTGAGGGTTTTTAATATCGCTGATCAATAATCAGTAAGTATTAATACGAAATCAAACAAAAAAAAATTGACGAAACTTGATAGTTTCTTATTTATTGAGACTAAAAGGCGAAAAAAATTTCGACTCACAAAACACTTTATTTTTAGTTATTTGAGGGTTTTTAATATCGCTGATCAATAATCAGAAAGTATTAATATGAAATCAAACAAAAAAAAATTGACAAAACTTGATAGTTTCTTACATATTGAGACTAAAAGGCGAAAAAAATTTCGACCTACAAAACACTTTATTTTAAGTTATTTGAGGGTTTTTAATATCGCTGATCAATAATCAGTAAGTATTAATACGAAATCAAACAAAAAAAAATTGACGAAACTTGATAGTTTCTTATTTATTGAGACTAAAAGGCGAAAAAAATTTCGACTAACAAATCACTTTATTTTGAGTTCTTTGAGGGTTTTTAATATCGCTTATCAATAATCAGAAAGTATTAATATGAAATCAAACAAAAAAAAATTGACGAAACTTGATAGTGTCTTATATATTGAGACTTAAAGGCGCAAAAAAATTACGACTCACAAAACACTTTATTTTTAGTTATTTGAGGGTTTTTAATATCGCTGATCAATAATAAGTAAGTATTAATACGAAATCAAACAAAAAAAAAATTGACGAAACTTGATAGTTTCTTATATATTGAGACTAAAAGGCGAAAAAAATTTCGACCTACAAAACACTTTAGTTTTAGTTATTTGAGGGTTTTTAATATCGCTTATCGATAATCAGTAAGTATTAATACGAAATCAAACAAAAAAAAATTGACGAAACTTGATAGTTTCTTATATATTGAGACTAAAAGGCGCAAAAAATTTCGACTCACAAAACACTTTATATTTAGTTCTTTGAGGGTTTTTGATATCGCTTATCAATTAATAAGTAAGTATTATTATGAAATCAAACAAAAAAAAATTGACGAAACTTGATACTGTCTTATATATTTAGACTAAAAGGCGCAAAAAAAATTTCGACTCACAAAACACTTTATTTTTAGTTATTGGAGGGTTTGAAATATCGCTGATCAATAATCAGAAAGTATTAATATGAAATCAAACAAAAAAAAATTGACGAAACTTGATAGTTTCTTATATATTGAGACTAAACGGCGAAAAAAATTTCGACCTACAAAACACTTAATTTTTAGTTATTTGAGGGTTTTTAAAATCGCTGATCAATAATCAGTAAGTATAAATACGAAATCAAACAAAAAAAAATTGACGAAACTTGATAGTTTCTTATTTATTGAGACGTAAAGGCGAAAAAAATTTCGACAAACAAATCACTTTATTTTGAGTTATTTGAGGGTTTTTAATATCGCTGATCAATAATCAGAAAGTATTAATATGAAATCAAACAAAAAAAAAATTGACGAAACTTGATAGTTTCTTATATATTGAGACTAAAAGGCGAAAAAAATTTCGACCTACAAAACACTTTATTTTAAGTTATTTGAGGGTTTTTAATATCGCTGATCAATAATCAGTAAGTATTAATACGAAATCAAACAAAAAAAAATTGACGAAACTTGATAGTGTCTTATATATTGAGACTTAAAGGCGCAAAAAAATTACGACTCACAAAACACTTTATTTTAAGTTATTTGAGGGTTTTTAATATCGCTGATCAATAATAAGTAAGTATTAATACGAAATCAAACAAAAAAAAATTGACGAAACTTGATAGTTGTTTATATTGAGACGAAAACGAGCAAAAAATTTCAACTCACAAAACACTTTGTTTTTAGTTATTTGAGGGTTTTTAATATCGCTTATCAATAATCAGTAGGTATTAATACGAAATCAAACAAAAAAAAATTGACGAAACTTGATAGTTTCTTATATATTGAGACTAAAAGTCGCAAAAAATTTCGACTCACAAAACACTTTATATTTAGTTCTTTGAGGGTTTTTGATATCGCTTATCAATGAATAAGTAAGTATTATTATGAAATCAAACAAAAAAAAATTGACAAAACTTGATTCTGTCTTATATATTTAGACTAAAAGGCGCAAAAAAAATTTCGACTCACAAAACACTTTATTTTTAGTTATTGGAGGGTTTTTAATATCGCTGATCAATAATCAGACAGTATTAATATGAAATAAAACAAAAAAAAATTGACCAAACTTGATGGTTGTTTATATTGAGACGAAAACGAGCAAAAAATTTTAACTCACAAAAAACTTTGTTTTTAGTTATTTGAGGGTTTTTAATATCGCTTATCATCAAGTGATGGATAGCTTGTTCGGAGTTTCGGTCCGATGGTAGGACACCTTACTCCTTCATCGGATAAGTTCTGACTGTTAAGATATTTATTGGAAATTTTTGGATCTTTTTGGGAATCGGGAAAGGATAGGTTTGTGGTAATTGTTTTGATTTTATGAATGATTATGAGAAATTATAAACGATTAAATACATATATAAATATGATGATATATACATAATATTAAATACAAATATACATAAATTTGTGTCGTCACACACTGTTTTATATTGAATGGGTGAAAAAAAAAAAAAAAAAAAAAAAAAAAAAAAAAAAAAAAAAAAATGAAAAAATGAATTGTGAATAAATTATAAGAATGAATATAGTATATGTAGATAAGTAAATGAGTGGGGAAATGTGTGTGACTTTTATAAATATATTAAGGTGTAGAAAATGTTTATTGAAGGTGAGAAATGCGGTTGCCTATGGGGGTAAACTGTCTGCCGGAGGAATTATCGATGATGGGGTGTTCAAAGTGACAATCGGGGGGTCATTTGGGGGGATGATTAGAGTTAAAGAGGGGGGGGTCGGAGGGATGATTCGCAATATTAATTTCGGACGAGTGTGTCTGTAACTGGTGTTCACGTTGTAGTTATCTAAGGCTTTTATGACTGGGTTGGGATGACGGGATATAGAGCTGTAGAACCTTTCGGCCAGAGCGCGCATATGTTCGGGGATAGTATGTAGTTTGGTATCTGCGTGGAGTCTTGAATTACGGACGATGTAGGGTGCTTTTAAAATTATGCGGAGGGCTTTGTTTTGAATGATCTGAATGTGATGTAGCGTTGTTTTCTTCGCGTGGCCCCAGACCGGAAGGGCGTATGTCAGTTGCGGTCTGACGATCGCTTTATATAGGTGGAGTTTAGTGCGCGTGCTAAGTTTGCTGTATTTACTGATCAAGGGAAATAATGATTTGAGTGTTCCGTGAGCTTTTGATTTGATATTGAGGGCGTGTTTATGCCACGAGAGTCTACTGTCTAATGTGAGGCCTAGGTATTTTACGTGTTTTGACCATGGGACGCTCTGGCCGAAGAGTTTAAGAGTTCTGATGGGTTTGATGTATCTGCGTGAGAAGCGGACTGCTGTGCTTTTGGTGGGATTTATTTTGATCTTCCATTTGGTGCACCAGTGCTCCAGAATGGGAATGAAGTCTTGCAGTCTGTTGTGGGATACGGACTCATATTTCGATGAAGAGAGAAAGGCTGTGTCGTCAGCGTATTGCGCGGTGATACAATGTGTACGTGAAAATTGGGGCATATCGCTCGTGTATATGTTATACAGGATAGGGGACAACAGTGCACCTTGGGGCACACCTGCCAGAATGGGGCGAGGGGATGAATTTATACCGTCTATTTTGACGGAGAAGGAGCGATTTTCAAGGAATGATGCGATGATTTGCACTAGTCTGAGGGGAATACCTGACTTGTGCAGTTTGAATATGAGTCCGTTGAGCCAGACTGTGTCGAAGGCTTTCGCCACGTCTAGTGAAAGGAGGGTCGTGAGGCCTTTGGAGCTGAAGTATTTGATGATGTGTTCCACAACGCGAAGAAGCTGATGGTTGGTAGAGTGTAATGGCCTAAATCCGTGTTGCGAATCTGGGATGATGTTACGTGAGTAAGTTTCTAACGAGAGACGTTCTAGGATTAATTTTTCGAGCACTTTACCTAGAGTCGGGAGCAGACTGATCGGTCTGTAATTTTCAGGGATAACGTGGCTTTTACCCGGTTTAGGGAACATGATGACGTCGGCGTTTTTGAATGGGGTTGGAAAGAATTTATGTCGAAGGCAGGCATTGTAAATGGCGGTAAGGGCGTAAATGGCTTTTTTCGGAAGTTTTTTCAAGGTGAGATTATTGATTTTATCGGGGCCGGGGGCTTTTTTGTTGATGAGATTTTTTATGATAGATTGAATTTCTAACGGTGAGAAGAAGTCTGTGGTGGGGGGGGTTTGCTCATTTAATATGTCGGCAACTGCGTTGTCGACCATTATTGAGTGAGAGGGGTTAGAGAGGTCTGCATTTGGCGAGAAGATATTAGCTAGAGAGTCAGCAAAGGTCTCTGCGCGGTCGCGAGCAGAGAAAACGGGGCCATTTGGTCCTTGAAGAGAGCTGGGTCGGGAGGGCGTATTTCTAAGGCTACGCGTTAGTTTCCATTTGAGTCCATCATTGTATTCGAGAGACTCGACGAAGTCTGACCATTTGTCATTGCGGAGTTGCTGTAGGAGGTGTTTGATTTTTTTGACTAATCTGTTGTAGTCGGTTTTGTAAGAGGGGACAGCTGTGTTTTGCCACAACTTTCTGGTTTTGTTTTTTTCCATAATCAGTATTTTGATATGTGGAGGAAGGGGAAGTTCGGGTTTATCGGCTGGTCTCTCTTTTGAAGAGGATGTGAGAGCGGATTTGATGGTGGTTGTGAAGTCATTTATAGCGGCGTCTATGGAGTTCGTGTCGGGGAAGGTTGTCGGTATTTTGATGCTGCTGTCGACGTTAATAGCGAAATCGCTCCACGAGGTGGTGTGTCGCGGAAGGGCTGAGGGCGAGAAGGGTGGTAAGCCATCCGTCAATTGAAGTAATACCGGGTAGTGATCGGATTGAAGCTGGTGAACAGTCGTGAGATCTGTTTGATAGAGAATGTCGTTATGGACAATGATGTCGATGACATCAGGGCGATGATTGTCTATTAGTGGATAGAGGGTGGGAGACGTGGGTCCTTCCACGAAGTATCTTTTCCGGGAGGAGATTTCGTCAAGTTTATTACCGTGAGTGTTGGAAGTGCGGCTGTGCCAGAAGGGGTGTTTAGCATTTAGATCTCCCGCCATGATGGTGGGGATATTATCTGCGAGGAATGAGTCCAATTCAGACTCGACAAGTGGGGAGGTAGGTGGAAGATAAGTCGCGCAAAGTTTAAGAGGGCCGTGATTGGCGGTGTTCACCACTACGCATGTGGATTCTATGTTGACGGTGGGAGGGGAGGGGATGTGGCAGTGGTCTATTGTGCTTTTGATGAGAGTTGCGGTGCCGCCTTTTCTGCCGATGAGGCGGTCGTCTCTGTAGCAGTAGTAGTTACGGATGCTGTAACGGTAGCTCGGTTTGAGATGCGTTTCCGTTATCAGCAACACGTCCAGGTTGTGCTCGAGAAGGAAATCCTCGACCTCTTGTTTATGTGTTCTGAGGGAACCGTTTGCATTCCAGAACGCGGCGGATATATGGGATGGTTTATAGGTGCGAGCCATGTTCTTGGATGTAGTTGAGGAGGTTCATGGCTTCGGTGATGGCTGATTTTAAGTTATTCAAAATGAGATCGCGATTTGGGGGGGGAGCGGCGGGCAATATGTAACTTTGGGGTGTAGATGATGATAATAGGGGGCGATGAGTTGCGACGTTCGCGTATGACGCGCTGGAAGTGACTGGTTTCGATGCACTCTGGGGGGCGTTGGGGAATCGCCGTGTGGCGTTGTTTGCCGAGGGGGCGTTCGATAAGGGGGCGTTGGTGGAGGGGCGTTGGTAGATGCCATCCATGAGGGGGCGTAAGGGCTGCGGGGTCTGGAAGGGGTGGTGGGGAGCGATTGAAGGGAGGTTGCTCTTGGGGAAGCGTGGGCAGCCTCTGAAGTTGGCCGTGTGTGGGCCTCCGCAGTTACAGCAGGTGGCGGGAGTGTCCGCGGGCTTCCTGCATTCAGAGGTGTGATGCGTTCTACCGCATTTCACACAATTGGCTGGAGCGTGGCAGTTGCCGGCGGAATGGGCGAACTGTTGGCAGCGATGACACTGGCCCATACCTTTGCGCTTGTTCAGCTCCTCCACTGTGACTCGGATATCGAGTACACCGTGGAGTTCGGTGAAGATGCGTTTTGCGGAAGAGTCCCTTGTCAGTTTGACGATGACCATAGGGAGTTCCACTCTATTCCTGTTCTTCATGCGATACACATTCTGAACCGGATAATCAAGGGATTTGAGCTCGATCATAATGTCCTCGACGCTGATAGGGGTCGGTAGGCCACGAATGACGGCTAACAGGGGCTTCTCGTTTTCCAGATGGAAGGAGTGGTATGGGATGGCGAGAGAGTCGGTGATGTGGACGAGGGAGCGGTAAGCCTCAACGGTTTCTGTGGAGATTTTTAAATCACCATTGGGCTGAACCTTCGAGGAGAAGTTGATGTTTTGAGACCTGAGTTTGGCTCTCAGGTCTCCGTACTTGTCGGAATTGTGAAGAACGATGGGGGGGATGCGGTCTTTTTTGACTGGAAGTAGAGGTCGTACGTCTATATTTGAAGGTGGGGCGGGGGCTGCGGGAAGAGGAGGGCTGAGTGGGCCTCTCATCCTTTTGCTGGTTTGGGTCACAGTGGCATCAGCTGGTTTCGGGTTTGATTGGGGGCGAACGAGGGGGGGGCTTTCTTGGGGTTGGAGAGCCCTTTTGCGATTTTTGGCAAAGGATTGCCAGTCCATTTCTGGAGTATCCGGGATGATAATTATTGGTGGGGAGAGTGGGGGGTCAGAAGTGGGGGTGGGGTGCGGCGGTGTTGTGATTGGAACCGCTGGCAAGACAGTGGGTGAATCAGATGGACGGTTTTTGGCCTCAATCGAGACCTCACCTTTATGGAAGAGCTCACGAAGAAGTTTTACCATCTTCATTGTTTCTTTTTTGGATGTGGTCTCCATCTTGAAGAGCTCGAAGGCTTCCTCGAAAGTGGAGATGGTCAGATCAGGGGATGTTGAGCGGTCCGGAGACATAGCGAGGGCTGGTATAGGCGAGGTCTCGGGGACGGGTGCGGGCGTTTCAGTTGTTTTGGGTGTAGTTTTTTTTTTGGGTGTAGTTTTTTTAATTATGATGCGTTTATTTTTGATGCAGAAGTCCGATTTGACGGGCTTCATGGCTGCTTAATAGGAGGAACTGAGCAAATAGAATGAATGTTGTGGACAATAAAAGTGGACAAAAATAAAAAAATAAAAAAATATATATATATAATTGTGTATTGAGTAAAAAAACAAACAATGATAACTAAAGAAATAAAGATTTGATGAGTGGTGCGAATGTATGAAATATGAGATGAATATAGGATGGGAAGAGCTGACGACCTTTCAGATCATCAACTCTGCCAGCGGAGTGTAAAAGGGTAAGAAGGATAATAACAGTCAGTGGCTTACTCGATGAAGAAGAAGAAAAACTGGCATCGACCGGTGCTCGGAACAAATTACGTCACCAAGAATTTGTGGAGGCCGGCTCTTTATCACGAATTATATAAAAAACCGATTTGATCTAGACAGCTGTCTGGAACGAGTGGAATGTCAATTGTTTATTTATTTGTGCACTTGCGCGGTCGAGAAACAAACAAAGCACTGTTTGAGCGACAAACGATCGACGGTGAAACGCGACACTATATGACGAATCGTGTATTGTAATCGCTTATCAATAATCAGTAAGTATTAATACGAAATCAAACAAAAAAAAATGTACGAAACTTGAGTTTCTTATTTATTGAGACTAAAAGGCGAAAAAAATTTCGACTCACAAAACACTTTATTTTTAGTTATTTGAGGGTTTTTAATATCGCTGATCAATAATCAGAAAGTATTAATATGAAATCAAACGAAAAAAAATTGACAAAATATTGAGACTAAAAGGCGAAAAAAATTTCGACCTACAAAACACTTTATTTTTAGTTATTTGAGGGTTTTTAATATCGCTGATCAATAATCAGTAAGTATTAATACGAAATCAAACAAAAAAAAAAATTGACGAAACTTGATAGTTTCTTATTTATTGAGACTAAAAGGCGAAAAAAATTTCGACTAACAAATCACTTTATTTTGAGTTCTTTGAGGGTTTTTAATATCGCTTATCAATAATCAGAAAGTATTAATATGAAATCAAACAAAAAAAAATTGACGAAACTTGATAGTGTCTTATATATTGAGACTTAAAGGCGCAAAAAAATTACGACTCACAAAACACTTTATTTTTAGTTATTTGAGGGTTTTTAATATCGCTGATCAATAATAAGTAAGTATTAATACGAAATCAAACAAAAAAAAATTGACGAAACTTGATAGTTTCTTATATATTGAGACTAAAAGGCGAAAAAAATTTCGACCTACAAAACACTTTAGTTTTAGTTATTTGAGGGTTTTTAATATCGCTTATCGATAATCAGTAAGTATTAATACGAAATCAAACAAAAAAAAATTGACGAAACTTGATAGTTTCTTATATATTGAGACTAAAAGGCGCAAAAAATTTCGACTCAAAAAACACTTTATATTTAGTTCTTTGAGGGTTTTTGATATCGCTTGTCAATTAATTAGTAAGTATTATTATGAAATCAAACAAAAAAAAATTGACGAAACTTGATAGTTGTTTATATTGAGACGAAAACGAGCAAAAAATTTCAACTCACAAAACACTTTGTTTTTAGTTATTTGAGGGTTTTTAATATCGCTTATCAATAATCAGTAAGTATTAATACGAAATCAAACAAAAAAAAAATGGACGAAACTTGATAGTTTCTTATTTATTGAGACTAAAAGGCGAAAAAAATTTCGACTCACAAAACACTTTATTTTTAGTTATTTGAGGGTTTTTAATATCGCTGATCAATAATCAGTAAGTATTAATACGAAATCAAACAAAAAAAAATTACGAAACTTGATAGTGTCTTATATATTGAGACTTAAAGGCGCAAAAAAATTACGACTCACAAAACACTTTATTTTTAGTTATTTAAGGGTTTTTAATATCGCTGATCAATAATCAGAAAGTATAAATATGAAATCAAACAAAAAAAAATTGACAAAACTTGATAGTTTTTTATATTGAGACGAAAATGCGCAAAAATCTTTCAACTCACAAAACACTTTATTTTTAGTTATTTGAGGGTTTTTAATATCCCTGATCAATAATCAGAAAGTATTAATATGAAATCAAACAAAAAAAAATTGACGAAACTTGATAGTTTCTTATATATTGAGACTTAAAGGCGCAAAAAAATTACGACTCACAAAACACTTTATTTTTAGTTATTTGAGGGTTTTTAATATCGCTGATCAAAAATAAGTAAGTATTAATACGAAATCAAACAAAAAAAAATTGACGAAACTTGATAGTTGTTTATATTGAGACGAAAACGCGCAAAAAATTTCAACTCACAAAACACTTTGTTTTTAGTTATTTGAGGGTTTTTAATATCGCTTATCAATAATCAGTAAGTATAAATACGAAATCAAACAAAAAAAAATTGACGAAACTTCATAGTTTCTTATTTATTGAGACGTAAAGGAGAAAAAAATTTCGACAAACAAATCACTTTATTTTGAGTTCTTTGAGGGTTTTTAATATCGCTTATCAATAATCAGAAAGTATTAATGTGAAATCAAACAAAAAAAAATTGACGAAACTTGATACTGTCTTACATATTGAGACTAAAAGGCGAAAAAAATTTCGACCCACAAAACACTTTATTTTTAGTTATTTGAGGGTGTTTAATATCGCTTATCAATAATAAGTAAGTATTAATAGGAAATCAAACAAAAAAAAATTGACGAAACTTGATAGTTGTTTATATTGAGACGAAAATGCGCAAAAATCTTTCAACTCACAAAACACTTTATTTTTAGTTATTTGAGGGTTTTTAATATCGCTGATCAATAATCAGAAAGTATTAATATGAAATCAAACAAAAAAAAATTGACGAAACTTGATAGTGTCTTATATATTGAGACTTGAAAGCGCAAAAAAATTACGAATCACAAAACACTTTATTTTAAGTTATTTGAGGGTTTTTAATATCGCTTATCAATAATCAGTAAATATTAATACGAAATCAAACAAAAAAAAATGACGAAACTGGATAGTGTCATATATTGAGACTAAAAGGCGCAAAAAAAATGTTGACTCACAAAACACTTTATATTTAGTTCTTTGAGGGTTTTTGATATCGCTTATCAATAATCAGAAAGTATTAATATGAAATCAAACAAAAAAAAATTGACGGAACTCTATAGTGTCTTATATATTGAGACTTAAAGGCGCAAAAAAATTACGACTCACAAAACACTTTATTTTTAGTTATTTACGGGTTTTTAATATCGCTGATCAATAATAAGTATGTATTAATACGAAATCAAACAAAAAAAAAATGACGAAACTTGATAGTTGTTTATATTGAGACGAAAACGCTCATAATATTTTCAACTCACAAAACACTTTATTTTGAGTTATTTGAGGGTTTTTAATATCGCTGATCAATAATCAGAAAGTATTAATATGAAATCAAACAAAAAAAATTGACGAAATTTGAGTGTCTAATATATTGAGACTTAAAGGCGCAAAAAAATTTCGACTCACAAAACACTTTATTTTTAGTTATTTACGGGTTTTTAATATCGCTGATCAACAATCAGAAAGTATTCATATGAAATCAAACAAAAAAAAATTTACGAAACTTGATAGTGTCTTATATATTGAGACTTAAAGGCGCAAAACAATTACGACTCACAAAACACTTCACTTTTAGTTATTTGAGGGTTTTTAATATCGCTGATCAATAATAAGTAAGTATTAGTACGAAATCAAACAAAAAAAAATTGACGAAGTTTGATAGTTGTTTATATTGAGACGAAAACGCGCATAATATTTTCAACTCACAAAACACTTTATTTTGAGTTATTTGAGGGTGTTTAATATCGCTGATCAATAATCAGAAAGTATTATTATGAAATCAAACAAAAAAAATATACGAAACTTGATAGTTTCTTATTTATTGAGACTAAAAGGTGAAAAAAATTTCGACTAATAAAACACTTTATTTTGCGTTATTTGAGGGTTTTTAATATCGCTTATCAATAATCAGTAAGTATTAATACGAAATCAAACAAAAAAAATTGACGAAACTTGATAGTTGTTTATTGAGACGAAAACGCGCAAAAAATTTTCAACTCACAAAACACTTTATGTTGAGTTATTTGAGGATTTTTAATATCGCTTATCAATAATAAGTAAGTATTAATAGGAAATCAAACAAAAAAAAAATTGACGAAACTTGATAGTTTCTTATTTATTGAGACTAAAAGGCGAAAAAAATTTCGTCTCACAAAACACTATTTTTAGTTATTTGAGGGTTTTTAATATCGCTGATCAATAATCAGAAAGTATTAATACGAAATCAAACAAAAAAAAATTGACGAAACTTGATAGTGTCTTATATATTGAGACTTAAAGGCGCAAAAAAATTACGACTCACAAAACACTTTATTTTGAGTTATTTGAGGGTTTTTAATATCGCTGATCAATAATATGTAAGTATTAATACGAAATCAAACAAAAAAAAATTGACGAAACTTGATAGTTGTTTATATTGAGACGAAAACGCGCATAATATTTTCAACTCACCAAACACTTTATTTTGAGTTATTTGAGGGTTTTTAATATCGCTGATCAATAATCAGAAAGTATTAATATGAAATCAAACAAAAAAAAATTTACGAAACTTGATAGTGTCTTAAATATTGAGCCTTAAAGGCGCAAAAAAAATTGGACCCACAAAACACTTTATTTTGACTTATTTGAGGGTTTTTATGTTCGCTTATCAATAATCAGTAAGTATTTTTATGAAATCAAACAAAAAAAATTGACGAAACTTGATAGTTTCTTATATATTGAGACTAAAAGGCGCAAAAAAATTTTGACTCACAAAACACTTTATATTTAGTTCTTTGAGGGTTTTTGATATCGCTTATCAATAATAAGAAAGTATTAATATGAAATCAAACAAAAAAAAATTTAAGAAACTTGATAGTTTCTTATTTATTGAGACTAAAAGGCGAAAAAAATTTCGACTTACAATACACTTTATTTTAAGTTATTTGAGGGTTTTTAATATCGCTTATCAATAATAAGTAAGTATTAATAGGAAATCAAACAAAAAAAAATTGACAAAACTTGATAGTTGTTTATATTGAGACGAAAATGCGCAAAAATCTTTCAACTCACAAAACACTTTATTTTTAGTTATTTGAGGGTTTTTAATATCCCTGATCAATAATCAGAAAGTATTAATATGAAATCAAACAAAAAAAAATTGACGAAACTTGATAGTTTCTTATATATTGAGACTTAAAGGCGCAAAAAAATTACGACTCACAAAACACTTTATTTTTAGTTATTTGAGGGTTTTTAATATCGCTGATCAATAATCAGTAAGTATTAATACGAAATCAAACAAAAAAAAATTACGAAACTTGATAGTTGTTTATATTGAGACGAAAACGCGCAAAAAATTTCAACTCACAAAACACTTTGTTTTAAGTTATTTGAGGGTTTTTAATATCGCTTATCAATAATCAGTAAGTATAAATACGAAATCAAACAAAAAAAAATTGACGAAACTTGATAGTTTCTTATTTATTGAGACGTAAAGGCGAAAAAAATTTCGACAAACAAATCACTTTATTTTGAGTTTTTTGAGGGTTTTTAATATCGCTTATCAATAATCAGAAAGTATTAATGTGAAATCAAACAAAAAAAAATTGACGAAACTTGATACTGTCTTACATATTGAGACTAAAAGGCGAAAAAAATTTCGACTTACAATACACTTTATTTTAAGTTATTTGAGGGTTTTTAATATCGCTTATCAATAATAAGTAAGTATTAATAGGAAATCAAACAAAAAAAAATTGACAAAACTTGATAGTTGTTTATATTGAGACGAAAATGCGCAAAAATCTTTCAACTCACAAAACACTTTATTTTTAGTTATTTGAGGGTTTTTAATATCCCTGATCAATAATCAGAAAGTATTAATATGAAATCAAACAAAAAAAAATTGACGAAACTTGATAGTTTCTTATATATTGAGACTTAAAGGCGCAAAAAAATTACGACTCACAAAACACTTTATTTTTTGTTATTTGAGGGTTTTTAATATCGCTGATCAATAATCAGTAAGTATTAATACGAAATCAAACAAAAAAAATTTACGAAACTTGATAGTTGTTTATATTGAGACGAAAACGCGCAAAAAATTTCAACTCACAAAACACTTTGTTTTAAGTTATTTGAGGGTTTTTAATATCGCTTATCAATAATCAGTAAGTATAAATACGAAATCAAACAAAAAAAAATTGACGAAACTTGATAGTTTCTTATTTATTGAGACGTAAAGGCGAAAAAAATTTCGACAAACAAATCACTTTATTTTGAGTTCTTTGAGGGTTTTTAATATCGCTTATCAATAATCAGAAAGTATTAATGTGAAATCAAACAAAAAAAAATTGACGAAACTTGATACTGTCTTACATATTGAGACTAAAAGGCGAAAAAAATTTCGACCCACAAAACACTTTATTTTTAGTTATTTGAGGGTGTTTAATATCGCTTATCAATAATAAGTAAGTATTAATAGGAAATCAAACAAAAAAAAATTGACGAAACTTGATAGTTGTTTATATTGAGACGAAAATTCGCAAAAATCTTTCAACTCACAAAACACTTTATTTTTAGTTATTTGAGGGTTTTTAATATCGCTGATCAATAATCAGAAAGTATTAATATGAAATCAAACAAAAAAAAATTGACGAAACTTGATAGTTGTTTATATTGAGACGAAAATGCGCAATAAATTTTCAACTCACAAAACACTTTATTTTTAGTTATTTGAGGGTTTTTTATATCGCTTATCAATAATCAGTTAGTATTTTTATGAAATCAAACAAAAAAAATTGACGAAACTTGATAGTGTCTTATATATTGAGACTTGAAGGCGCAAAAAAATTACGAATCACAAAACACTTAATTTTAAGTTATTTGAGGGTTTTTATTATCGCTTATCAATAATAAGTAAGTATTAATAGGAAATCAAACAAAAAAAAATTAACGAAACTCATAGTTTCTTATATATTGAGACTAAAAGGCGCAAAAAAAATTCAACTCACAAAACACTTTATTTTTAGTTATTTGAGGGTTTTTAAAATCGCTTATCAATAATCAGTAAGTATTAATACGAAATCAAACAAAAAAAAATTGACGAAACTTGATAAATGTTTATATTGAGACGAAAATGCGCAAAAATCTTTCAACTCACAAAACACTTTATTTTTAGTTATTTGAGGGTTTTTAATATCGCTGATCAATAATCAGTAAGTATTAATATGAAATCAAACAAAAAAAAATTGACGAAACTTGATAGTGTCTTATATATTGAGACTTAAAGGCGCAAAAAAAATTCGACTCACAAAACACTTTATTTTGAGTTATTTAAGGGTTTTTAATATCGCTTATCAATAATCAGTAAGTATTTTTATGAAATCAAACAAAAGAAAATTGACGAAACTTGATAGTTGTTTATATTGAGACGAAAATGCGCAAAAATCTTTCAACTCACAAAACACTTTACTTTTAGTTATTTGAGGGTTTTTAATATCGCTTATCAATAATAAGTAAGTATTAATAGGAAATCAAACAAAAAAAAATTGACGAAACTTGATAGTTGTTTATATTGAGACGAAAATTCGCAAAAATCTTTCAACTCACAAAACACTTTATTTTTAGTTATTTGAGGGTTTTTAATATCGCTGATCAATAATCAGAAAGTATTAATATGAAATCAAACAAAAAAAAATTGACGAAACTTGATAGTGTCTTATATATTGAGACTTAAAGGCGCAAAAAAATTACGACTCACAAAACACTTTATTTTAAGTTATTTGAGGGTTTTTAATATCGCTTATCAATAATCAGTAAGTATTAATACGAAATCAAACAAAAAAAATGACGAAACTGGATAGTGTCTTATATATTGAGCCTTAAAGGCGCAAAAAAAATTCGACTCACAAAACACTTTATTTTGACTTATTTGAGGGTTTTTATGTTTGCTAATTAATAATCAGTAAGCATTTTTATGAAATCAAACAAAAAAAAATTGACGAAACTTGATAGTTTCTAATATATTGAGACTAAAATGCGCAAAAATCTTTCAACCCACAAAACACTTTATTTTGAATTATTTGAGGGTTTTTAATATCGCTTATCAATAATCAGTAAGTATTAATACGAAATCAAACAAAAAAAAATTGACGAAACTAGATAGTTTCTTATTTATTGAGACTAAAAGGTGAAAAAAATTTCGACTATCAAAACACTTTTTTTTTAGTTATTTGAGGGTTTTTAATATCGCTTATCAATAATAAGTAAGTATTAATAAGAAATCAAACAAAACAAAATTGACGAAACTTGATAGTTTCTTATTTATTGAGACTAAAAGACGCAAAAAAAATTCGACTCACAAAACACTTTATTTTGACTTATTTGAGGGTTTTTAATATCGCTTATCAATAATCAGTAAGTACTAATACGAAATCAAACAAAAAAAAATTGACGAAACTTGATAGTTTCTTATATATTGAGACTAAAAGACGCAAAAAATTTCGACTCACAAAACGCTTTATATTTAGTTCTTTGAGGGTTTTTGATATCGCTTATCAATTAATAAGTAAGTATTTTTATGAAATCAAACAAAAAAAAATTGACGAAACTTGATACTGTCATATATTTAGACTTAAAGGCGCAAAAAAAATTTCGACTCACAAAACACTTTATTTTTAGTTATTGGAGGGTTTTTAATATCGCTGATCAATAATCAGAAAGTATTAATATGAAATCAAACTAAAAAAAATTGACGAAAGTTGATAGTTTCTTATATATTGAGACTAAAAGGCGAAAAAAATTTCGACCCACAAAACACTTTATTTATAGTTATTTGATGGTTTTTAATATCGCTTATCAATAATCAGTAAGTATTAATACGAAATCAAACAAAAAAAAATTGACGAAACTTGATAGTTGTTTATATTGAGACGAAAACGCGCAAAAAATTTTCAACTCACAAAACACTTTATTTTGAGTTATTTGAGGGTTTTTTATATAGCTTATCAATAATCAGTAAGTATTTTTATGAATTCAAACAAAAAAAATTGACGAAACTTGATAGTTTCTTATTTATTGAGACTAAAAGGCGAAAAAAATTTCGACTCACAAAACACTTTATTTTTAGTTATTTGAGGGTTTTTAATACCGCTGATCAATAATCAGAAAGTATTAATACGAAATCAAACAAAAAAAAATTGACGAAACTCATAGTTTCTTATATATTGAGACGAAAATGCGCAAAAATCTTTCAACTCACAAAACACTTTATTTTTAGTTATTTAAGGGTTTTTAATATCGCTGATCAATAATCAGAAAGTATTATTATGAAATCAAACAAACAAAAATTGACGAAACTTGATAGTGTCTAATATATTGAGACTTAAAGGCGCAAAAAATTACGACTCACAAAACACTTTATTTTTAGTTATTTGAGGGTTTTTAATATCGCTGATCAATAATAAGTAAGTATTAATACGAAATCAAACAAAAAAAATTGATGAAACTTTATTATATTAAATTATTTATTATATTAAATTTAGTATATTATATTTATTATATTATGAAACTTTATTAAATTATATTGAGACGAAAACGCGCATTATATTTTCAACTCACAAAACATTTTATTTTGAGTTATTTGAGAGTTTTTAATATCGCTGATCAGTAATCAGAAAGTATTAATATGAAATCAAACAAAAAAAATTGACGAAACTTGATAGTGTCTTATATATTGAGACTTAAAGGCGCAAAAAAAATTCGACTTACAAAACACTTTATTTTGACTTATTTGAGGGTTTTTAATATCGCTTATCAATAATCAGTAAGTATTTTTATGAAATCAAACAAAAAAAATTGACAAAACTTGATAGTTTCTTATATATTGAGACTAAAAGGCGCAAAAAATTTTTGACTCACAAAACACTTTATATTTAGTTCTTTGAGGGTTTTTGATATCGCTTATCAATAATAAGTAAGTATTATTATGAAATCAAACAAAAAAAATTGAAGAAACTTGATAGTTTCTTATTTATTGAGACTAAAAGGCGAAAAAAATTTCGACTAACAAAACACTTTATTTTTAGTTATTTGAGGGTTTTTTTTATCGCTTATCAATAATAAGTAAGTATTAATAGGAAATCAAACAAAAAAAAAATTGACGAAACTTGATAGTTGTTTATATTGAGACGAAAATGCGCAAAAATCTTTCAACTCACAAAACACTTTATTTTTAGTTATTTGAGGGTTTTTAATATCGCTGATCAATAATCAGAAAGTATAAATATGAAATCAAACAAAAAAAAATTGACGAAACTTGATAGTTGTTTATATTGAGACGAAAATGCGAAAAAAATTTTCAACTCACAAAACACTTTATTTTTAGTTATTTGAGGGTTTTTAATATCGCTGATCAATAATCAGAAAGTTTTAATATGAAATCAAACAAAAAAAAATGGATGAAACTTGATACTGTCTTATATATTGAGACTAAAAGGCAAAAAAAATTGCGACCCACAAAACACTTTATTTTTAGTTATTTGAGGGTTTTTAATATCGCTGATCAATAATCAGTAAGTATTAATACGAAATCAAACAAAAAAAAATTGACGAAACTTGATAGTTTCTTATTTATTGAGACTAAAAGGCGAAAAAAATTTCGACTAACAAAACACTTTATTTTGAGTTATTTGAGGGTTTTTAATATCGCTTATCAATAAAAAGTAAGTATTAATAGGAAATCAAACAAAAAAAATTTGACGAAACTTGATAGTTGTTTATATTGAGACGAAAATGCGCAAAAATCTTTCAACTCACAAAACACTTTATTTTTAGTTATTTGAGGGTTTTTAATATCGCTGATCAATAATCAGTAAGTATTAATATGAAATCAAACAAAAAAAAATTGACGAAACTTGATAGTGTCTTATATATTGAGACTTAAAGGCGCAAAAAAAATTCGACTCACAAAACACTTTATTTTGAGTTATTTAAGGGTTTTTAATATCGCTTATCAATAATCAGTAAGTATTTTTATGAAATCGAACAAAAGAAAATTGACGAAACTTGATAGTTTCTTATATATTGAGACGAAAATGCGCAAAAATCTTTCAACTCACAAAACCCTTTATTTTTAGTTATTTGAGGGTTTTTAATATCGCTGATCAATAATCAGAAAGTATTAATATGAAATCAAACAAAAAATAATTGATGAAACTTGATACTGTCTTATATATTGAGACTAAAAGGCAAAAAAAATTTCGACCCACAAAACACTTTATTTTTAGTTATTTGAGGGTTTTTTATATTGCTGATCAATAATCAGTAAGTATTAATACGAAATCAAACAAAAAAAATTGACGAAACTTGATTGTTTCTTATTTATTGAGACTAAAAGGCGAAAAAAATTTCGACTAACAAAACACTTTATTTTGAGTTATTTGAGAGTTTTTAATATCGCTTATCCATAAAAAGTAAGTATTAATAGGAAATCAAACAAAAAAAAATTGACGAAACTTGATAGTTGTTTATATTGAGACGAAAATGCGCAAAAATCTTTCAACTCACAAAACACTTTATTTTTAGTTATTTGAGGGTTTTTAATATCGCTGATCAATAATAAGTAAGTATTAATACGAAATCAAACAAAAAAAAATTGACGAAACTTGATAGTTTCTTATATATTGAGACTAAAAGGCGCAAAAAAATTTTGACTCACAAAACACTTTATTTTTAGTTATTGGAGGGTTTTTAATATCGGTGATCAATAATCAGAAAGTATTAATATGAAATCAAACAAAAAAAATTGACGAAACTTGATAGTGTCTTATATATTGAGACTAAAAGGCCCAAAAAATTTAGATTCACAAAACACTTTATTTTTAGTTATTTGAGAGTTTTAAATATCGCTGATCAATAATCAGAAAGTATTAATATGAAATCAAACAAAAAAAAATTGATGAAACTTGATAGTGTCTTATATATTGAGACTTGAAGGCGCCAAAAAATTACGAATCACAAAACACTTTATTTTTAGTTATTTGAGGGTTTTTAATATCGCTGATCAATAATCAGTAAGTAGTATTATGAAATCAAACAAAAAAAAAATGACGAAACTTGATAGTTTCTTATATATTGAGACTAAAAGGCGCAAAAAATTTCGACTTACAAAACACTGTATTTTTAGTTATTTGAGGGTTTTTATTATCGCTTATCAATAATAAGTAAGTATTAATACGAAATCAAACAAAAATATATTGAAGAAACTTGATAGTTTCTTATATTATATATTGAGACTTAAAGGCGCAAAAAAAATTCGACTCACAAAACCCTTAATTTTGAGTTATTTGAGGGTTTTTAATATCGCTGATCAATAATAAGTAAGTATTAATACGAATTCAAACAAAAAAAAATTGACGAAACTTGATAGTTTCTTATATATTGAGACTAAAAGGCGCAAAAAATTTTCGACTCACAAAACACTTTATTTTTAGTTATTTGAGGGTTTTTTATATCGCTTATCAATTATAAGTAAGTATAAATATGAAATCAAACAAAAAAAATTGACGAAACTTGATACATTCTTACATATTGAGGCGAAAATGCGCAAAAAATATTCAACTCACAAAACACTTTTCTTAAGTTATTTGAGGGTTTTTAATATCGCTGATCAATAATCAGTAAGTACTATTATGAAATCAAACAAAAAAAATTGACGAAACTTGATAGTTTCTTATATATTGAGACTAAAAGACGCAAAAAAATTTCGACTCACAAAACACTTTATTTTTAGTTATTTGAGGGTTTTTAATATCGCTGATCAATAATCAGTAAGTATTAATATGAAATTGTTAGTTTCTTATATATTGAGACTAAAAGGCGCAAAAAAATTTCGACTCACAAAACACTTTATTTTTTGTTATTTGAGGGTTTTAATATCGCTTATCAATAATAAGTAAGTATTTATTAATACGAAATCAAACAAAAAAAAAATTAACGAAACTTTATAGTTTATATTGAGACGAAAATGCGCAAAAATTTTTCAACTCTCAAAACACTTTATTTTGAGGTATTTGAGGGTTTTTAATATCGCTTATCAATAATCAGTAAGTATTATTATGTAATTAAACAAAAAAAAATTGACGAAACTTGATAGTTTCTTATATATTGAGACTAAAAGACGCAAAAAAATTTCGACTCACAAAACGCTTTATTTTTAGTTATTTGAGGGTTTTTAATATCGCTGATCAATAATCAGTAAGTATTAATATGAAATTGTTAGTTTCTTATATATTTAGACTAAAAGGCGCAAAAAAATTTCGACTCACAAAACACTTTATTTTTTGTTATTTGAGGGTTTTAATATCGCTTATCAATAATAAGTAAGTATTTATTAATACGAAATCAAACAAAAAAAAATTAACGTAACTTTATAGTTTATATTGAGACGAAAATGCGCAAAAAATTTTCAACTCACAAAACACTTTATTTTGAGGGTTTTGAATATCGTTTATCAATAATCAGTAAGTATTATTATGTAATCAAACAAAAAAAAATTGACGAGACTTGATAGTTTTTTATATATTGAGACTAAAAGGCGCAAAAAATTTCGACTCACAAAACACTTTATTTTAAGTTATTTGGGGGTGTTTAATATCGCTGATCAATAATCAGTAAGTATTATTATGAAATCAAACAAAAAAAATTGACGAAACTTGATAGTTGTTTATATTGAGACGAAAATGCGCAAAAAAATTTAAACTCACAAAACACTTTTCTTTAGTTATTTGAGGGTTTTTAATATCGCTGATCAATAATCAGTAAGAACTATTATGAAATCAAACAAAAAAAATTGACGAAACTTGATAGTTTCTTATATATTGAGACTTAAAGACGCAAAAAAAATTCGACTCACAAAACACTTTTTTTTTTAGTTATTTGAGGGTTTTTAATATCGCTTATCAATAATAAGTAAGTATAAATACGAAATGAAACAAAAAAAAATTGACGAAACTTGATAGTTGTTTATATTGAGGCGAAAATGCGCAAAAAATTTACATCTCACAAAACACTTTATTTTTAGTAATTTGAGGGTTTAAATATTGCTTATCAATAATAAGTAAGTATTAATACGAAATCAAACAAAAAAAATTGACGAAACTTAATAGTTGTTTATATTAAGACGAATATGCGCCAAAAATTTTCAACTCACAAAACACTTTATTTTGAGTTATTTGAGGGTTTTTAATATCGCTTATCAATAATCAGTAAGTATTATTATGAAATCAAACAAAAAAAAAATTGACGAAACTTTATAGTTTTTTATATACTGAGACTAAAAGGCGCAAAAAAATTTCGACTCACAAAACACTTAATTTTTAGATATTTGAGGGTTTTTAATATCGCTTATCAATAATAAATAAGTAATAATACGAAATCAAACCAAAAAAAATGACGAAACTGATAGTTGTTTATATCGAGATGAAAATGCGCAAAAAAAATTCAACTCACAAAACACTTTTTTTTAGTTATTTGAGGGTTTTGAATATCGCTTATCAATAATAAGTAAGTATTAATATGAAATCAAACAAAAAAAAATTTACGAAACTTGATACATTCTTACATATTGAGACGAAAATGCGCAAAAAATATTCAACTCACAGAACACTTTTCTTTAGTTATTTGAGGGTTTTTAATATCGCTTATAAATAATAAGTAAGTATGGTTGTGATATCAAACAAAAAAAAATTTACGAAACTTGATAGATTCTTACATATTGAGACGAAAATGCGCAAAAACCTTTCAACTCACAAAACACTTTATTTTTAGTTATTTGAGGGTTTTTAATATCGCTGATCAATAATCAGAAAGTATTATTTATATGAAATCAAACAAAAAAAATGACGAAACTTGATAGTTGTTTATATTAAGACGAAAATGCGCAAAAACCTTTCAACTCACAAAACACTTTATTGTTAGTTATTTGAGGGTTTTTAATATCGCTTATCAATAATAAGTAAGTATTAATATGAAATCACACAAAAAAAATTGATGAAACTTGATAGTTTCTTAAATACTGAGGCGAAAATGCGAAAAAAAAATCCATATGAAATCAAACAAAAAAAAATTGACGAAACTTGATAGATTCTTACATATTGAGACGAAAATGAGCATAAAATATTCAACTCGCAAAACACTTTTTATTTAGTCATTTGAGGGTTGTTAAAGTAAGAAATAATATGAAATCATAGAAAAAAATTGACTTAGCTTGATAATTTTTTATATTGAAACGAAAATGCGCAAAAAATATGTCACAATTTTTTTTTTTTTGTGTATTTGAGGGTTATTAATATCGCCTATCAATAATAAGTAAGTTATAATATTAAATCAGACACAAAAAATTTACATATATTGACTTAACTTGATAGTTTTTTATATTGAGACGAAAATGCACAAAAAATATTCAACTCACAAAACACTTTTTTTTGGTACTTGAGATTTTTTAATATCGCTTATAAATAATAAGTAAGTAATAATATGAAATCAGACAAAAAAAAATTTGCCTAAATTTACTAACCTTGATAGTTTTTTTATATTGAGACGAAAATGCACAAAAAATATTCAACTCACAAAACACTTTTTTTTTGGTATGAGATTTATTTATATCGCTTATCAATAATAAGTAATAATATGAAATCAGACAAAAAAAAATGACATATATTGACTAAACTTGATAGTTTTTTATATTGAGACGAAAATGCGCAAAAAATATTCTACTCACAAAACATTTTTTCTAGTTATTTGAGATTCATTAACTTTTTCCTATTCGTTGGCAGAAATTGCCACATGGTAATAAGCTCGTAAGGTCGTACTCTATACAACGGTAGAGTAATTTAATATGATATATTTTTTCCCGTTCTTTAATGTTAGTTTTCTGTTTGCTCATTTTACATACCATCACGCCGTTTCCCTGTTGGGGTAGGTGATACACATCTTTCGACTATTCTACATCCATACGCCTTCTCATGCAACTCCTACAAATTTTATGACTTTTGACGTTTCCTTTTTTTTTTCAAAATACCATACACTTTATCCAGCCATACTTTATTTGGTCTTCCTATACCACAACTTACACTTGAAATTAAACTGTACAAAAATTTTGTTAGTGTTTGTTATACATGTCCAAACCATCTCAGAGTGTTTTTCTAGATCTTATTTAACTTTCCCTTTCTGTACTAAAAAAAATCCTGTACATGATGTATTGATATACGAGTACACATGTAAAAATGAGCGATTTAAAATCGGTAAATAAGATTATTTATAGTCAATCGCTTAAATTAATTCAATTTTGTCTAGATTCATTTTAATTCCAGCATTATCGTACGAAAAGGAGTGTTTTGTTTGTCAAACGTAATGAAATTCATTCAAATTGGAAAACATTGATGCAAAAGATTGAAATTTCACCAAATTTCGGTTAGGGAAAAAAAAACACGAAAACACGTAGAACAAATATTTATTATAGTGTCATTTTATATGCATATTTCATAGACTTGGTCGTCAATGGCAGTTTTTTGAGGAAAAAGTATGAAGTTATAGCCTGTTTCTAAGAAATGCTATTACATATTTAAGTGTTTTATTTCATAAATGCCGCAAAGCGTTTCTATCACATATGTGTCTCGCTTCATTCATAATTCCAGGATTTTTGTACGCAAAATGTTTTTTTTTGCTATTCGCTAAGTCAAAAAGTTTTATACAATTGAAACTAAGCTAAGTAAAAGCTAAGAACTAAGAAAAACTAGGAAAAAGCTAAGCTTTTTTGTAAGTCAAAAGTTTTATACAATGGAAATTTAATTGCTGAGAATATGAAAAAAAAAAAACATCGGTCGTCGTTCACATAACGGGTGAAGAGACCATCTCAAATGGATGCCCGAGAGCTACTGAAGCGAGAGAAGCGATCGAACTGAGATTCTATTTCTTGCGTTCCCATATACCGAAGTAGAGTGAGAGTGAGACGTGAATAGCGTCGCTTCTTCACCCATAGTGGATTTTTAAGAATGAATATACCCACGTCACACACTGGCATACGTTTGATTGTATTGGTGAATTTATTCCCAATTTTCACAAAATATCTCTTATGTGGCCGATAAGTGCTAATTATTATTAATATTATTTTTACATTCAACGCGTAAATGCATTACGGAGGAATACCTAAAATCTGAACCCAGTATTTATTATATTTATAGAGATATTAAAGTTTTTAGAAGCAATGTGTACTAGTTACACATCACAGGGAAAGAAGGGTTAGTATTTATATTAATCTTAAGTTCACGTACTGTTATAACCCTGATTATTAAATTTCGTATTCTGTCATATTTTGTCAGTTCATATAATACGAGGCATATCCAGAAACTAAGTGTACTGAATTTTTGTAGGTTACAATTTTTTTTATTTCAACAAAAAAATTACGTGGTTACCGTAGTACATATGTAAGCTATTTTTCGACATAGTCGCCATTCCTCTCAATGCAGGTGGTGAAGCGGGGTTCAACTTTTTGATGCCTTCCTCGAAGTAGTTTCCCGCCAACCCCTCCGACCACTTCTCCACCTCCTCCTTTACCCTCTCGTCGGTTGAAAACCTTTTTCCACCCATGTGCAGCTTCAGGGAGGTAAAGAGATAGTAATCTGAAGGTGCTAGATCAGGGGAATGCGCGGGATGGTTCAGGACATCCCATTTAAACGAGGCGAGCAGTTCCTTCGTGGCGGAGGGTGAAGAGGTGAGACGCCACTGTTTGAGACTGCCTTTTGGTTTCAGGCGTGTAGTGTGCAACCCAAGTTTCATCTCCAGTAACGATGGAGCGGAGAAATTCATCTCCATGGAGTTTGCAGCGCCTCAAAAACTCTTGCCTTTTTACAAAATTTCGCACTTGGCTGGAGATTGGTTTGACATTTTTCACGAAACGTATTGTCGCGTCGACACTTCTCAACGTACTGACCTCGAACCGGTCTCGTTGCGGAGGGGAAGGGTCAGGCTACATGGAAAAGGAGCCAACATGTCGAAAATAAAATCCATCCGGTCGTGAGAGCCTCAGTACACTTACTTTCTGGATACGCCTCGTATATATTTCTCAGTTCACGCATTTTTACCATATTTATTTATCTCTCTTCGGCCCCTTTCCACGCTCTTTGTAACTTGCGTAAAGTCAATATATGTGTGTACGAAAAAATACTTATGATAATTTGGATTTAAGTCACGCCAGAGCCTTGTGATACATTTACGATCGGAATGAAGTGTTATAGGTTTTGAACGATCCTTTTGGCAGAGAATATTTTACATATATTTCGGTAGCCGAGTCATAAAAGAAGTAAATTTTACCATTTACGTCTGTAAGAAATACGATGGAATTGAAATTATTGAATCGATTTCCAATGAGATTTTTTTCATTACTTTGACGATATATTTTTCCGAATGATTTTTTTTCTTAATTTTTGTGCCAAATGCATTTTACTTTCATCTAGAATTCTGTCATCTGAACAGCTCTAGACGTTCCGCGATTTAAGTGCTCTTTAGTGCAAAACAACGGGCTTCTGGGACACTGTTGCAAGAGTCACATGGATTGCTCCTCACCGTAGTTACAGGTAGACGATCTAGTAACATGTCGAACTTCTCACGGTGTGTAACTCAAAACAAGAAGGCAAGAATCCATTGCGATATTCCTTTATAAAGTTTTTCAAGGTGGCTTTAACTGTCCCGCGATTCTAGAAGCACTAAGTTTATATGTACCTAATAAATGTAACCGTGCAAGGAATCACCCTCTGTTCCACATACCAACTTATAAAACGAATATCATGACTAAACAATCAGTCACGCGTGGTATAGAGATATTGAACCAACTGAATGACACTGTTGATATATTCTCGGCACCGCCTAGCAGTATGAGAAGAATCCTGGCTGATATTCTTCCTAACGAATAAGCTAACGCTACAAGCAGACCCTCTTTGTGTAACAGGAGAAATCCGTGCAAAGTGGATAAAAAACTAATAAAAAAAACATTCCCCATTTTGATATGTATTCCTTAGTTCTTCCAATTCTTGTACGAATCGTGTTAAAATATTTCTTGGTTCTCCAGAGTAGTTGAGACCAGATGGCTATTCTTCTAGAGAGAAAATTCACCTACTTCGTTTGATGTTTCTTTCTACCCGTTCAACCTATCAGCAGTTTATTTATTTTATTTATTTATTATTACACATGACAAGAAATATACACAATTTGCGAAAAAACAACAGATAATTTGATTTGGACATACAACTTTAATGGATCTGGGTTTGTTGCCTTTCATTTGTCGTATCCCCAGTAAACTAGACTTTTGCCTGTATTTCACTGAGGATATTTAACATGAAAAAATAAATCGATACTTCTTTCCGATTTTGGATTACACAAAAACAAAACCCCGTGGCATGCTCTCATCAACCTGACAAACAGTGACACTCAACTACAACTGGAAACATCTTGCGAAATTCAACTCTTCACACATCATCACTCCAGAAAGACCAAAAATATTCATCCCACAATATACCGCACACAATCATAAGAAATTTTTTTTAAATTAAAACAAAAAATTGTATGCGGTTCTTAGAAGCTTAGTGAAACTGTACTTGAATTTCTTCTTACGTGCTAGGGCCTGGTGGTTTATGCAAAAGATATCTGGGGTCATTAAGTTGGTTAGACTTATTTGCACTGCTTCTCTCCTGATTTTTGAGTAAGACATCCTGGCAAGGACGTGTATCTTATTTAAATTGGCTGGTTTAAGGCAACTCACGATTAGACGTGAACCCTCGTTGTCCTCTGGAAACTGCTTTAATGCCGGCCAAACCTTCAACAAAATCACATGAACCACTGTGGAGGAAGTACGTAATATGCTTAAAATAATAATAAAAATTTGAACATTATAAGCTTATGTTAAATCTTGTCTTTTTGCCACGATTCTTTTGCAATTTTTTTAAACATAAATACGTACATATCACCACATTATGTCGATTTCTATCTACGCACAAAGCTCTCACCTTACCCACATCATGTTTTTCATGATTCTTACCTTTCCCTCAATTAAAATTCGTCTATCTACCACCTTCTACTGTTTTCTTGGTCTTTATATTCCTCACTCTCTACTCATTTCAGACAAATATGTTTATTTCGCAAGTCTTGTGCAATTCATTTTTGACATGATCAACGAATCTCAATATTTATTTCTCTATTCTACATATATAATCCATCTCTAAAAAACAGTTACCTTTTTTGATCCTTTCTTACTATATGAATCACAGTAAAACAGATCTTCTACATAAGCCACACATTTTTCTCGTATTTATTCTGCTCTCCTTTCTTACTATATGAATCACAGTAAAACAGATCTTCTACATAAGCCACACATTTTTCTCGCATTTATTCTGCTCTCCTTTCTTACTATATGAATCACAGTAAAACAGATCTTCTACATAAGCCACACATTTTTCTCGTATTTATTCTGCTCTCCTTTCTTACTATATGAATCACAGTAAAACAGATCTTCTACATAAGCCACACATTTTTCTCGTATTTATTCTGCTCTCCTTTCTTACTATATGAATCACAGTAAAACAGATCTTTTACATAAGCCACACATTTTTCTCGTATTTATTCTGCTCTCCTTTCTTACTATATGAATCACAGTAAAACAGATCTTCTACATAAGCCACACATTTTTCTCGTATTTATTCTGCTCTCCTTTCTTACTATATGAATCACAGTAAAACAGATCTTCTACATAAGCCACACATTTTTCTCGTATTTATTCTGCTCTCCTTTCTTACTATATGAATCACAGTAAAACAGATCTTCTACATAAGCCACACATTTTTCTCGTATTTATTCTGCTCTCCTTTCTTACTATATGAATCACAGTAAAACAGATCTTCTACATAAGCCACACATTTTTCTCGTATTTATTCTGCTCTCCTTTCTTACTATATGAATCACAGTAAAACAGATCTTCTACATAAGCCACACATTTTTCTCGTATTTATTCTGCTCTCCTTTCTTACTATATGAATCACAGTAAAACAGATCTTCTACATAAGCCACACATTTTTCTCGTATTTATTCTGCTCTCCTTTCTTACTATATGAATCACAGTAAAACAGATCTTCTACATAAGCCACACATTTTTCTCGTATTTATTCTGCTCTTATTACTCCATTTCAATGCCCAGGATACGTTTTCAAAGATCAATGTTGGTACTAGCACAATATTATGCACAGTCATTTTTGAAAATTTTAATATGCTCTATTGATAAATAAAAAAACCAATTGTACCATTGTTTTTGAAATTAAACGACCAAAACCAAACTAAGTGCGCCATTGATCTTGAAATAAAATTGTTGTAACAAAACCAAGTCCGCCATTTACCGCGATATAACATTTGCCATACAGATCTAAGTGCGCCATTTATAGCATATTGAAATGTATAATTTTTGTTATATTAAATTTTATAAATGAAAATAGTTCCTTTACCGTGTTTCCTATTTTTTCCATATTTTTTTGAATATATCTTATATGTACCATATATTATATATTTATTTCCATGAGAACTCAAATGAAAAAGTTTACAAATTCAAAAAAAAATGTGCTCAATTTATATTTACACGTACAATACAATGCGATGGTCAGTTCATATAATTAAATAAAATTTAATATTTAAAATATACAGTAACATTAGGAAAAGAAAAAAATATTATATTTTAATAACTACTACTATAGTTGTTGGCTATAGTATATAGTATTTTGGTAAAAAAGCTTGCTTTGTATAAATGCGTCCCGCTTCGAATCCAAGACGTTTCTAGACTGGTTCTCTACATAGATGTATTAGTTCGTCTGAATTAATGGTTATTCTGACACTTAGAAGTTTCATTTTATTGATTACTGTGGTTTTTTTAGGGAAACTTGGTATAACGAAATATCTATATGTAATAAAAAAATTTTTTTTTCGTCTTAAAAAATGTAATTTCTGTAATTATTTGTTAAAATCTCGTATTTCGATATTGTTTCAAATATAACTTAGTAGGGTTATTGCCATTTCGTAATCTCTTCCAACCAACTAGAAAGGTCTTAAGTAAGCCTTAAATGAAAATTACAAAGTAACTTTTTTCAAATATCTAATTACACTGGGGAATTTTTTTGTTTTTACTTCTTCTCAAACAAATTGACGTAATTATAATCGAGCATACACTACGTTACAATAATATGTATTTTTTATTATCCTGGCACGTCAGAATTCCGAGAAATACCTAAAAAACTGTTTTAGGGAAAATTTATTTTTAAATTAAATCTAATACTGGCAACACCGTAATCGCATTCCATAACTGTCATTTACCATTCAATACATGTTATGTCAAAGTGGTGTAAATAGATGTGTGATTTATTGATAATTATCAATGGGAATCGATCCCGCTAACCCCAGATTAGAAGACAACAGAGGTCATCTTGACATAAGGTTATGTCAAAGTGGTGTAAATAGATGTGTGATTTATTGATAATTATCAATGGGAATCGATCCCGCTAACCCCAGATTAGAAAACAACTAGACAACGGAGGTCATCTTGACATACTCGTAAGTTGAAAATTAAAAAAATCATTTAATAATTACATATTCAATGTTTGCCCTATTGTGTATTTCATAAACATCTCGTGATAGCATATTATTTGTAAATTATGTGTCATTCATTCCCCTTCAATTAAAACAACATTACTTAGCAATTAAAATATTCACTCAAACTGACATATCAACGAATATTTATGCAAATTACATCATGTCATATATAAGGATAAGCGCAGATTAATGATGATCAGTTGAATTAAATCGTAACATCTTCAAATGACAGTGCATGTTCTGAGATATGCCACCCTACCACATCTGCTATGCTCTCAAACCTGCATCCCTACAGAAACTGCCACACTCGAGTGGTTTCACGAGGGGATGCGTCCATTGAGAATTGCAAGAAAACGAGAAGGGGGTGAGAAAGTATCATTTTACATCAAGTTCGTTTCTGAATCCACACCCTTGAAAGGAATTTTATGGTTTGTTTACTACATATCACAAAATAGGGTTCTTTTACGATTAAATAATGTAAGATCGGTTTTATTTACGTCAGTACGTAAGAAAAGTTGTTGTCATAGTTACGGTTTAATATTTACGTTTTGATTATACGGTTAAGTATAATCAAAACGTAAATATTAAACTGTAAATATGGCAAGGTGAGGATATACAAGACCTGTGCCCGCCTCATAATGACATACAGCATAGAGTCCAGGGCCGACACTGTCAGAACCAAAAATCTCCTTCGAACCAGCGAAATGAAGATACTTAGGAGTATCGCTGACAAAACCCTTCGCGATAGAGTACGTAACACAGAAATCCGAAGGATGTGTGAAGTTGAAGATATTGTCAGATGAGAACGACAGAAGAGGTTCTGGAACGAACATGCATCCAGAATGGCGAAACCAAGAGCCGCAAGAATGGCCAGGGACAATATCCCCCAAGCAAGCAGACCTCCAAGACGACCTCCCAGAATATGGAGAGGCAGCTGGCAGTCGACGTCACAAGAGGGAAACGATGTTGCAGGACCATAACAGGCCTAAAATATTTATTGTCATACGGTTTAATAAAATAAATATGAATGGATTTAAAGGAGAGAAAATCAAAGCCCGCTAAATATATGCACAACCATCGGAGTCAATAGCGTGACAAACAGCAGAAGACGCCAATGAGCGTCGCAAATGTAAAGTTTTCGACTAGTGCCACATTAGCAAGAGATTGAAAATGAAGCCAATAAGTGTCGTGCTGAAGTAACACGGAAAATACGTGACTTTTGTCAACGTTCTGAGAAAAGATTTCAAGTTGGCCATCATGACAACTTTGACGAGAACGGAGTTGAAATTCAAAATATGACTTACTGAATACTGAATACCAATTCGCTCATTTCTCATTTTTCGCAACACAAAGATCTCATGATAAAGTGTTGAAACATTGCTGCCATTAAGTAACTGTTCTTTTTGAAGATGAAAATGAACCATGATATTAGTTATATCCACTTTTGATAGCGTTGTTAAGAAATTCAGGTTTTCAGGGCTACTAAACTTTTAAACAAACATTCATTCTTCTTATTTTTTCATGAATTACAGCTACAGTCTGTTTGACAAAAGCGTGTACGGAGAAACTCGAAAAATAATTTGGGATAAGGCATTCAAAAAAATATCCACATACTGCATGATATAAACCGTGAAGCTTTATTATTAATATTATAAGTTGTTCAGTCGCCTCCAGTTGTAACAATTGCCCGGCGTCTCCGAGGTCTACTTTCTACTCATTTTATAGCATAATCTAGGGGAAAAGACTTGTATATAAGTCGAATCTATCGAAATAACTGCTTGACGTTCTTGATCTTTTTCTTTCGGAGCTTGAACTTCATCAGTGCCCTACCATTTTCTATCAGATTTGCATCTGGTGACTGCGACGGTCAATCCATTACATCAACGACATTTTCCTGCTTCCAGTGGCAATTCAATTAGAAAGCAAAGCTGTAACGTGAAGTTGTTTTTTTAAGTAAGTACTCCGTTACACATCATCAAAATTACCGGACACACTGCTGTACTGGATCAAATGACACATTTGAAGTGAAACGATTGGGGCACACCGGCATATTTTTTTCACTTTTTTTGGTTTTTGAAAGAATAGCTATGGTTAAAGTCATATGTATCATTTTACCCTCGAATACTTGGAGGAAAAATATATGTGTCATTCGAGAGGAACAACATAGCGTGGGGTTCGAACAGACAATCTTCCGCACGGAAGTCCAGGCGTTACCGCTTGTCCATGCACCTCAGTAAGTAAGTTCAAAATTATCAACATCCGTTGCATAGTGGATGAACGCTTTTCTTCTACATTCTGAAGTTGATCACATTATAATGACTGTTTTTTTTTTTTTTTTAATAAAATCTTTTTGTTTCTTCCTCGTTGATATAAAGAAATTTTTCAAGGTGATTACTTGCCAGTTTTTTTAACATGACAAATCTAAAAGCCAGTTTTTTAACATAACATATTTTGAACACTACAAACAGGGAAGGTTTAATAAAACGAACGATTTTTTTTTCTTTGACAATACTTCATGACTTTTAAAAACAATTTTAACATACTTCAAAGTATAAAGTAACTTCAAAGAACAAAGTAAAGGGCAAGTTTGCAAATAATTGATCGATAACGTACGCGCCTTTGGAGTGAACTTTGGTAACCAAAAGACGCTAGAAAGTCAACATTTATTTTATTGTATTACATTTTTGTTATACATACGAGTACACTATATAACCTCGAGAACCAATTGTCATTTAGCCCTATTTTCTGACCAGTTGTCATTTAGTACTATTTCGCCGATTTATCAAAGAGGCTTTAAATGCAAATCAGACTGGGATCAATTTAGAATAAACTAAGTTTAAACGAGAATTAATTCTCAGGAAAAGAAGCGTCTTATCAACTAACACACCGAGGTGAACGTCAATAATTTGTTAAGTATTTTTTTCGTGTAAGCTGTGGGGTAAATTGAGTTTTATAAAATTATAAAAGTGGCCTAGTTAGGTCGACGCTGGTTTTTCAAAATATCTGAGGTTGCGGGTACGATTCTCTGTCGTAATATATTTTATAAACATGTTTTAAAATACATATTTACCATAAGTAATTACTTTTAAAAAAATATGCAAACTTACACTTACACCCGTGGTCTGTAATTTAGTCTTCCAATCTACATATTTTAAACAAAGTTGTATTGCATTACACTTTTGTTTAATACAGTCTAGTCGGCGGGTTTATTGCTATGTGGCAATATCTTCTAACCAACCAGAAATATGTTTAAGAAGCCTTAAATGCATACCTTTTTTTTCGTTTTAATTTGGTATATTGTTTATAGTTAAGGCATTAACGTTGTGGAGGTTTAAAGACATTGTAATTTATTTTATCAAACACTGTTTATTCCACTTTTTTGTAACGGTATAACCCTATCGGTTTCAAGTCTTTCACCTCATCTTCAGGGGAGCACAAACAAGACTTGTTTGTGATCCCTTGAAGATTTTATTTATTTATTTATTTATTTTTTCAAAACAGGCTTAGCCCAATTACATTGAAAAATACAAGACATTAAAAAAGAAGAAAAATTACAGGGAAATTTTTTTTTTTTTTAAATTATATAAAGTAAAAAATAATGCATATGTATACAAACGAGTATTTACACACAAACGTATGTTACATATATATTCAGTCACTTAAGTATGTTGATGAGTGCTTTCTAACGCGCTTAATCTAAGAAGAAAATTTACTTTTGCTTTTGGTAACGTGATATGAAATATGTCAATATCCGAAGCAGTCCCGTTAAGAAGAGTTAAGGCCCTTCCAACAGGCATAGCGGCTGGAAGACCCGTTCTTGCGTATGTTATTGAGAACAGTTCCTGCCGGCGCAGTCTAGTGTAATTGTTAGGAACATTTAACGCTAATCTTTGTAGTAATGCTGGACAGCTCACAACTCCTCGAACGAGTTTGACAACGTATACCAAGAGACGCAGATCTCTTCTTACGCTCAAGGAGTTATACCCGAGCATGCCCAGCAGAAACTGCGTAGGATATAGCCACGGATAGACACCAAACTCACTCATGTAGAGATATCGTAGATATTTTTTTTGTACTTTCTCCACCATGAGCGAGTTCTGCGCCCCCACCGGGCTCCAAATGCAAGCATTGCTTTCTAGTTTGCTACGGATCAATGAATTAAACAACGTTTTGAGCACCAATTGGTTTTCAAACGACTTAGAGATTCTCATAACAAATCCTAGAGTTTTATAAGCTGAGTTGCACATAACTTCTATGTGAGGACCAAACGCGAGATTGCTGTGGAACAAGACACCCAGATCTTTAATATTATCTGTGCGGGGAATAGGTATAGATTCTAGTGTATATCTATGGAATTTCAAGACGTGTGAGCGATGATACGACATAATTTTGCACTTTGATGCGTTGAAATATAATTTATTATTGTGGCTCCACTCACAAACGTTGTTGAGATCTGCCTGTAGGTCTAAGCAGTCGGTATAAGAACGAATTTTTTGAAAGATTTTGAGGTCATCAGCAAATAGAAGAAACGTGGATTTTTTTATAACTCTACCTATATCATTAATAAAAATAAGAAATAAGGTAGGTCCAAGATTAGACCCCTGCGGAACACCTGAGTAGGCAGTGAAGTAATCGGAGTTGTAGATTCCATGTGAAACAAATTGTTTTCTATCTGTAAGATAATCTGACAGTAGCCTTAGTAAGTTACCTGGGATCCCAAGTTCACTCATTTTTTCTAATATTTTTTTGTGATTGACGCGATCAAAAGCTTTTGCAAAGTCATGATACGAACAATCAATCTGATTGCCACTATCTACAGCCCTTGAAACATAGTCGGTGAAGACCATCAGATTGGATTCAGTAGATCTGCCTCTTCTGAAGCCATGCTGCTCATCAATTATGTATGGGTCCACTAACGACCTTAGTGTGCGATCCATAAACATTTCTAGGAGCTTAGCTATTGAAGAAAGTATGGCGATAGGTCTGTAGTTGGTTATATCGTCCTTAGAACCATTTTTAAATATGGGAATAACTCGAGTCTTTTTCCATTCACTTGGAAAAGTATGGACTCGGAAGACAAGATTAAATATGTAAGCAAGAGGTGCAGAAAGCAATTCACTACAGCCCTTAAGAAAAAATGTAGGTACTCCGTCCGGCCCGACTGCTTTCGTGTTTTTCATCAACTTTATTTGTTTGAGTATATCAAATTTAGTGATGCTTAGCTTAAATCCCGAGGAAGTATGGTGTTCATCAAAAACAAATGCCTCGGAGTCCCTACAATAAACTGTTGAAAAATAATTTGCGAATGCAGAAGATATTTCGGGACCAGTTATTTGATTCCCATCCCAATTCATAACATTAAGCACTGGAGAATCGTTACGCATGGATTTAATATGATTCCAAAATAGTTTTGGTTCACGTACCTAAGTTCCTTATGAAGTCTTTATAGGCCGTGCGAATGTTATGTTTGAGCTGAGCGCGAAGATGAGGTGAAAGCCTTGAAACCGGTAGGGTTATACCGTTACAAAAAAGTGGAATAAACAGTGTTTGATAAAATAAATTACAACGTTCTAGTTTGGTTTTAATTAAGGTTCTCGAAAGCCTTCCTAATCGGTCGAAAGGGATTTTCATATTGTAATGTACTCATCAGGTTGTAATATATACAACTTTAGTGTAATAAATACAATATATTGTATATAGTTAAGGCATTAACACTGTGGAGGTTTAAAAACGTTGTAATTTGTTTTATCAAACACTGCCTACTCCTTCCCTCCATCCACAACCCGAATTTTTACCGTTAAAAACGTGTATGCCGGTACCAGTTCGAACAAAATTCAATCTTGTTGGTTCCCCTGATGATGTGGTGAAAACCTTGAAACCAGTAGGGGTATACCGTTATATATAGTTAAAGTGGAATAAATAATGTTTGATAAAACTAATTATAATATAATAAATACAACAAAATCTACAGTGGAAGGTTACGCATGCCGATTATGGAGGAGTCGTGAATTCAGGAAATTATCTTCTACGTCTGTTCTTAATGAATTCAGTAGTTTTTGAGTTTTTCACTTCCAAATGGATATATAGATAAGATTAAATATGTAACTAGCCATGATTGTACTGTACATAAATATGTAACTAGCCATGATTGTACTGTACATAAATATGTAACTAGCCATGATTGTACTGTACATAAAGAATATATAAAACAATACAACATGAGGCACATTTTAAGATAAAAATAGGAGGCTATATTCTATTCTTTTGGTCGAGATTTTGTTGGTTTAAAAACAATGTGACATTAAATTAGAAGTAAAGGGTTGTTTCACGGGCTTCGGGTCCGCAACGCGCACATTTCATCATTAACTGGCTGATTCAACCCCCATGTAATCTTCCCTCCGAAGAAATTGTAAAATTTCACCCCCGATTTAAAGCTCAACAAACCAAGAGATGATCGCGCATGCCCATCTTCTGTCAACAGCAACGCCTTCTACAGTCTAACAATGAGTTTGTAAAATCAACTTGTGTACTTATTGTGAGATAAATTTAATTTTTATATTTCGCCATATAAAACGCAAATTATTGTCATTTCGAGAACGTTGTTAGTACTTGTATTTCTATCAATTTAAATAACCACCGTAAAAATATTAATATTTAAGATTTTTTTTGTTATATTTACAAACAAATAAGTAAGTTTTTTTCCTAAAAAAATGCATTTCTTTAATTTAAACTCCTTGAATAATTATTGGAAAATAAACTCGAGTGAAGTAAATCTGGCTGATATGCAAGAAAAATTAGGAAATGGCAAAAAAGTGATAAGAGTAAGGTAAATGTAGCAGAAATGAGAGCGTTGTGTGGAATGTGTCTAAAAAAGTATAAAATCATAAAGATTGAGGAGATTAGGAAAGAATTTAGATTGAAATAATGTACTGTGCTTAAGATAAAGAAAGAAGTCAAGGGAAAATAATGAATGAGGAAAGGTTTAAAATAATTGTCTTTACTAGTAGTATGGAAGGAACAAGAAGTTTAAGAATACCTGGAAACACCTATCACGACCAAAAACTTTTATAATATAAAATAAGTGTATTATATGAGGCAGAAGAGAATGATGGGGAGATCTGTTTTTTTTCTGTTTACCCTAATAGGTATGTGGCGTAATGTTGTGGATGATGGAAAATAAGCTTTTTGAAATAATAACTTACTGTCAATTATAATACGAGTACAATTCTGATCGCATATCTTTCGAGCGCGAATAAAGAACGTGTGACTCATGAGAATGGACTGTGCAAGCAATCTGAAACATAGAATTATCCACTTGAAATTTTAGAACACTGAAAGTGATAGTTTATGTTTATTAATAACTGAGGCCAAGGATGAATGTATACGGTTATGAAAAAAATATTGTATGCATAAATCATTTTAAAATTATAATGAGCGATGATTTTTTATAGCAAAACTTTTAAAAATACTATATAGTCATCAAAATTAAATTGAAAAAAATAATCTGTGTTTTTTTCCATAAAAAATATATATATATATATATATATATATATAATATTATATATTAATGGAAATTATGTATATATGTACCACTGGACTAAAACTGTAATTTAATCTAAGCCATCTTTAGAAGTATTTTAAAGTTAAATTTATTATTATGTTCACAAAAAACCAAGCAATTTATTTAAATGAAATTAAATTCTTAAAAAAATGTATTTGATTGATGCCACTACTAACCAATTTTATATAACCAAGAGTATATTTTGAAATAAACGAATAAACAAAAAAAGTTTAAATTAGGTACATCCGATGTGTTTCCGTTGCAAAGCAAAGAGCTTCAGGAAGTTTCAGGCTCCACTATGACAGCTTCCGTCCTACGACAGTCGTAGCGCACCCTTCCGTCGTAGTGGTCGCGTTTGCTGCTGTAGCGGGCACGCCCCCTCTACGATATCGGTCTTTGTTGGACGAAACTTTTAACTGTGGATCATTTCCAACAAACCAAGTGCACTGAAACATTTTTTAAGTAAGTTCAGGAAAAAAGCTTTTAATATAGCTCTGATGGGGAAGAGTGTTGAAATAGAAAGTTTATTTTAGTTTTCTTGTACTTAAAAGTGAAAATAGTAAATAAACATTTTTTTTGATAAATAACAATTTCTGTCGAATATTATTCGAATAAAACAAGATTTTTTTTTCCATGTATTGGAATTAACAAATTATTTTTTTAGTACAACTGTGAAGTGTTTTTTTTGTTTGTAGAAGTATAGAAAAAACTTTCGCAAAATGTGAATACATTAATTATTTATGTGGCTCTGTCGATTTGCGAGGAGAAAATAAATAAAATACTTGAAAATGAATACTTACTCAGAATTTGTGGAGTTTTTACATTAATAAAAATAGTTTCTACATCATTTCTGAAGATAAAAGGAAAAAACATGTTTTTCTCAGTGAATTTATGGAATGTCCTACTTTTGATGATTCTGTTTGAACTGGGTAAGATATTTGTTTCTCTTACAAAGATTTATAATACTTTCTTTGTTTTAGATTATTTTCGGTAGCTTAGAGGTTTACCATTTATTTTTCATGAAAAGGTTCAAGCGCGACCATGAACAAAACAATTATCGGAATAACAAAACGTTATTGTTTTCTTTTAGAAAAAAAATTAAGCATTCATTAAAAAACATTGTGATTTTGGTTTTGATTTCTCGTTTTTATTTCCTAATATATTGCTTTGTTTTTTTTGTCAGGAAATATAACATATCGTAATTTGAGCGACGTGACTTGATTTTATTTGATACACTGTTTTTTCATCCAATATTCGTGAAACATTTCAAAGAAATTAATTTTTTAAAGTTATTTTACATCAAAATAGATCCATTTTATTAATAAAAATATTAAATATTTGTAGATTTAAATTCATTTTAAAAATAAATCAGGTTAAAGAAATCACAAAATTATTGGTTGATTTTTTAAGTGCAAAATAATTCTTTTTCAGTTCAGTTTTAGCTTACGATTTATTTTCAAATTGACAGTGTTGTTTGTCAAATTAAATTAAATTTCAAAAGCGTTTCTTGTGTAATATCCAAAGGAGAAAACAAAACTTTCTTATCTTCAACTTCAACAGTCCTGTAGAAAATAGAGAATATCTGAAATAAATTTACCGCTACAAAACAACATAAGATTATGAATAAAATGTTTCATAAAATATCAGCCCTCATTTCAATATTTTCACAACAGACACTCGTCACC
The DNA here is from genome assembly GCA_949825065.1 of Odontocerum albicorne. Classification (NCBI taxonomy): domain Eukaryota; kingdom Metazoa; phylum Arthropoda; class Insecta; order Trichoptera; family Odontoceridae; genus Odontocerum; species Odontocerum albicorne. The sequence continues at coordinate 6,042,898 of OX463849.1, forward strand.
CTTAAAAATTCACTCTACGGGTATTAATAATCCTTATACCATATAATATGTTAAATATTATAAAAAATAAATAATTCATCTGACAAGTTGACGACCTCCGTGGCCTGGTGGTAAGACACTTGTCTGCCGATACGGAGGTTGCGGGTTCGATCCCCGCTGGAACCCAGATTTTTAAAATGAGATTCCAGCCTGGTTAATACTTAGGGCCTATAAAAACATATTTCTGGTTGGTTGGAAGAGATTGCCACATGGCAATAAACTCGCCAGGTTAAAAAAAAGAAAAAAAAGAGAAAGGAGCTTGATACTTGAGTCAATAAAAATTATGTTAAATTTAAAGGTCGAAATGTGAACAATCTTTATGTGCATAAGTATATATCATATTTCATTTATATTATTTGACATGAAGTAAACTGATTCAAACAAATAACTAAATATTGTTTCTATAATTTATATAAAAGATTTGTAGAAATAATTTTTCATCATAAATGAAAAAAAAAATATTTGGAGAACGACCAATGAGGGGTGCATCAAATTTCACGTAAACTATTCCTTTCGAGCTTTTCTTCCCTTTCATCAGTTTTTCAAAAACCATTTTCTTCCGAAGACTATGAAATCACTCGTTCTTTTTATTAATATATTCACCCTTCACGAAGGACCTTTAGGTGTCCCTTGCGAGGACGAGATGTTATCTTTCTCCGTTTTATTCCTATATTTTTCTTGTCTCTATTTTTGCATGAAGCTGACGAAGATGTTCAACGTCAAATATTGGCAGACGAGACGTGTTTTCACTTATTTCATATCCAATTCAAACGGACCGTGCATTTTTTTTATAAATTTTGTCAAAACAGGACATGTTGTTTGAGGCATATGCTTTAATATTGTACGAGTATGTTAAGGTATTGTTCCATATCCTTCTGTATTCTCAGTTTTGAGATATTTAATTCTTAGAAATAGGTATTTTAAAACACGGTTTTATTCCTTTTTCATATATGTATTTATTTGTTCTCATTTTTAAATTTATATTTACTCCAGTGAAACGCAAAGATCGGCACATTGCTCTTTCATTGTAAGATATAAATAATGTTTCCTAATAAGTAAGTTTCTTCCATACGTTTACACAATTCATCATGATCATCAGCATTGCATGACTCTCTCGTACCAATAATAAATGTCTCAAAATAAGAGCCATAATTTCAAATATAAAACACTGTAAAAGTGAGGTGAAATAAAATCCGTTTTAAGAAATAAACGTCTGACTACAGTGATACATGAAACAATCGAATAGTCAGCGTCAGATATAAATTAGTGATATATTTCATTTACGTTTTTGGGTTATAAAGTAGTGACATATTTCATTCATGTTTTTGGGTTAGTATTATTTTTTGCACAAGGTGTAATATTGTATATTATTTATAATTAAGGCATTAACATTCTGGAGGTTTAAAGACATTGTAATTTGTTAAATTATCAAACACTGCTTATTCCACTTTATGTAACGGTATAACCCTACCGGTTTCAAGATTTTCATCTCATCATCAGAGGAGCACAAACAAGACTTGTGGGTAGCTATTGTTACTAGACAATCAGTACATAGGGTTAAAGAATGAGATGCCAATTTTTTTTATTAACAATATGCTATTTGTTTTATAAAATACTGTTTATTCCACTTTATGTAACGGTATAACCTTACCGGTTTCAAGATTTTCTCCTCATCATCACAGGAGCACAAACAAGACTTGTGGGTAGCTATTATGACTAGAGAATCAGTACATATGGTTAAATAATGAGTTGCAATTTTTTTTAATAAACAATGTGCTATTTGTTTTATAAAATACTGTTTATTCCACTTTATGTTACGGTATAACCCTACCGGTTTCAAGATTTTCACCTCATCATCAGAGGAGCACAAACAAGACTTGTGGGTAACTATTGTTACTAGACAATCAGTACATATGGTAAAAGAATGAGTTGCCAAGTTTTTTATAAACAATATGCTATTTGTTTTATAAAATACTGTTTATTCCACTTTATGTAACGGTATAACCCTACCGGTTCACCTCATCATCAGAGGAGCACAAACAAGACTTGTGGGTAGCTATTGTTACTAGACAATCAGTACATATGGTTAAGGAATGAGATGCCATTTTTTTTTTATAAACAATACGCTAATTTATTTTATCAAACACTGTTTATACCACTTTATGTAACGGTATTCTCCTACCGGTTTCAAGGTTTTCACCTCATCAAACAACACCTTGTGCTCCCCTGATGTTCAGGTGAAAACCTAGAAACCGGTAGCGTTATACCGTTACATTAAGTGGAATACACAGTGTTAACAAAGTGTAATATTTTCTTACGTAATTTTCAAAGTAGTTTTTCTTCCTAATACGTGATTTAACGAATTACTTAACTATAACATCATCTGAAAACTATTTGTGATCACGAAAAAAAATCATTTTCAATTTTTCGTGAGTAGACTGTAAAGTTTTTTTTTTGTTTAATTTAATAAAACCTGTAAGATGTGTAATGCTCGTGTTTTTCTGGTTATCAAAACATAAAGATAATAATTTTCTGGTAATCAAAACATAAAGATAATAATTTTCTGGTAATCAAAACATAAAGATAATAATTTTCTGGTAATCAAAACATAAGATAATAATTTTCTGGTAATCAAAACATAAAGATAATAATTTTCTGGTAATCAAAACATAAAGATAATAATTTTCTGGTAATCAAAACATAAAGATAGTAATTGAAGCAAATCAATCAAACATGGCTAGTTATCTGGCTTTACTTTCAAAACAGCAGGCTCTTATGATAAATTATTCCTATTTAAAAAGTTTACACTGGTTTATGTGTGGCGAATGGATTGATTTCGAGCTTTTTCTTTTTGTATTCAAGTCTTTTAATGGGATGTGTCCATTATATCTTTCGAATATATGCCTGAAAAATGTTCAATTGCTCCTTCATCTAATACATTAGTTGTTCTAAATCGATCCATTAAGGTCGGGTATTATGAAAGAGTTTTTGCCGTTGCTGGTCCTATAGCATAAAATGGTCTATCCTTTTGTGTAATGGTGACATGTACAGCTTTAGGAATCACTAAAATACTTTTTGGAAGGTTTATTCACAACTAATGATGGTATATGAACATTACATACATAACATACACTACACCACATGGAAGAACTAGAAAAAATTATTGACAATTTGTCTTCCCTTGCGTTTACCGTTGTTGATTCTGTTGCGTGGAATGATCTGCCTCCTAGTGTAAGATATATGGGTGACGTGTGCAGTTTTAGGCAGCACTTGAAGACAACTATTTTGGGAGGTCTAACCAAAACATATTATGGATATGAATACTGTACAAATACACTGCACTACACCTAAAGTTGAATGTATGACTATCAAATGCCGGAAGATCTACAAAGGTTAATTTGTGGATTTTATGCGGTTTTTTTTTTACCAAATATGTGTTTCAATTTTAATTTACAATATTTGTATCCATTTTTTTTTTGTTTTGTTCAATTTTATTTCAAGTAAAAGATAAAAATAGTGTTCTACTTCATACAAGACGTATTGTTTCTCGTTGATTCCAATTAACAAATAAAAGTAGTGTGATATTTTATACATGGCGTAGTATTTCTAATTGATTCCAATTGACAAATAAAAGAAGTGTGCTATTTTATACACGACGTAGTATTTCTAATTGATTCCAATTAACAAATAAAAGTAGTGTGCTATTTTATACACGACGTAGTATTTCTAATTGATTCCAATTAACAAATAAAAGTAGTGTGCTATTTTATACACGACGTAGTATTTCTAATTGATTCCAATTAACAAATAAAAGTAGTGTGCTATTTTATACACGACGTAGTATTTATAATTGATTCCAATTAACAAATAAAAATAGTGTGCTATTTTATACACGACGTAGTATTTCTAATTGATTCCAATTAACAAATAAAAGAAATGTGCTATTTTATACACGACGTAGTATTTCTAATTGATTCCAATTAACAAATAAAAGTAGTGTGCTATTTTATACACGACGTAGTATTTCTAATTGATTCCATTTAACAAATAAAAGTAGTGTGCTATTTTATACACGACGTAGTATTTCTAATTGATTCCAATTAACAAATAAAAGTAGTGTGCTATTTTATACACGACGTAGTATTTATAATTGATTCCAATTAACAAATAAAAGTAGTGTGCTATTTTATACACGACGTAGTATTTCTAATTGATTCCAATTAACAAATAAAAGTAGTGTGCTATTTTATACACGACGTAGTATTTATAATTGATTCCAATTAACAAATAAAAGTAGTGTGCTATTTTATACACGACGTAGTATTTCTAATTGATTCCAATTAACAAATAAAAGAAGTGTGCTATTTTATACACGACGTAGTATTTATAATTGATTCCAATTAACATATAAAAGTAGTGTGCTATTTTATACACGACGTAGTATTTCTAATTGATTCCAATTAACAAATAAAAGTAGTGTGCTATTTTATACACGACGTAGTATTTATAATTGATTCCAATTAACATATAAAAGTAGTGTGCTATTTTATACACGACGTAGTATTTCTAATTGATTCCAATTAACAAATAAAAGTAGTGTGCTATTTTATACACGACGTAGTATTTCTAATTGATTCCAATTAACAAATAAAAGAAGTGTGCTATTTTATACACGACGTAGTATTTATAATTGATTCCAATTAACATATAAAAGTAGTGTGCTATTTTATACACGACGTAGTATTTCTAATTGATTCCAATTAACAAATAAAAGTAGTGTGCTATTTTATACACGACGTAGTATTTCTAATTGATTCCATTTAACAAATAAAAGTAGTGTGCTATTTTATACACGACGTAGTATTTATAATTGATTCCAATTAACATATAAAAGTAGTGTGCTATTTTATACACGACGTAGTATTTCTAATTGATTCCAATTAACAAATAAAAGTAGTGTGCTATTTTATACACGACGTAGTATTTCTAATTGATTCCATTTAACAAATAAAAGTAGTGTGCTATTTTATACACGACGTAGTATTTATAATTGATTCCAATTAACAAATAAAAGAAATGTGCTATTTTATACACGACGTAGTATTTCTAATTGATTCCAATTAACAAATAAAAGTAGTGTGCTATTTTATACACGACGTAGTATTTCTAATTGATTCCATTTAACAAATAAAAGTAGTGTGCTATTTTATACACGACGTAGTATTTATAATTGATTCCAATTAACAAATAAAAGAAGTGTGCTATTTTATACACGACGTAGTATTTCTAATTGATTCCAATTAACAAATAAAAGTAGTGTGCTATTTTATACACGACGTAGTATTTCTAATTGAATCCAATTAACAAATAAAAGTAGCGTGCATACTACATAAAAGACGTAGTAATATATTTCTCATAAATTCCAATTAACAACTTAAAGTAGAGTGTTACTTCATGCAAGACTTAGTATTTATCATTAATTCCAATTAACAAATGAAAGTAGAGTGTTACTTCATACAAGACTTAGTATTTCTAATTGATTCCAATTAACAAATGAAAGTAGAGTGTTACTTCATACAAGACTTAGTATTTATCATTAATTCCAATTAACAAATGAAAGTAGAGTGTTACTTCATATACGACTTAGTATTTTCATTAATTCCAATTATCAAATGAAAGTTGAGTGTTACTTCATACAAGACTTAGTATTTATCATTAATTCGAATTAACAAATGAAAGTAGAGTATTACTTCATACAAGACTTAGTATTTATCATTAATTCCAATTAACAAATGAAAGTAGAGTGTTACTTCATACAAAACTTAGTATTTATCATTAATTCCAATTAACAAATGAAAGTAGAGTGTTACTTCATACAAGACTTAGTATTTATCATTAATTCCAAATAACAAATGTAAGTTGAGTGTCACTTCATACAATACTTAGTGTTTATCATTAATTCCAATTAACAAATGAAAGTAGAATGTTACTTCATACAAGACTTAGTATTTATCATTAATTCCAATTAACAAATGAAAGTAGAGTGTTACTTCATACAACACTTAGTATTTATCATTAATTCTAATTAACAAATGTAAGTATAGTGTTACTTCATACAAGACTTAGTATTTATCATTAATTCCAATTAACAAATAAAAGTAGTGTGCTACTTCATACAAGACTTAGTATTTCTCATTGATTCCAATTAACAAATTAAAGAAGTGTGCTATTTCATTCAAGACGTTGTATTTCTTATTGATTACTTCATACAGACGTAGTATTTCTCATTATTTCCAATAAACAAATAAAATGGTCAGGTTACTTCATACAAGACTTTGTGTTTCTCATTGATTCCAATTAACAAATTAAAGAAGTGTGCTATTTCATTCAAGACGTTGTATTTCTTATTGATTCCAACTGACAAATAAAATAGTGTCCATCTAAAAAATGATGCAGTATTACTTATAGTCACAAAAAAATAACTTGTACGTTTACGATAGCATTTTTGCTAACAAAATGAAGAAATATATATACGAGGAATTTAAACAAGAGAAATTACAATGTCTCCACATTTGCTAAAACCTCCTTTACACGCCTCTTCTATCTTCTCTTTCTCCCTATCCAGCGTCTCTCAGTTAGACCATTAGAGACGAGACAAGTACTCGTCTAATCAAGCTCTAAACGCGTTTCATTTGTCGCCCTCACAATTGTAGAGTGGCACATTTGGAAGGGCTCGGTTCTAGAGGATAATTGTAGCTGTCTGTTGTCCGCTTTGGGGTAATTGTGAGTTATTATATAACAAGATGTATAATTTGGAAAGATATTTGGATTAGCTCATTTTAAGAAACTAGATATATTAATAGTTAAACATACAGAGAAACCACAGTGCTATATCATCGTTGTAATAGGCAGCGAGGATACAGCCTCATTTATAAAAGGAGCAGCAACACTAGCGCATGTTTAGCGATTGTTAAAGTTGTTACCTCCCTTATTAGCCACTTTTCCCCTGCCCTCTCCTGCACTTATTATAATTAGAAAAATTATATTTTAGCCCTTATTTAGTTCAACTCCACCTGACGAGGTAGACGGAGGTCTTTGGAACTGGCAGTGAACTCAAATAAAGCAACAAATAAAATAAAAACAATTAGTGTTTTATTTATTTTATTAAAAATGAATGTTGAACATATATGTTTTTTCTAAGATTCTTGCAACAAAAATTGATACCACATGAATTTAATTATCAGATTGGGAGACTTTTATCGGGAATATCTGAAATCGAGTCCAACACCTGCTGGTGGAAGTCAAGCACTTTAACAAAAATATCACAGAGGTTGTATTTTAGTTGTGTTAAACCCCTCGTTATGACTATCAAAATACTTTGTTTACATAAAAAAATATCAATCAAAAAGTTTTAAGAATTTTAGAAAATCTAGTGACGTAAAACAAACGACAAACAGCTCAATAGTTACATAATGGGCTGTACGAGTATGTCATATACATTTATTTTAATTCTAATTTCATAAAAAATACACGTTTTACAGGCCTAGTGGAAAGTTAATGTCGAGTGGGAGTATTTGACGATTGCTATATGATGTTAACAAGATAGTGCTAGAGGAGAATGTGGATAAATTACTGAGTCTGAAAAGTAAATTGTATGAGATATGCGAGTTTAGGAATTCTGTTAAAAATATGTATTTTGTCAGACGATGGAAGAGCTACATTTCAAAGTACAGACTTGTTGATAAGGAGGGATGAATGTGAACTTAAGGCATGTATTAAGTAAAATAAAAAAAACACCCTGGTATGGGCATGGTAGGGCTTAGAACGATTTTATAATGAAAGAATAAAAAAAATACAGTTCAAATATGAGTGGAAGATGTGATGGAAGAAGACCAAAGAAAATATGGTTGTATAAAGTAAATATTTTGATTGAAGATAATGTATGAGAAAGTGTATGGATGTAGAAGAGACCAAATATGTGTGTCGCGATGGAATATTCAGACGCTATCGTCTCTCGACCTATCCCAAAAGAAAAATGGCGTAATGGTATGTATATAACATATATACCGGACAACTATTTTACGTATATGCATAAACAACAGATATTTATTCATTTAAAAAATATACCATCCACAAAACGCGTTTTTTTGGTTTGGTTTGAAATATCAAATTATGGTCCCTTTGACTCATATGTGCAAAAATATTAATCCAGTTAAAAATGTACTTTAAACTGGAATTCCGCCTAAAAATATATATTACCTTACATTTATATAAAAGTAATGCCTCAAATTGGAGATTATACCATGTACGAGTATAAACAAGTAACATGTGGATTTCGCCTTTTTTCAAATATTTATTTATTTAACACTTTTATTGCAATACAATCTGGCGGGTTTATTGCCAGGCGACAATCTCTTCCAACCAACCAGACAAAAGTAAATGAAGCAAGTTACATGGTCGCCTAAATCATTCAAATGACTATCCATCCACACGAAATCCATAAACACATACGTGAGCACATGCCCATGAACCCCACAAAGACGGATAATCACCCGAACATTATTTTTCATATAAAGTGAGATATCTTCAATCAAAAGGAAAGGAAGGGATGGTGGAGAGGAAAGGACAAGAAAAATCAGGAATGAAACACGTTATTTTACTGACTAGAAATTAAGAGTTTTTTTAGTTTGTACCTGCCTGTATACTTACCTAAATGAATTGTCAAAAATAACGAGTGAATTGTTAAAACACAAATAAATTAAATTAATTATTGTTGATCATAAACATACAGGGTCATTGACCGATCAAGAATTCAATGATTGTTACACACTACGAACAACAACAATATTTACTATTTACAGCGCGCAAATTGGCTAGCCATCTCCAAATATAAATAATTAACCTACCGCCCGTTCATGTGATAGAGCAAGGCAGATATATATACCCCATGTATTCATTCACTGGTATAAATTGTCCGCACTCTGCGAAATAAACATACTTTTATTGTCGTCCATTCAACTGTCAAGACTTATTATTTATCGCTTGTTGTCACTTTCGTTTTTATCCATCCGCATTCCTGAGTCTATAAGTAAACAAATATCAATCAAAATCATCACAACAGTTAAACATAAGCAATCCGTTATAAGTTGCTTCCTACAGCATGCCAAGGACGGAGCGAGTCTTATATTGGTTTGTAACTGATTCCAGAGTCTCACTGCATGGACAGTAAAGGACGACGTAAATAATGAGGAGCGGTGAACTGGAAAGGCCAATAAACAATCTCTGTTTGAGCGTAGCGCTAATCCATGATTGGAAAGAAGCTGAAAATTTTCGGCGGGATAAGAGGGTGCGGCGAGACAGTTAAGGGTGTTATACAATAGAGACAGTATGTGAATTTGGCGTCTATTTCTAACATTCAACCAGTTCAATGCCTTCTGGTATGAAGTTATATGGTCGTACTTTCGTAGATTGAAAATGAATCTTAGACACACATTTTGAAGACGCTGTAATTTGTCCAGCTGTTCCTCTGTAACATCCAAGTAACATACGTCCGCATAGTCCAGAATTGGAAAGAGCAGAGATTGTACGAGCAAATTTTGGTTTTAGTTGGTAGGAAGCTTTGCAACACTTTAAGGGAATGAAGGCTGAAGAAGATCCTTCGGCTTACCTCATTTATTTGATCTCACCATGAGAGAGTGTATAATATTCACGTCCATATAAAAATTATAACGTCATAAACCGTGATCTTATAGCTAACATTAATTTTAAGTAAAGCGTCTAAAATTATGTTTTCATTTCGTTAATATGGTCCTTATCATAAATTCTTAAAGCTCTCTTAAGTACCATGAAAAGAGCGATAAATTAATCAGCCAAACGGAAGACTACAGTTTATAAAACCTGCTGATCGTTTTGGAAGTTTGAAATCTTTGCCAAAGAAAATTGTAGTTGGATCCGTCTAGAGTATATGCTAGCTAAAGTGCAACAATTTGTGCACAATAAATCAGTACCCTGTATTATATTTTATTTTATTATATCGAATACAACTTGAAGGGATCGTTGTCATGTGGCAATCACTTCCAATGAATCAGAAAGCTGTTGAAGAGGTCTTGAGTGAAAAACAGACTGGATTTTTGAGATCTGAGTTCCAACGGGAATCGAACCCATCAATCTCGGATTGGGACACAAGCATCTCATCAACTAGGCTTGGAGGTTGTTTGTGGGAATGTACTCATAGGTATCACATACTCGATCACGAGGGATATTTTTTTGTATCGTTAACCTGAATATCCATGACTGTGAGATACAAACTTTACAACAAAATAATAAGAAGAAATAATTACTCATTAAAAATTTAAAGGTGACATATATTACTTGCATATATTGACGGCCCTTAATGCCTGCCTTCTGACTTAGTTAGGTAGTCAGTGGTGCAATTTTATAGTCTGCGATAGTTGATCGACAGCCAGTATGTGTAGTCAAAAAGTCACTACAAAATAGTAGTTATAAAAAAAAGATAAAAATCATAAAATATTACCAATAGATAAAGTTAAAATTGTAGTTATAAAAAATATAAAAATCATAAAATATCACCAATAGATGGAGTTAACGTGTATATAAATGGACGTCTATTTTCGTCAAAGTAATTGTAGGTAGTTCATGGAATATGAAGTATCCGCCTCCAACACTACATCTCGAAGGCATCTATCATGTTTGTTTCCTTCGTTCTCATCGACCATATTTCCACTCCCTACAGTGCTATGAAGAATAAAAGAGATTTAACTAGACGAATTTTGGTTCTTTTGAGTATAGACGTCATAAAGTCACTACAGAATAATAGTTAAAAAAATATAAAAATCATAAAATATCACCGACAGATGGAGTTAACGTGTATATAAACGGACGTCTATTTTCGTCAAAGTAATTGTAGGTAGTCATAAAGTCACTACAGAATAATAGTTATAAAAAAATATAAAAATCATTAAATATCACCAATAGATGGAGTTAACGTGTATATAAATGGACGTCTATTTTCGTCAAAGTAATTGTAGGTAGTCATAAAGTCACTACAGAATAATAGTTATAAAAAAATATAAAAATCATTAAATATCACCAATAGATGGAGTTAACGTGTATATAAATGGACGTCTATTTTCGTCAAAGTAATTGTAGGTAGTCATAAAGTCACTACAGAATAATAGTTATAAAAAAATATAAAAATCATTAAATATCACCAATAGATGGAGTTAACGTGTATATAAATGGACGTCTATTTTTGTCAAAGTAATTGTAGGTAGTCATAAAGTCACTACAGAATAATAGTTATAAAAAAATATAAAAATCATTAAATATCACCAATAGATGGAGTTAACGTGTATATAAACGGACGTCTATTTTCGTCAAAGTAATTGTAGGTAGTCATAAAGTCACTACAGAATAATAGTTATAAAAAAATATAAAAATCATTAAATATCACCAATAGATGGAGTTAACGTGTATATAAATGGACGTCTATTTTCGTCAAAGTAATTGTAGGTAGTCATAAAGTCACTACAGAATAATAGTTATAAAAAAATATAAAAATCATTAAATATCACCAATAGATGGAGTTAACGTGTATATAAATGGACGTCTATTTTCGTCAAAGTAATTGTAGGTAGTCATAAAGTCACTACAGAATAATAGTTATAAAAAAATATAAAAATCATTAAATATCACCAATAGATGGAGTTAACGTGTATATAAATGGACGTCTATTTTTGTCAAAGTAATTGTAGGTAGTCATAAAGTCACTACAGAATAATAGTTATAAAAAAATATAAAAATCATTAAATATCACCAATAGATGGAGTTAACGTGTATATAAACGGACGTCTATTTTCGTCAAAGTAATTGTAGGTAGTCATAAAGTCACTACAGAATAATAGTTATAAAAAAATATAAAAATCATTAAATATCACCAATAGATGGAGTTAACGTGTATATAAATGGACGTCTATTTTCGTCAAAGTAATTGTAGGTAGTCATAAAGTCACTACAGAATAATAGTTATAAAAAAATATAAAAATCATTAAATATCACCAATAGATGGAGTTAACGTGTATATAAATGGACGTCTATTTTCGTCAAAGTAATTGTAGGTAGTCATAAAGTCACTACAGAATAATAGTTATAAAAAAAATATAAAAATCATAAAATATCACCGACAGATGGAGTTAACGTGTATATAAACGGACGTCTATTTTCGCCATAGTAATTCGTCACTTAAAATGAATTTAAGAAATATGTTAGCTACTTAGTAAAATATTTTTAAATCTATCGCTCTTAACATAAAATGTCATAAAATACCACCTACTCTCTTTTTGTCGGCTGTATCTAATCCTATCCCTGCAGAACTCCCCCCCCCCCCCCGTAAAATATCTAATTAATATAATGTAAAAAAACAAATAAAAGTATTAATTTGATAATTAGACGTAACAATTATCCCACGTATATTGGAGTTATGAGAAATCCACTGATGTTCAAATTTAGCTTACATATTTAAAAAAAATATTAAGTCAAGTTTGATAAGAGAAATATTAAAAATTGAAATATTTCAATTCTTACCCTCTTTCAGCTAAAAACACTAATTTGAATATATTTGCAAACGTCGAAAAATTATGAAATTATAAACAAAAAGATGCGGAAAGCCATACACAAAAATAAAACAGTACAAATAACATGGAACCGGGATAATTCTGAAGAAATTCGAGAGTTCCTCGAGGTAGGAGATAAAAAGACGTGTCTTGGTGATTAACACAAATAAAGGGTATTTCAAATTGAGCGGTATGTTTAATTCTTGGATAAAACACAGATGGCGTCGCGAACTTGCCTGAGTCTTGTGACATGTGAAATGTGTAATGTATGAAATTTATAAAAATGGAGTCGTATACAATACAACAACGCGTTCATGTTGTTGATTTTTTTATGTGATGTTAATTGGCCACCAAGATCATGTGATCTGACACCGTTGGACTATTTTCTCTCGGGTTACGTGAAAAGCCAGGTCTATAAAAATGACCCCCAATCAATTCCTGAGCTGAAGGACGAAATCATTCGCGTTATTGGTGAATTAAAACCGCAATTATGCCAAAATGTCATCGAAAGTTTTGACAAAAGAGTGGACATCTGTGGAGTTGCCAGATGTGGGCATTTGTCGGATATTGTTTTTTTGTGTTTAAATGGCATACATTATACTTCAATAACCAATAAAAAGTTCTTTGAAATCAAAGCAAATTATGTGTTTTATTCAAGAATTAAAAAAAATAGAATTATGTAATTTATTTTTATCAAACACTGTTTATTCCACTTTTTTGTGACGGTATAACCCTACCAGTTTCAAGGCTTTCACCTCATCTTCAGGGGAGCGTAAAAAACAAGACTTGTTTGTGCTCCCCTGAGTATGTATGAGGTGAAAGCCTTGAAACCGGTAGGGTTATACCGTCACAAAAAAGTGGAATAAACAGTGTTTGATAAAATTAAATTAAAATGTCTTTAAACCTCCACAACGTTAATGCCTTAACTATAAACCACAAAATAGAATTTAAAAAACCGCTCAATTTGAAAGACCCTTTGGTTGATAGCAAAATATAGATGTTTTTATATTGACTTCTAAAAAGGCAAAGTCGAAACCTTTGCTTTCTTTGCGTTGAACTCGTTAAGCAAAGTTGTTTTGGATGACATTTCTTCATCGGAAATCTATTTTGTCCATTTATTCTGAAGGTATACGAGTATATAGTTCGAGAAAGACAAACAATATTTTTCGATATTTGCGGAAAAGATTCACAAATCACGTGGCGTGAATTATTTATTTTACGACCATTTAAAGAGATGCGTAAACAATTTTCATTCCGAGACGAAGTAGTAGGAAAGTAAGCCTGGCCATAATGCAAAACCCATTGAGCTCTCTACCCCCACAAGTTTGCCTCTTTCATTTTTCTCTGAGCGGAAAAACACTTAGACCCACACCCCTCTCCGGGTCATTTTTCTAAAACCTTAACCAGTGGAATTTATCTTCAACTTTGAGAGAATCTTGAGAGAATATTTTCTAAAAGGTGAGAGAGCTATAGGAAATTAGAAGGCTGACAAAGAGAGATGTAGTCATTACACATAACCATTAGTCTTTATTCTCTGAAAATTCGCTTAGAATATTAAATATCGTGCTTTTTTTTAAAAAAACTACATTTTTCATCATATTTTTTGGCACAAAAGTAAATTTTTTGACAGTGATGAAAAGTTCTAAAAAAGTAAATGTGAACAGATAAGATGTGTTTTTTTCCTGTGGTTGTATGAAAATATTTTTTCTTTCAAGCCTAGTATAAAAATATTTTTATTTTAGTTTCAAATTATGAAATTAAATATTCTTTCACTAGTGATGATCATGTTCATATCCAGATCAACCCATCTTATACCCTCATTGTTTCAAATGTCATGTATATGTACGAGTATATGTAAATATCTATCAATAAAATTCCCACAAAATTCTTAAAGATTATTAAATAATTTTAAAACGATGATTGTAATTTATTATTACAACTGTTTTTTGTATCTTCATGTTAGTTTAAGATAAAGTTGTATTATTTGTCAATAATTTCAAGTACTTGTATAACCTGTCACATGTTCATTTGTATATAAAGACACTGTTGTGTCGTTAATTAAATATATAAATATGTCACACAAAGTCTTTGTCCAAGTCGGTCCATAGCCCGGCACTCGCGTGTTCTATCATATTATGCCGAAACTGTGAATCTCGTTTTTTTTAATTCCGATGGATAGTGTAAGGTGGACACGTTTGATTCGCCTAATCAATAATTTGTGTATTTATTAAAAGTATCAATAATTGGTGTATATTATTTCAAAAATATATTCAAATTATCATTAATTGGTAGAAAATTTGTGAATAATATACGCACATACATACCATCACACCATTTCCTTGTCGGAGTAGACACAGAGGAAAGAATGCCAGATTTTTCTATCTCGACACATATCCTTCGCCTTTTCCACATTTACACACTTTCTCATACATCTCCTATGATTTATCTTACTTTTTACGTTTCATTCTTTCCAAATATCAGTCAATCGATCCAATTATCCTTTCCTTGATCAAATTTGTATTATATATTTGTTTTTTTAGTTTTTTTTACTACTTCATACATTCATTCCACATGCTCAATCCATCTCAGCGTTCTCTTCTCCATCTTACACAACACATCAGCCTTAAGTTTACATTCATCCCTATCATTCATATACTTAACCGAAAAATCTTAATGCCTAGTTTGCTTCTTTCACATCGCTTTTTTACTTATGTGATAATTTTTAATAATAATGTAGGAACTACGGTCGTCCCTGAATATTGTCAACACGCACGGTCAACGACCGACGAAACGACCTTCGGATATGTCCAAAGGTCGCATACCAGAACATTAATATTGTTTACCCGCAAATACTATTTACGATACATTCCACAGTAGAAAGAGAACGCATCGCGCCGTCTCGCCGTTTCGCCAACAAATTATCTACCCACAATATTATTCGCGACGTCTGCAATATTTCGATCGACCACCTCGGCACGCACAGAGGGAGATAAAAATATATTGCGGGCACACTCACGCGCCCCGTTCTGAAATGTATATATACCTACTTACCGATAAATAAAGAATCATTAATCATTTGACCATTTATCACTGTTTACTATTCATTGATTATTCACTCTCACTTTCCGCATTGCTAATCGACGTATTTTATTTTAAATACCAAACAATCAAAATCATCAGCACGTCCAACAAGGACATTCGCTAAAATAACATAGATTGTTTAATCACATATATCACACAAGTGTGTGGGCTGAAAAACATCTGGCGTTCTCGCGGCCGGACTCGCCCTATATTAGTGGGGTGTATCTCAGTCGGGAGAATGTTACGAGATGATCCGCGACGTTTCGATTGCTCCTCTTTTAAATTTATTCTGCTATTTATCTTGAGACATAAATACAATTTTGGAATGTATTTAAATATGGTCATACTATGTTGCTATCAATAAACCTATCTTTTTATTTATTAACTAGTTGCAACCCGTGAAACATTCACGGAAGTAAAACAAATTCTACATTTATGAAAATATATATTCGTAAATATAGAATTTGTTTATATATATATATATATATATATATATATATATATATATATATATATATATATATATATATATATATATATATATATATATATATATATATATATATATATATATATATATATATATATATATATATATATATATATATATATATATATATATATATATATATATATATATATATATATATATATATATATATATATATATATATATATATATATATATATATATATATATATATATATATATATATATATATATATATATATATATATATATATATATATATATATATATATATATATATATATATATATATATATATATATATATATATATATATATATATATATATATATATCATTTATACATCGTCCCCTTTTACACCGGTTCAAAAATTGTTAGCTACGTATTTAAAATTCGTTCAGTATCACGGACCCACCGAGATTCAAATCTCGAATTACTTTCGGAGAGAATCCAAGTATTCCTCTCTCGCTCTCTTGTATTCAAAATTAAACTCTCGTATTCTTTCTTCGGCGACAACCATCGTATGGGTTTTGGCCTATTTATACTATGATTTATTACATTCTACTTAATGCCAGCATTTCTACTGCACTTGTTTTGCTTTTATAATTTTATTGTCATATTTATTTCGAACAAGATGTTTTACTACGTTATCTACTTACACTTACACACTATGTATTTGTTTAATAAGTTTTTCTTCGTGCATTCGTTCTATATGCCCATTTCAGAGTGCTCTTTTTCATCTTACTCAACACTTACGTTTTCTTATCACAGTTACAATTTAAAAATAAAAGAACATAATGCAAACTGAAAAAAAAAAAAAAACAAAAAAAAAACAAAAAAAAACAAAAAAAAAACAAAAAAAAAAACAAAAAAAAAAAAACGTTTCCAAACAAAAAACAATTCTGATAACAAACATCTTTTAAGTTATACAACATGAAAATATCAACATCTAAAACAACACCGAAGGTGAAAAAAAAGGTAAAACAATTTATTAAATTCGATCAAAAATATAATACAAGACTTGTGTAGGAAATAATATCTCCCAAGGGCAATAAACATATCGCAAGGGCAACACAAATACAAAATTATAGGACAAATTACGGATATAAAAATTTCATACAATTATGTATACTGAATAATTTATTTTGAAAAGTAATAAAAAGGGGTTTTCTTGCTACACATAATAAAATTGTATCGTAAACTCCATTATCTAATAATTGTCACAAAAACAACTTATTTTCCTTCTCAGTGTCATGTCAGGTCCCCCCAACGTTGAATATCACTTGAGTGTAGATATCTTTGTCCCCGGCAGCCCGAAAAATATCTCCAACGTCCCTTATGCCAGTGCAATCACGTATATAGTGGAACCAGGAGATTTGCCTCCTGTCAACACCTCTTCGGCCTTATATTTTGCCTTGGATGATCAGTTGTAGTAATTTGTACTTTACTCCTCTAAGTACACAATACCCAAGTAGGACACCTTTCAGATTTTAACAAAAACAACAATTTTAATAAATATGTAAATATCTGAGATATTTACGGAATGATAAATGGGACCAGTCTCAAGAGATCAAAATAATAGTGGAGATCTCATGAAGTCACTTTTTAAAAATACAGGATCCCTCAACAACAAGGATTTTACTGTCTAGGCCATTAGACTCTGAAACAAGATATTGACTGCAATAATACTTTAATCCAGTGTTCCCCAACCGGTGGTCCGCGGCCCGGTGCCGGGCCGCAGAGACTTTCCGCCGGGCCGCAAACAGTATGCCAAATTTCAAGAAATTCGCCATGCAAAAATATTAAATATAGGATTTTCATCCATATCCTCAATAAAATCGAAACAAAGGAATAGACTGGACGTGAATGCAGCACTTTGTATGTCAGAGACAGCACTGCAGCCAAGAATATCCAATATATTAGCAAAGATCAACAGCAGGTTTCGCATTAGTTTGTTGCAAAAACCCTATAGTTTTTGTTAAATTTTAATTGTATCAGACAATGTTACAATTAAAATTGTTTAACTGTTTTTTGTATATTTGTCAATTATAGTTACATATGTCCATCTGTCACAATATAAGATTTAAAAAATATTAAATAAAAAAACCATTTTTATTTCAGTATTAGTGGTCCGCGAAAAAATTTTCCTTTTTTTACCGGTCCACAGGTCTAAAAAGGTTGGGGAACACTGCTCTAATCCACGTTCGCCTGCATCATACATCGACTATGAAATCTAAAATATCTCTTTTCAGTGATTCAGTGTTGTATTAGCCTCCATTTTTTTTCTCATCTCTTCGTCCTTTTCTAGTCTGGTTACATAAAATATATCTTTTTTACATTTTCTGTCAATACGTTCTGTAGTAAGTTCCCTTTTTGCTTTCTTTTTCATACCTTGTGGGTAAAATTACTCGTACACTCAGTATTTGTTAGAATTTTGTAACTTTTTGCCTGATTGATTGAAAGAGATTGCTATATGGAAATCAAATCGTTTAAACTATGGTCGAACTAACTAACTTCTCGTCTATTATTTTCTAGAACTCTGCGCTAAATCTTACCTGATTGATTGAAAGTTATTAGTTGGAATTGATATGGCAATAAACTTGTTTATTGTTTGTGTTAACTAAGTGGTCGGTCACCCGGTATTCAACAAAGATCTGCGTAATTTTTGCCTGCTTAGTTGAAATAGATTACCTGATTGATATTTGATTATAAAGTAAAATATATCACTCATCATAATTTATATTTATTTATTTATTTAATTAACGACACAACAGTGTCTTTATATACAAATGAACATGTGACACGTTATAAATTACTTAAAATTATTGACAAATAATACAACTTTATCTTAAACTAACATGAAGATACAAAAAGCAGTAGAATAAATTACAGTCATCGTTTTAAAATTATTTAATAATCTTTGAGAATTTTGTGGGAATTTTATGGATATATATTGAGATATAGAAAACACATGGCGTCATTAGTGGGACGAGATGCAAGTTGCTTTGCAGAATTAAAAGCTTCACACGTGCTGATGCAGGGTTACTCAACTCCAGGGGCAAAATACTGTCCTTAATATTTGGTTTGTATTACGTTATTTATATTAATAAAGGAGAGCACAAAGTTAGTAGCTATTTCTAAATATTGTTGTAATATTCTGGCGAATACTATATATACTTATATTAAAAATATCTAAATTGTTGCAAAACTCGTTTCCAAGTCTTTGCATACGAATTATAGAGGAGTTGATTTTATAGTTAGTATAGCAATTTTCGGTATAAAAGGGATTGAGCTGTCTTGTGGATCTAGTGGGGATACGAAATGAAATACTTGCGAGTAAGTGAGGTGCATCAATCACTGAGTGAATGATTTTGTATAGCAGTACTATATCGGCTGTTTTTCTTCTGTCACACAGCTTCAAGAGTTTCACTGCATTTAATAAGTTGGGATAATTTCTTTCTTCATGCGGTATTCCAAGTTTAAAATTTATGAATCTTAGAAATTTGTTTTGTACACGTTCTAAAGTTAGTGCATGGGCGGCGTAATGAGGAGACCATATTGATGAGTTGTAGTCAAGGCGACTACGTACTAAAGAGCAGTATAGCAGTTTTAATGTTCGTAAATCCGAGAAATTTTGTGCAGTTCTTAGTACATTACACTTTAACCATAGAGTGAAATAAATCAGGCATTATCATCATTATTAGTGACCTTAGCTTAACACAATTTTTTTAATTAATTAAGTATAATAAACTGAAAGCATTTAGTAAATTTAAACTTATTGTAGTTTGAATAATTATCAAAGGTCAACTATATTTTGAAAATCGTTAGTTATTCCACTTGAGCAATTTCATTTCCTCAAAATGAGATCCGGCTTGAAGAGAAAAAAGCCAGAGTCGTATCGTAAGGGAAAATTAATAGCCGAAAATATATTGAGGGCTTTAACATCCTATAAAAATAAAAGGACAAAGCTTTGAGTTGAACCGAGCCGCTGAATATTAACAGCCATTACTTGGAAGTTCCCTTTGTAAAAACTGCTTGAATGCACAAAACAGCAATAAAACGGTGGGAAGTATGGGGGTGGATACTTTTCATGAATAATGGATTATGTCTTATTGTGGTGGATGGGGTGAATGTTACAGTTTTAAGTCTATTTGATATTATGAAAACAAATATTTACTGGTCAAAATTTTATATTAAATATTTTTTTTACATTTATCAAAATTTAAACGTAGAATGAGAACGTTTGCGGATTACTGTATGCCTATAACATGATAGTGTTAGCAGAGAATGAGGATTGAATTATAGTCTGATAAGTAAATTGTATGAGAGATACGAGGAGAAATATCAGAGTATAGACGTTGCGCAATAGAAAGTAAGGGTGAAGGAAAATTTAATGCTATCAATGGATGGGTAGTAAAAAAAGAGAAAGATGAAAAAGATAAAAGTCCACTACAATATTTTAGTACCAATTTTGACGTATGAAAATGAAACAAAGTCGTGGAACAAGACTGAAAAGAACCTAATAAATGCTGTAGAAATGCGTGTACTAAGAAGAATATATGGAGTAATAATGTATGTTATGACATAATACAGAATGAAGTGATAAGACATGAATGTAAATGAAATGATTAGGGCTGATGTGTTGAGTAATGTAAGGAAAATTACTCTGAGATGGTATGGACACAAGGAACGAATGGACGAAGAAAACATAACAAATACACATCGCAAATGTGGCGTAGTAGAGGAATATCAAGGAAAGTATAGTTGGATCAAGTGAATAAGGTTTTAAGTGACGGAAAGTAAGAATTATAATAATCGCAAGAGCTGTTTTCGAAGGCGTACGAATTTTAGGATATGTATCCTAGAGGGAAGAGATGATGATGATTTGTTGATAAATAAAACACGTTTTGAATCGCAATGCGGAAGAAGAGTTTTTATTAGTAAACGTAGGTATTTATACTATTTCCGCGTGTGTGCAGGAATGCGAGCAAGATATCATTCGTCTCGTTTCTGCATTAGCGAAACGATGAATGCTGTATGTAGGTATCATTCAAATACGGAACTGGCGAGACAGCCGTGGTGCGTTCTCGCTCCGGCGTGTAATGCTGTCCGCTCCGGGCTGCGGGTTGAATGGCCGGCGTGTGAACTTTGGACTTGTTTATTTAAATTTGTCGAGGAATGCAAGGGTCACTTCATCGGTCATTGACCGTGTGTATGAATGCCCACAGTATTCCGAGTGTGCGACCGCCACAGAATTAATATGGCTGATGTTTTAAGGGTCAACTTAACTTTTAACTTCGACAACGGTTATTCAAATGCTACGTTTGGTCAGTGTTATTATGATATATGGAGTGGAATCATGGACCCTCAAAGTTGGTAGTATGAACTGACTGGAAGCATTCAAAAAGTGGATACAACGGAGAATGCTACGGATACACTGGACGGATATGGTCAGCAACACAAGGGTTCTTCAAAGAGCCAAAGTTGATAGAGAGTTGCTGACTAATATTAAAATCCGAAAGGTGTCCTATTTGGGTCATTTAATTAGAGGGGCAAAGTACAAATTACGGCACCTGATCATTCAAGGCAAAATAGAGAGTCGAAGGGGTGTTGGCAGGAGGCAAACCTCCTGGCTCCGTAATATACGTGATTGGACTGGTATAAGGAGCGTTTGGGATCTTTTTCAGGCTGCCGGGGACCATGATGCTTACTCTCAGGTGATAGTAAACGTTGGGGAGACCTGACATGACAATAGGAAGAAGAATATGTTTTAAGGAAGAGCATTCTGATATGATTTAAGCACGTGGTACGATTGAATGAAGATAGAGTATATAACAAATATACAACGCGAATGTGAGTAGATGGGGTTGAAGAGTAAATTAGGGCCAAAGAAAGAATGGTTGGATCCACTGTATGGTATTTTGAAAGAATGAAATGTGCAGTCAGAGAGCTAGTAGGAGCTGAATGTGTATAGATGTAGAAAAGGCAAAAGTATCGAGAAAGTAAAATTCGATGCAATGTCTTTTAACTTACCCTTTCAGGAAAATGCTGGGGTGGTTTGTTTGCATTATTCATGAATTTTTTTCGTTTGTTTATCAATACTTATTTTTTAAATTTTACTGTAGCCAAAGTCAAATATAACCCATTGAATATACGCCAGTCTTCCCGGAAATTTATTTAGCAGTCTTCAACTTTATTCGTATATAGGATTACAGGAGTTAATCGAAAGTATTCCTAATGTGTACGCACTATATGTGGTCAGCAATATGGTGTGATGGTATGTACAATACTATATGTACATTCATCAAAATGATCGAATTCATTTAATTATTCCGAATTCCTCTTTTATGCCCCTTTGAGGAATGACTGTTCTCTTAAAGGCGCTGTATAACTTTTCCTTATATTACTACTATTATCCTTAATATACTTGGCATAGGTATTCTTTAATTCTCTACTATAATGTGCAAACTGTGATAATTTATATGTAGAACAGACAGGAAGATCATTTGAAAGGAGATTTTCTCCGCAAGAATCTCTCCGCTGCTCACCAAGATTGTCTCCTCCCTCGCTCCACCCCCAGTCCTCAACCCGAATGTTTACCGTTAGATGCGTGTATGTCAGTACTAGTTCAAACATAATTCAGTCTTATTTGTGCTCCCTTGATGATGAGGTGAACGCCTTGAAACCGGTAGTGTTGTAAAAAAGGAATAAGCAGTGTTTATTACAACAAATTACAAATTTTCTACTTTGTCTGGATCTTGATACATAATTATTCTTGATCCTGGGTTATGTTGAATTTACATAAATCGTGCTTTTCTCAAGTTAATTATAGGTGTTAAGACTTTAGGTATTCATGAAGTTTTTCACAATTTTCCTTTACAACGTATTTAGTATACTAATTCATTAGTTTTTGTCAATTTTGGTATATTTTTCGTCACCTGAATGTGTTTACTTTGTTATTGCAAGTCATACTAATATTGGGTAATATTTAAATACTTGATAATTTTAATTTTTGGTAAACATTGATTTTCACGAGTAATTTTTCAAATGAATCGATCTATGTCTGTTTCAAAGTGTTCTAAATATGTGTGGCATTTGCAGCTTTAGGAAGGACTTGAAAAAAAAATGTTGGTAGATATTCCTAAAGTTTGTGTTTTTGTATGAACACAGTACATACATAAAACACTCCACATAAAGCCGAACGTTTTGTTATCACATATTGAGAGAAATCTGCAAAGGTTTCTTTGTAGTACGTCTTCCTTGGTAAGTTTTCTTGGATTTTGTTACCAAATATGTTTTCCCTTGCGTATGCTGATACGAGAACACATACAAGACAGTTTGTACTACCCTGAAGATGAGGTGAACACCTTGAAACCGATAGGGTTATACTGTAATATTAACCTTTGCCATCCTGTGCTAAAAAAATCCGCGCATTCCGGTGCTGTGTGCTCAATACAAATGTAAAAATGAGCGATTGAAAATCGGAAAAATAATAATATTCATTCCTAATCACTTAAATTTATTAAATTTGAAGTCAAAAGTGATAATAATTGAAATGTAATTGCTGAAAACATGAAAAAAACATCGGCCGAATTTCACAAAACTTGCAAAGTAACCTCCTCAAATGGATGCCCGAAAGCTACTGAAGCGAGAGAAGCGAGCGAACTGAGATTCTATTTCTTGCGTTCCCATATACCGAAGTAGAATGAAAGTGAGACGTAAATAGCGTCGCTTCCTAGCCCAGAGTGGTTTTTAGGATGAATATACCTACGTCACACACTGGTACACGTTTGATTGTATTGGTGATTTTATTCCCGATTTTCACAAAATATCTGTGATGTGACCGATAAGTGCTAATTATGATAAATATATTTTTTTTTTATTTAATGCGTAAATATATTAGTATTTGTTATATTTATAGAGATATTATCTGAACCTAGTACTTGTTATATTTATATAGATATTACAGTTTTTAGAAGCAATGTGTACTAGTTACACATCACAGGAAAGGAAGGGTTAAGTGGAATAAGCAGTGGTTGACTAAACGAATAACTATTCATTCAATAAATATTTATTTTGCATTATTTTCGTCTGTCAATAATATTGGGTTTTAATCCCGAGCTAGTGCGTCTTTAAGGAGAGTCTGTATTCGTGCTATATTAATTGTCCTTTTATTATTAACAGCTTTTATTTGGTCTGCCCAATTTACAGGAGCTTTTCCTCTTGCACAGTTTCTTTCAACTGTACCCGTGATTACCACGTTCTCAAAACTTGTCGTTTTCGTTTCTACTACCATCCTCAAAGTACGATAATGTAAGGATCCTTTATCAGTACGTCGTTGAAATTCTTATGGTAGTTGCGTTTTCTTGAATAATTTGACTAGCATAATATATATGTAAAAGAGAAAATTCAGGATGGTAATATTATCTTGGACGCGAATAATCAAGACTTCAGTCAAGAAGGCACGCTATACGTTATCCGTCCTCGTTCGTTGTAGTGATGCGACAGTACGGCGAGATATAATATTTATCTCGTAGACGAATAGTTTTCAAAACTGGGGACCTTTAGATGTGAGAGTGTATATGTTTAAACAGAAGTAAAAGGTCTTAATCAGTCTAACTATAATGCATTTCCTCTGTGAAAACCTATTTCACTATTGTTGTTTATAGTTAAGGCATTAACGTTGTGCAGGTTTAAAGACATTGTAATTTATTTTTATCAAACACTGTTTATTTCACTTTTTTGTAACGGTATAACTCTACCGATTTCAAGGCTTTCGCCTCATCTTCAGGGGAGCACAAACAAGATTTGTTTGTGCTCCCCTGAAGATGAAGTGAAAGCCTTGAAACCGGTAGGGTTATACCGTTACAAAAAGTATAATAAACAGTGTTTGATAAAAATAAATTACAATATTTCACTATTCTTATGGATTATATATATTCTAACCAGAATATCTATTAAAAATAATGAATAATAAAATATTCACTTATTTTATAAAGACCATTGACGCGATTTTCTCTAAAAAAATCTAGAAAGAAGATAAAGATCATTCTGAAGGTTTTCATGCAGTGAAATACGTCAGTGATCTTAATTAAACTAGTAAAAAGTGATCAAGTAATTTATTGTTTTTTTAATTGGTAAGAAATAGTCGATATAGAAGAAAATTAAGATATAAACTGCAGATGACACTCAGGTTTAAAAGTTTTCGACCTAAATAAGTTAAAGCGTATATAGATAAATACCACGCCCAATGCATGGTCAGGCGATGTTTCAGTTAACATTTGACATATTTACCCCTTGAGTAGTATGACAACTTGAGTCGATAGAAGACATGTTGTTTGGGTTGGAAGATTGTGCTTGACGGCTTAATTTAGGTAGACAATCGTTTGAAGGTAATCTTTATGAAGGCAAACCAGCAGAAACACTCACTACACACACAGTTTGTAAATTAAAAATGCTGTCAGCTTTAATAAAAATAAAATGAAAGTAAGTTTATTTAACAGATTCTAGGAAATTTAACTTATTTAGGCAGATTCTAGGAAATATTAAATAACAATAATGGATTTTTTAAAGATTAAAAAAAAATATATGTACAAGTATTTTAAAGTAAAAATATTCATCAGCTTTAATTAGATTATGGCACATAAAAATAAAATGAATGTAAGATTATTTTACATGTTAATGTATCATAATTATAATGCCAAATAATAAAGTTTTAAAATAATAGAGGATGGCGGGATACTAATTTCTAGGAAACTTTAAGTTATAACAAAGTAAACTCAAAGCTTTTGAAACATTTTGAATTACACATTACATTAGACAAAAATCGCACTAACAGATTGCAGCACATTTTTGACCGATCCCTAATTATTATCAATCATTAACAAAATTTAAAACAATCTCCTTTGCTTGGCCCGAAAACGGTTTTCCCTTTCCTAATTTCGACATGGTAGTGTTTTTGTAATCACCGAGTATTTTACCTGCAATACAAACGTGCGTTCTGCACGAACCAATCTTGTGGCATTCTAAAACCAATACCACTACACAAGTTGTGTAATGCCGAAATTGTTACTCACACTATTGCAAAATGATTCTTCAAACTGAATGATCTTATACCAGCAAGGTGTGGGCTTTCCAAAACCATAGTGTTTCGAATCTGCATAATTAGTATGAATAAGGTGAGCGCAAGGTGAATGTTGAATGAGTTTTAATGTTCTACAATGAGATAGAAAGTAAAATAATTAAGAAAATGTTCATATAAAAGTTAATTGTGGTTTTGTACAATGATTCTCTGTTAAAAAAGAATCCGACGGAGTGGCACCGTCCGGGATCACCAAGACGCAAAAAAAGAAGGTGACATAAACCAGTAAATATATTATGACAATATTCTACTAATTTACTCAAAAGAAAGAAACACTGCTGTTACTGGCGAGTCCTTAATGTTACAAATTAATGAATGCCATGATAACAAAATGCCCAGGAAATTTGTCATAAGGGAAGATTATTGCATGATAACTCATTAGTATATAGTTTTGTTGTTGCTAAGGCTGCCTCTAGTGATTATTACTTTTATTTTGAAAAGCGATTTGGGGGGGAAAATACTAAAAATGACGAAGAAGTGTTTTCAGCTGTGTTATAACATTTCTGTGGTGTTGAAAAATGTATTCATCCTTCAAAAAAAATTATTCATCATTCAAAAAAAATTATTCATCATTCCAAAAAAATTATTCATCATTCAAAAAATTATTCATCATTCAAAAAAAAGTATTCATCATTCAAAAAAAATTATTCATCATTCAAAAAAAATATTCATCATTCAAAAAAAATTATTCATCATTCAAAAAAAAAATTGAACACGAGGCTGGCTATATATACTATATGTTAAATAAAAAAAAAACATTTTAGGACCTTTATTCCATAGATCAGAGACTTTTGAATCTTATAACTTTATGTTTGTTTCTTTAATTTTTCATATTTCATATTTCGATTTATATATAATTTTTGTTAAGCGCATTTTGTTTAATTCTTTAAATTATTTTTACGTTACTTTCTCGGTTTCCTTGATTTGATTAAGCCATGTACATGTTATGAAATACTATGAAAAATAACGTTGTCAAGCAAACGGTAGATATAAGGGGAATTTATTTTCAGTGTCCATTATCATATAATAGAAGTTTTTTGTGCACTATCACATGTTTCATCCTTCACATTGCCACCCCTAGATATTTGTGGATTACCCCTCAACCGATTGAGATGCGGTCACGGATGCAGTTTACATCCCCCACATAATCGGAAATTTATTGATTCTTTTTAAGAAAATGTGCAAAATGGTCTATTGCATTTCTGCTGATGACACTAACTTCCATTTTATTAAAATGGGATACGTTATATAAAATGGGATACGTTATATAAAATTCTTTTCTATATTGAGAAAAATATAATAAATTGAGCCCATGCACGCGGTTAAGTTTAGAGTGTAAAATTAAAAAAAAAATATTACAAGCGAGAATAAAACTCAAATCAATCAATCAATTCCTCATTCTTTTAAAGCTTCACAAGGGAGCATAGGGAGGCCACCAGTCTTCTCCGTTCAGATCAGTTTTGGGCGGTGTTGGTAATCTCCCTCCACGACATTCCTAACGCTCTCACTTCCTTGTCATAGGAACAGTACACCGTGAGTAGGGGTTTTTCAGGCCGTCGGGACCCCAATGGACAGAAAAACAGCACTCTCCACAGCCAACTATCATCGAGCATTCTCAGAACATGTCCTAGCCAGGACCATCGCCTCTCCCGAATTACAGAGACGACAAACCCCTGCCGGGTGCGCCGGCGTACAGCGTCGTTTGTTATGTAAAACTCAAATACGGGGATAAACTCAAATACGGGAATAAACTCAAATACGAGAATAAAACTCAAATAATTGTAGTTTATCAAGGATTTACAGGACTCATGGAACTTTATCAGATAAATATATTTGTTAAACAGATTTTCAATAATCAAAAAGATTTATTTTAATGTCTACCAGTTATTTATTATTTTTCGCATTTTCAATATTCTATTAAAAACTTCTTTTTTTTTCGATCGAATATTTTCATGTTTATTTTAAAATAGTTTTAAAATTAAGATAAAGATTTCGTATTTAATGGTAAAACTTTATAGTAAAAAAAATTCAAATGAGGTGAAAATACCGACGACCTCCGTGGCCTGGTGGTAAGACACTTGTCTGCCGATCCGGAGGTTGCGGGTTCGATCCCCGCTGTAACCCAGATATTTTAAATAGGATTCCAGTCTGGTTAACACTTAGGACCTATAAAAACATCTTTCTGGTTGGTTGGAAGAGATTGCAATATGGCAATAAACTCTCCAGGTAAAACAAAAAACAAAAATAGATAAAACAATATTTTTCAACTACAGAAGTGTATTGCATTTTTGTTATATCATATATAATTCAAATTCGAGGGTTAGTTGCATTTTGGCAATCTCTTTCAATCCAACCAATTATATATTAAAGAGTTCTTAAGATAAAATCAAATCGGAACCCATTTAAAATCAAATCGGCATGAATGCAAATCAAATCCGCAGCCTCAAAATTAGAAGACAGACGTCTTACTAATAAGGGTACAGAGGTATTCTATTTACGGTCAATATATTTTTTTCTGAATTTCGAATGAAATGTTTAAACAAAATATAATATTTTTTAACATTTTGCAACATATAGCATAAAAATTACTTATATCGAAATAAAGCATAAAAATTACTTACTAAAATAAATTGAAAATTGATTGCCATTTATTTTTAGATAGTATCATATTAATTTTAATATAACACGAAACCCTTTACGAGTAGGTTTACTACATGGCAATTTTTTTGGGGAAAAAATGTCGTATAAAAATGAAATTGAGAAGTTTTCTCTAGAGGCCAATAACTATGTTGTTCCCCTTACCTTGGGGTCTAAAAACGACATCTCGTAAACAGGAGGTTTGTAGTATTTGATCACGTCAACAATGGCGTTTCATCAATTTTGGCAATATCGTTGGGGAAACAACTATCACAAATTTATTCCCCGCTTGATTTTATTAACTCTTATTTATTTTTACAAGTTTTATTTTTCTGGTTAGTTTGTTTTTATTTCAGTATTATCGTTCTTTTATGTTTTATTCAAGCTGTGTTTTTTTATAATATTAAGATAAGGGTAGTTTTCTGTTACGAAGAAAAATAAAATTAGCCCCTTTCAAATATCATTTAATAGCTTTTACTAAAGAACTTTGGCCAAACTCACTACTCATAATGAAATATTGGTGCAGAGTATAAAAAAGGAATAATAAACCCGTTTCAAATAATATTTTATTGATTTTTTTAAAGAACATTAAAAAACTTACTGCTTACACTGGAATCTTAATCCCAATATCAGGATATGCGATCAAAACTTACTGCTTACACTGGAATCTTAATCCCAATATCAGGATATGCGATCAAAACTTACTGCTTACACTGGAATCTTAATCTCAATATCGGGATATGTGATCAAAACGTGGACGTGGTAAAACGTGATGAAATCAAGATAAATGTAGTAGAAATGACAATATTGCGTAGAATGTGCGGAAAAACAATGTATGACAAATAAAATAAGAAGAATTCAAGATAAAAATACAGCCAATAGAATGAAGGAACGATGAAATATTTACTTATTAACACTGGCCACCCTGTGATGGATAGCGATTGACCAGGATTTATATTTTATTTGATTATTCGATAAAATAATTTTTATAGCTAATTACAAAAAATAACCTAGCAGATTTTGCATAATTTTGATTTAAAATATACATTTTTCACTGGACGCTTAGCGTCCAGCACCGTGGCTGGTGGATTTTTTTTAGCACAGTAAAGCAAGTGTTAATCTAAACGATTAGTAAAGAAGGTGAAGACGTGGTACGATCAAATTAATCAAATTCTGAAAAAGGAAAGGCTGAAAAGCTTTCATTATAAGATAGTCAGTACGACGAGTAGTATAAATTTGACAGAAGGGAAATATGTGTACCAGGATAGAATGAATAGGAGATCTGAGATCTTTATCTCATCTACTGTCATAGATCTTGTCATATATGCTCTTCTTTTTTGCATACATCTTACCTTTTCCTATATAAAAATTTCTCTATATCCTTCAGTTCTTTCCTAGACCTTCTTATTCATAGTCGGTTGGGTGGTCATAGCGCGACCATACAGTAAATCAGTCAATATCTGTAGATCTTCCTCGACAGCCGTCCAGAGAAAGATCAAAGAACTCCTGGATAATTCAGTGCTCCAAAATCCTGCAGAGAAACGGCCTAGATGAAAGCGACACCCAGAACCGAAGAATATACAGCCTGAGAACGAAAAGAGCCGACCCCAACAGCCTACCTAGGTAATGAGTTGGGGCAGTGCCAGGAAGAAGAAGACATTCTTATTCATAGTATGTCATTCATTACAGGCATATATATTTGTTTTATAAGTCTTTCAGAACTCATTTTCTCGATATATCCTAACCAATTCAAAATTACGAGGCTTATCCAGAAAGTAAGTGTACTGAGGCTCTCACGACCGGATGGATTTTATTTTTCGACATGTTGGCTACACTTCCGTGTAGCCTGACCCTTTCCCTTCGCAACGAGACCGGTTCGAGGTCAGTACGTTGAGAAGTGTCGACGCGACAACACGTTTCGTGAAAAATGTAAATCTAATCTCCCGCCAAGTGCGAAATACGGGGCGTCATCCGTTATCTCGTTTGGAAGGGAAAACCTCCGGTTGAGGTTTATAATGAGGTGAAAACTGCATATAGTGATAAAGTTATGAATCGTACGAGTGTGTACAAGTGGTGTCGCGAGTTTAAAAACGGTCGTACGTCTGTGCATGATGATCAGAGGAGCGGAAGACCTTCAATTGTGACTGACGAAATTGTTTTGGGACTGTCAAGGCATAATTTTAATTGAATATATGCCTCAAGGGGAGACCATCAACTCTGCAAGATACTGTGAGACCCTAAAAAATTGCGGAGGGCGATTCAGAACAAGAGGAGAGGCATGCTGACAAAGGGAGTCTGCCTGCTGCACGACAATGCCAGACCACACACGGCCAACGCCACGAAGGAACTGCTCGCCTCGTTTAAATGGGATGTCCTGAACCATCCCGCGCATTCCCATGACCTAGCACCTTCAGATTACTTTCTCTTTACCTCCCTGAAGCTGTACATGGGTGGAAAAAGGTTTTCAACCAACGAGGAAGTAAAGGAGGAGGTGGAGAATTGGATGGAGGGGTTGGCGGGAAACTACTTCGAGGAAGGCATCAAAAAGTTGATACCGCGCTTCACCACCTGCATTGAGAGGAATGGCGACTATGTCAAAAAATAGCTTACATATTTACTACGGTAACCACGTAATTTTTTTGTTTAAATAAAAAAATTGTAACCTACAAAAATTCAGTACACTTACTTTATGGACTTACCTAGTATATTCCTGATTCTACAAATATCATCTGACTGCCTACTAGTTATCCCTTTGCCAGTCATGTATTCCTCGATCACTCATTGTAATATGAGGTGGGGAAAGAAGGGTATGGGGTATATCGATTTATTTTAAAAAATCATCTAGTTAGTAAAAATAATTTGGAAACTTGAAGACCGATATGTGAAAGCGGAACAAAAAAGAGCATCCTGCTGTGGTTTGACAAGTGGAACGAATATTTTACGACAGACTGACTTAGCACATCCACAGTGAAATTTGGGAAACATTTGTGGTAAAAAAGACAAACTGTTGAAAACATAAATTGAATAAATACACATAATACTGCATTTATATGTAAAAGTCTATTTAATTTTTTTTAAAGAATGAATGAAATTTCATTGATTATTATTTATGGCACTCCTCAAAATATCTCTTTTGATGATATGGAAATCTTGAAAAGCGTATCCGGGACACAATATTGCATAAGGTCCTCAGTTAATGAATTGGCTTTAATGTTCGGGTTTGTTGAATAAATGTAACATTGAATGTGATTGCAGGGACACACAGGACTCACAAGAAATGCTAGTTTGTCCGAACATTGGGACTACATGCTACAGACAGCATCTGATTGATGCGAATAATAGGGTGGTATCTGTTGCTTCTTATTGGAAACAAGTGGCATTATTGAAAATTGATGTTCCAGACACGGAAATGAATATGAATAATGAATTGGCTTTAATGTTCGGGTTTGTTGAATAAATGTAACATTGAATGTGATTGCAGGGACACACAGGACTCACAAGATATGCTAGTTTGTCCGAACATTGGGACCACATGCTACAGACAGCATCTGATTGATGCGAATAATAGGGTGGTCTCTGTTGCTTCTTATTGGAAACAAGGGGCATTATTGAAAATTGATGGTCCGAACACGGAAATGAAATGATGCATTTGAGTTCAAAACAATTAGAGTAGGCAAGTAACTCAGTGTTTACCGTTGTATTAGAAACACTAACGCAGATGGACAGTCAGCAGTGCTTGCACACGTCTAGCGCGTAGAAGTATTATGGCCAGATAAACCATTTTACCAGACTAAAATTTATTTTTTAGCTTTTGATGAATAACATCAAGATGGTAAATAAACCTGTTACACACCGTTGAAAGTCAAGCTTCTTCATTACTAAGCAACGGAGGTCGCCGCTAAAGATCTGTGTTGAAATATAATTATTTATTAAATTTTAACGGCTGAAACATTTTCAACAAGCTTAATTTCACATACGAAAAAAAAAAAAAAAAAAAAAAAAAACAGAATGTACTAAACTCAAATGTAAATAGCAATTTACAAACAATTATATATGCGTCGTGTAACAAAGATTGAAATCAATAACAAAATTAACTACCCTGGGGGCTTACGAGAGTAAATCCGACCTACCCTTCCGTTATAAGCACAAGCTCCCGAAGCATTATCTGTTGCCTGACTAGTCCACCTTCAGTATTAGCTGGGACGACCAAGGTCTGAGTGAATGTGATGGAATACAAGTAGCCTGAACGAGTGGACTTGTTTTTGCTAAATAATTAGTGTAAGAATTGCTATCTAGTTATAAGTAGTACGTAGGTGTTAATTATTTCTATGAAATCATACGAGTATATTAAGATTGAAAAAAATTTAATAAAATAATATGTAGGAAAATAAGATTAAGTAAGTTCATCAATTATAACATATAATTAAGATTAGTTAAGTAATACATGTGTATATAGGTATAGCCTTGACAAATGTTTGTACAATAATTTACTTTGTTTAATAAAACAAAATTAAAAAACATCAAATTTTAAACATACAATTTAAACTGAAAAAAATCCATGTACAAAAACAAAAAAAATTACACAAAGAAATTAAAAATAAAAACAATTGCGTCTTTTAATTTTGATTCACCACTATTAATAAAAAAAAATATAAACAGTAATGTATAGGGACTATAAAATATTATACATCAAAATGTAATGAAAAAAATATTGAAAAGTAATGTATGTAGACTATAACATATTATATATCAAACTGTGATGAAAAAATATCGAAATTTAATGTTTGTAGACTATAACATATTATATATCAAACTGTGATGAAAAAATATCGAAATGTAATGTATGTAGACTATAACATATTATATATCAAACAGTCATGAAAAAAATCGAACATTAATATGTGTGGACCAAAACATTTTATATATCAAACACATATATGCGTGTGGCATAGTCAGTCAGTCATCTTTTAGCTTCGGTCGTCAGTTTGTTTATATCCTCCATTGCTCCGTGGAACCTGTGTTAAGGGCATTCTCTTATAATGTGGTGTTAGGTCTGAGCAGCAGCAACGCCGTCACAACTGGGGTCATCGATGTAGCCCCATATGTGGCGCTCGGCTGCACTTCTGCTGCACTCTGTTCTAACACGGTTCAGTGTTGCCCACTCTTTGCGGTTCAGCTCAAAGCCGGCGACCCTCTTAGATGGTTCCGTAATTAGGTGTTTATTTCTTGTGTCCCCATTTCTCCATTCCTCTGCCCAGGCCTGTTCGACCGTGAAACCATTGCTCTCTAAGACCTGTGCTCGAGCCCAGAAGGGTTTTCTAGATTTGAGCCTAGTATGTGTGGTATGTGTATGTGTGATTTGAGCCTAGTATGTGAAGCGAAGGGTCTATAATCAGTGCATTCTTCCAGTACTTACGTATGGCTGCGAGACATGGACGCTCACAGTAAAGAACACGCAAAAGCTCCAGACCGCACAAAAGGGCATGGAGAGATGCATGTTGGGATATACTAAAAGAGACCGTAAACGAAACACCTGGATTCGCAATATAACAAAGGTAGAATACGTTATAAAGGTGTGCAAAAGAATGAAGTGGCAATGGGCCGGACACGTAGCCAGAATGTCAGACTCCCGATGGACATCTGAAATAATCCAATGGTACCCAAGAGGCATAAAGAGGCCTAGAAGAAGACCGAAGGTACGCTGGATGGACGAAATCAGGAAGCATGGCAGCATCACGTGGCATCGGCGAGCAAAGGAGCGAACTGTTTGGAGTCAACTTAGGGAGACCTTCATCCAGCAGTGGATTGACTCTGGTTGACAATGATGATGATGATGTGTGGTATTCCTCAGGGCCAAGTTTAAAACAGTAATGTAAAAATATGAAACGAAAGGAAAAATTAACGCAATATTCAGGAGCTTAGTGAAATATTGGAACAAGTTGAAGAATTCTGTAGAGGTCATTCATTTAGTAAGTTAGTTACTTTTCTGTAAAGAAAAGTGGACTTTTGTCTGTAAAAAGCTATAGTCGCAAATTAAAGCTAAGCACTTTAATCTCAAATGTCTACATTTATTGTATAAAAACATTCGTCTATGGCAATTTCACAATTGTATTTTGATTAATTGGGAATCGTCTGGAGATCTGATGGAAAGGGAAATCAAATGATTGAAATTAATGACATCTGAGAAAGCTGAAAATTAATTGAAATTGTTCTGTGCCATTTACAGAGTGGATTTAATCTATATTTTGTTTGAAATTATTCTAAAAGACAGACGAATTTAATTTCTAAATATTTTTTTTAACAAAATTGACATTTCAAAAATCAGTTTTAATAAATATTTAATATTCTCTGTTCTATCACAATCCTGCAAATACGCTGAAGTAGTTGGATAAATACTGTTTTCATTGTATAACGCTTTCGTTGAATACAATATAATCTGATGGGTTTATTGTCGTGTGGCTATTTCTTACAATCAACCTGAAATATGTTTGAAAAACTTGAAGGTAAAACTACATAGATTTCGTAAACAATCGGGTATCAACGGAAATCGAACGAGCAACCTCCATGTTTGAAAACAGATGTTTTACTAGTTGAAATTGCCCATTTAAGCCACGGAGGTCTTCATAAAATTTACATTAAATAATTTAATTTATGCATTAGCATCTGTCATTTTTTTTTCGAGTTAAAAAGGTCTCATAAATACATGTTTAGAAAAAAAGGTGGATTGAGAGAGGGAGAACTGAGGAGCTTTTGGAGGTCTCCACATAGGCTGTAAGTGAATTGCTGATGCGAATATAGAGTGTGTGATGAAAAGTTGTTGGACATGACTTGGAAGTGGTTCTTGAGATACCGTTGTTTTTGTGATATTTTGGGGTTTAATTGTGTATGTCTAGAATGAGAATTAAGAATGCAGTGTGTGAATTTCTAGTATTTAAAAATGCGGAGTGTGAATGTCTAGTATTTAATAATGCAGACTGTGAATGTCTAGTATTTAAGAATGCAGAGTATGAATGTCTAGTATTTAAGAATGCAGAGTGTGAATGTCCAGTATTTAATAATGCAGAATGTGAATGTCTAGTATTTAAGAAAGCAGAGTATGAATGTCTAGTATTTAAGAATGCAGAGTATGAATGTCTAGTATTTAAGAATGCAGAGTGTGAATGTCCAGTATTTAATAATGCAGAATGTGAATGTCTAGTATTTAAGAAAGCAGAGTATGAATGTCTAGTATTTAAGAATGCAGAGTATGAATGTCTAGTATTTAAGAATGCAGAGTGTGAATGTCCAGTATTTAATAATGCAGAATGTGAATGTCTAGTATTTAAGAAAGCAGAGTATGAATGTCTAGTATTTAAGAATGCAGAGTGTGAATGTCTAGTATTCAAGAATGCAATGTGAAAGTCCAGTATTTAAGAATGCAGAGTGTGAATGTCTAGTATTTAAGAATGCAGGGTGTGAATTTCTAGTATTTAAGAATGCGGAGTGTCAATGTCTAGTATTTAAGATATGAAAATTTTGATTTAATAATGAGACGACTTAGTCACAGACCTTTATCCTCAAAATAGAGGATTTAAAGGACTATTGTATGCTTGTACTCTTAAAGAGCCGAATCAATGGTACAGAAATACGTGCACTGAGAAGATTATATGGGATAGAATTGTGTTATAGAATTTAGAATGAAGTGATTAGGGATGAAAGTGAACGTAAGACCGCTTTATTAAGTAAGAAAAAGAAGAGCACTCTGACATAGTCTGGTTATGTAGAACGAACAAGTGAAGAAACAACAAATATACAGAGCAAATGTGAGTCGAAGACTTGGTAGAGGAAAACGAAGGGAAGTATAGTCGGATCAAGTATACTCGTACAATATTTTGAAAGAAATCGTAGGAGTTGCATAAGACGGATTAGGAATGTACAGAAGATGAAGACATTATAAATGAATTCATGGATAAAATGGATGTTTTAGTAAGATGAAGAAAGGAGCTTTAAGATGGTTTGGACACGTGGAGAGAGTGAATGATGAAAGAATGACTAAGCGAGTATACAAGTCAAGGTATGCGTGGAAGAGGTACGAGTAGACCAAGGAAAACTTGACTGAACCAAATGGACTAGATTTAAAAGAAAGTAAAGTGAGAAATGTGAATAATAGAATATTGTGCATGACGAGTTGTATGAATGTGGAGGAGGTGAAAATCGTGTGCTTAAATAAAAAAATTGGAGATCTGTTCTCTTTGCTTACCCCGCAAGGGGCAATGTGGGATATATGTATGTACATTGCTTCTTAAAAATAAGAAGCAATGTTGAGATTTATTTTTATATAAATATTTCAATTTGAAAATTTTATATACTTTTACGTTAAGTCAATATACATTAAATGATAAAAAAGGAACAGATAAAGGGTTTTGGATACTATATTCAAATTGAATTTGTCAACGTGTTTTTAATACAAGTCTCGTCGAGTTCTGTTTCTTTCAATATAAACCTTTTGAGACAATGTTAAAATGTTCAATTTTAAAATAAATTGACAGAATTTAAATTGAATTTGTTCAGGCCAATAAGTCTGAAAGAAATAAAATGTTTACCCTTTAGTAAGGACAAGTTTATTATTGGATCAAAATATACTTAACGTACATGAAACTTTAACGTGACATACATAAAACAACTTTATAAAATGTTATAATTAAGGAAAAATATTTTTGTTCACAATTTAGTATATCTTGAAAATATTCTAGTCACTTAACATACGCGTACGTTAAATGACGTACATTTTATAAAGAAATAAAGATTCTTAATCCTTCCTTTCTATCTCAGAATTAAACGACAAAATTGTTCGAATGAATTTTTATGTATAAAATTTCTTTAACTGCAACTCAAAAAGTAGTTGCCGTATGTTCGTTCATTAACGTATCTTGTATCCTGGTTTCACCATTATCCTTTTTTCTAATATTCTTTCCTTCCCTTCCCACAGATGGATCATTTTTTTATATACGAGGCATATCCAGAAATTAAGTGTACTGAATTTTTGAAGGTTACATTTTTTTTTATTTAAACAAAGAAATTACGTGGTTGCCGTAGTACATATGTAAGCTATTTTTCGACATAGTCGCCATTCCTCTCAATGCAGGTGGTGAAGCGGGGTATCAACTTTTTGATGACTTCCTCGAAGTAGTTTCCCGCCAACCCCTCCGTCCCCTTCTCCACTTCCTCCTTTACCTCATCGTCAGATGAAAACCTTTTTCCACCCATGTGCAGCTTCAGGGAGGTAAAGAGATAGTAATCTGAAGGTGCTAGGTCAGGGAAATGCGCGGGATGGTTCAGGACATCCCATTTAAACGAGGCGAGCAGTTCCTTCGTGGCGTTGGCCGTGTGTGGTCTGGCATTTTCGTGCAGCAGGCAGACTCCCTTTGTCAGCATGCCTCTCCTCTTGTTCTGAATCGCCCTCCGCAATTTTTTTAGGGTCTCACAGTATCTTGAAAAGTTGATGGTCTCCCCTTGAGACATATATTCAATTAAAATTATGCCTTGACAGTCCCAAAACACGGATACCATGATTTTCTTGGCTGAAATTGTGGTTTTGAACTTTTTGGCGGAGGGTGAAGAGGTGTGACGTGACCGTTTTTAAACTCGCGACACCACTTGTACACACTCTTACGATTCATAGCTTTATCACCATATGCAGTTTTCACCTCATTATAAACTTCAACCGGAGGTTTTCCCTTCCAAACGAGATAACGGATGACGCCGCGTATTTCGCACTTGGCGGGAGATTGGATTGACATTTTTCACGAAACGTGTTGTCGCGTCGACACTTCTCAACGTACTGACCTCGAACCGGTCTCGTTGCGGAGGGGAAGGGTCAGGCTACACGAAAGCGTAGCCAACATGTCGAAAATAAAATCCATCCGGTCGTGAGAGCCTCAGTACACTTACTTTCTGGATACGCATAGTATAAGTCGAATCATGTCTTCTTTTAAATGTACTACTCTCTATTTTACCATTGTAAATCATTCACTCAGTGATTGATGCACCTCACTTACTCGCAAGCATTTAATTTCGTATTCCTACTAGATCCACAACGACAGCTTAATCCCTTTTATACCGAAAATTGCTATACTAATTATAAAGTCAACTCCTCTATAATTCGTATGCAAAGACTTGGAAACGAGTTTTACAACAATTTAGATACTTTTACTATAAGTATATATAGTATTCGCCAGAATATCACAATATTTAGAAATAGCTACTAACTTTGTGCTCTCCTTTATTAACATAAATAACGTAATATAAACAAAACATTAAGAACAATACTTTGCCTCTGGAGTTGAGTAACCCGGCATCAACATGTAGGAAGGTTTTAATTCTGCAAAGCAGCTTGTATCTCGTTCTCCTAATGAGGCCATGTGTTTTCTATATCTCAATATCTATCCATAAAATTCCCACAAAATTCTCAAAAAACCCAATATTTGTTCTATGTGTGCGTTATTCCACTAAAAACAAATCGGAGTCTTTACCTCTATAAAATAAGCCTTCGACAATTCCGTAAGTCTGCTTGGTGAAGTTTGGTAATATTTTGTGGTATACATACATAACATATATTGAACTTAAATATACATATAATTATTAAATAATTTTGACTGTAATTTATTGTCACTACTGCTTTTTGTATCTTCATGTTAGTTTAAGATAAAGTTTTGTATTATTTGTTAATAATTTTAAGTACTTTATAACCTGTCACATATTCATTTGTATAAAAAGACACTGTTGTGTCGTTAATTAAATAAATAAATAAAATATTATACAGCTCTTATAAAAATATTTGATCTCATACTGAAAACATTTTTTTTCTGGATATTTCGAGTAGATTAATTTGTAACAGGTTAAGATTTATTTGTTAACAACTACAGTCCTTATTTCTTCAAGGATCAATTGGTTGGTTCTTCTGGTGGTCTATATCAGTGGTCCCCAACCTTTTTGTAGCCGCGGACCGGTCAACGTTTCATAATTTTACCGCGGCTCACTGGGGGAGGGGGGGGGGGTACACATCGAATGTAGTTTTTTTTTTAAATTTAATAACAATACAATATATAATAATAAAATTTACGACTGTGGTACATAAGTTATAGTGACAAATAATAGTAGAGAAAACACAAGGTTTGTGGGAAAAATTAAGAAAAAATTTATAATAACAATGAAGGATTATTCAGTTTCAGATAATTTTTTAATTTTCTTTTGGATTCATGGGTATTTCCATATTTTTAAGGTTCAACGGAAGGTTGAAAGTATTTTTTTCCAAGATAGAGAAAATAATTTTGAGAATGCTTAGGATTTAATATCGGGATTTTAATGTTATTCTGATATCTTGCAGATATATTAACTTGAAAGTTATTTATCTATTTTCTTTAAGTTTTGATGTTGAAGTTTTATGTGTTTTGATTTAATATTTTTGATTGAATCGTGTTTAAACATGCCTCCAAAATAAAATACAGTTACCCCTTAAAAATGAATAAAAACAGATTTAATATTTTAACTTAATGCTAAATCAATGAGAACCCTGAGCTTGCTTCATTGAAACGAGATGGTTCCATCTGGGGGTAATAGGAGATTGTGACACCCGAAGTGTCTTGCTTATGTCCAGTTTATTTCTTTGTTTTGTTTTGGTTGCTGTCACTGCAGAAAACCCCGCTTCACATAGATAGGATGTCGGAAATGGCAATAGGGATTTTAGTGCTGTGGTGGCAATCTCAGGGTATTCCGCCATGACTCTAATCCAGAACACCGGCAGAGTTGTTGTCTCGAACATAGTTTTAAGGCTGCCGTCATTTGCAATATCCAGCAGTTGATTTTCTTCTTTCGCAGGCATGCTATATTCGCGTGGTTTATTGATAAATGGGTCCCGGATCCATTCCTTGCCAGTTCGTGGGTCTTTTGTGGTTGGGAAGTAGTGCTCAAACTCTTTTAAAAGTAAAGACAGGTGATCTTGCACCAACTGGGAGAATGAATGCTCTGGCTCAGTCTCGCCTAAAATCCCCGCCAATGTCTGAAACATGTCCAAAATGCCTCTGTTTACGCGTCGTTCCCACAACTCCAGTTTGGCTTTAAATGCAGCTACTTTGTCTGCCAACTTGAAAACAGTTGTCATTTTACCCTGAAGGGACAGATTAAGTTCATTGAGCAGGCTGAATACGTCACACAGGTAAGCCAGTTTTGCAACCCATGCCTTGTCATTGAAATGTGCTGCCAGTGGTGACTTCTTTTCTGCGAGAAATCTTTGCAATGGCTCTCGTAATTCAAATACTCTGGTTAGCGATTTCCCTCTGGATAACCATCTTATTTCTGTGTGTAAGAGAAGGCATTTGTGCTCTGCGTCCATCTCCTCGCAAAGTTGCTTAAACAGGCGCGAGTTAAGGGCGTGTGCTTTGATGTGGTTAATAACTTTAACGACATCATTCAATACGCTGTTGAATTCCGGTGAAATTTTTCGGCTTGCAAACATTTCCCTATGAATGATACAATGCGTAGATTCACTCTCAGGTGCAACCTCCTTAATCCGAGCAGCTAAACCAGACAGTCGTCCGGTCATGGCAGCAGCTCCATCTGTGCATATGCCAACACAAAAGGACCATTTTAGTTTTCCTGATATATAACCATCCAGTGCCTTGAACAGTTCTGCTCCTGTGGTGTTGGTTGGCAAAGATAGTGCACATAACACATCCTCATGCACATCCTCCTCATATAGATATCGCACATAAACAAGTAGTATTGCCTTGTTGTCGATATCTGTAGATTCGTCGACCTGGAGTGCGTACCACGGTGATGTATTAATCCTCTTCAACAATTGTGTCTCAATGTCTTCGGCTATTTCCTCAATGCGCCTAGTCACAGTGCTAGCCGACAAAAGCACATGTGCCATCTTTTCCACAGCAGCCTCTCCTAGAAGTTCACGGCAAATATCTTTAGTGGAGGGCAAGATCAATTCTTCACCGATATTGAATGGCTTTTTAGCCTTAGCAATACGGTTTGCCACCAAATATGATGCTCTCAATGCATTATCATTTATTGATGTGGTGGCCCTCATAAATTTCTTCTGTCCTTCGTATTCCCGTTTCATTCTTTCAAAATACTCCAGAGGCTTGTCTTTTAATCCAGGGTGCTTGGTTTTTAAGTGGCGAAGCAGTTTTGAAGGTTTCATTGCCTCATTAGAGAGCTTGTCGCCGCAAACTAAGCAGAGCGGGATTGGTGTGTGGGAATCACCTGTCCCGATAAATCCACATTTCAAGTAGGACTCCTGGTATTTTCTCTTAAATGGGATATATCTCTTTGATGTTGAAGGCGCTTCTTCAGACTCTTCACTGGGCCTTTTCTTTTTCCCGAGGAATCTTTCTAACGACGTCTGTTTCGTATTCATTTTTACGATTTTGTGGGCTAAATTTGAGCAAACAGTATATACACGTACACTAAGCACTGTTAAACATGAGGAAGTACCGGTAAAGAGAGAGAAGAACGACACACACCTTCTCTCCACCAAAGCTACAGCGTCACTGATAAAAAAGGTTATTTTTTGACGTGCCGTAAAAGAGGTTGCCATACTTTACGGCTTGCCTATGGGCTATGGGTAATCCCGCTTCTCCTTTGTTTGCGAAATATTTATGGATTCTATTGAAAACAAACTTGTGGACTGCGGACT
Source organism: Odontocerum albicorne (assembly GCA_949825065.1). NCBI lineage: Eukaryota > Metazoa > Arthropoda > Insecta > Trichoptera > Odontoceridae > Odontocerum > Odontocerum albicorne. Next base: position 6,085,602 of record OX463849.1, read on the forward strand.
TTCATTATTATCTAATGTTTTTGTTTGGATTAGATATGTTGATAATATTTTCATTATTTGGTCAGGTAGCAACAGACAATTAAAGAATTTTCTTACATTCATTAACAACCTTCATCTGAATTTTAAATTTACATTAGAACATAACGATAATGATAGCTTAAACTTTTTAGGCCTAATAAAAGTCAGTAAAGTTAACAATTTCTAATATTTAAGAAATTAAAAATATAACAAAAAATGAAGTTTTTATATTGTCTCTGCCAGACCAGACTCCCGATACATTATTATTTAGACACATGTTGAAATGGAAGAGCCACGTCCCGTACAGCTCGTACCTATAAGGAAGCTTCCAACAGTTAAGTATATATCCCGATTTTCACTTTTTTAAGTATTGATAAGATCTGAAATCTCGATCGATAGACGTCTCGACTCGATCTTCGATCGACAGAGGACGATTTTTGACATCTTATGTATATATAAAGTATATAAAATATATAGTATTTGCCTTGTTTAAGTTACGGCAAGACCGCCTTCGGAATCAAGGATGACTCCGCATGCGGCATGCATATGGTAGTGTGGTGTTGTTTTATTTCGAAGGTATTGTCGGAAGGTCGGTGGTAACTTAGCGTGAAGGGGTTTTCAACGGAATAATTATTTTAAGCAATAATTAAGTTTTATTGGGTATGTTCGATTTTTCAAAAGTAATTTTGATTTTTAAGCAGGCCCTTGCGCGGCCCAGTACCAATTGGCCCACGGCCCGGTACCGTGCCGTTGGGGACCACGGGTCTATATGATACATTGCGGAAGAACCACATTCAACACCACATATAAAAAACATCAATCACATTACTTAGGCGTACAGACGTCTGCACCATAAAAGTAAAAAGAAAAAGGTAAAGTTCCAACCTACGGGGATTGGATCAATTTACCCTATTATATATCTTGCAAACGAAATATTCTCTCATGGAGTACCCTACATTTAAAATCACATATCTAGATCAGAAGTTGGCAATCTTATTGTCATGAAGGACGCAATAATATATTTTTTTTATTTGTTTATGATTAAAAACATTGCTAGTAAAATAACAGTTTTAATTACGAGGCATATCCAGAAATTAAGCGTACTGAATTTTTGTAGGTTACATTTTTTTTTATTTAAACAAAAAAATTACGTGGTTACCGTAGTACATATGTAAGCTATTTTTCGACATAGTCGCCATTCCTCTCAATGCAGGGGGTGAAGCGGGGTATCAACTTTTTGATGCCTTCCTCGAAGTAGTTTCCCGCTAACCCCTCCGTCCACTTCTCCACCTCCTCCTTTACCTCCTCATCGGTTGAAAACCTTTTTCCACCCATGTGCAGCTTCAGAGAGGTAAAGAGATAGTAATCTGAAGGTGCTAGGTCAGGGGAATGCGCGGGATGGTTTAGGACATCCCATTTAAACGAGGCGAGCAATTCCTTCGTGGCGTTGGCCGTGTGTGGTCTGGCATTGTCGTGCAGTAGGCAGACTCCCTTTGTCAGCATGCCTCTCCTCTTGTTCTGAATTGCCCTCCGCAATTTTTTTAGGGTCTCACATTATCTTGCAGAGTTGATGGTCTCCCCTTGAGACATATATTCAATTAAAATTATGCCTTGACAGTCCCAAAACACGGATGCCATGATTTTCTTGCCTGAAATTGTGGTTTTGAACTTTTTTGGCGGAGTGTGAAGAGGTGTGACGTGACCGTTTTTAAACTCGCGACACCACTTGTACACACTCGTACGATTCATAGCTTTATCACCATATGCAGTTTTCACCTCATTATAAATCTCAACCGGAGGTTTTCCCTTCCAAACGAGATAACGGATGACGCCGCGTATTTCGCACTTGGCGGGAGATAGGGTTGACATTTTTCACGAAACGTGTTGTCGCGTCGACACTTCTCAAAGAACTGACCTCGAACTGGTCTCGTTGTGGAGGGGAAGGATCAGGCTACACGGAAGTGTAGCCAACATGTCGAAAATAAAATCCATCCGGTCGTGAGAGCCTCAGTACACTTACTTTCTGGATACGCATAGTATATTGATATAAATTGTTCAATTGGATAGTACGAACATTTGTGCGTGAATCAGTTACTGAACATTGCATTTCGTGAATTAATTAATCAACATTGCTACGATTTTCGTTTTTTTATATAGTTGTCGATATTTAAGCTCCTCTGCAGACCCTATCAATAATGAGAACGTTCTTCTGTATATTTATATCTAACAAATAACATATGGCATGTAATGATCTAATTTTTAGTGTTATACATGTAAGTGGCGTATGAAACTTTAGACACCAATTGAAGACAAACTTTTTTGGGAGGCCTTAGCAAAATTTATCATGTAATGTTTACAACACATACCATATTTTCACTACACTACAAAAGGATGTGTTTTAATCACATATCGGAAAATTTTCAAAGGTTTCTTTGTAGCTCGTCTTCCCTTGGTAAGGTTTTTGTGGTTTTCTTACCAAATATGTTTTTCTCAACATACGCTAGAACCATCCTTTTATTTTACTATACATGTAATTTTTCTTTTTTGTGATACTTTCGTTCTAATCTTGAGTTAGATCGCTTACGAGAGAAGGCTGCTCTTTGAACGGCACTACATACGAGTTAATTGTCACTAAACGGCACTATATACGAGTTAATTGTCACTTTAAACGACCTCATACGAGTAAATTATTCCTTTAAACGGCACTACATACGAGTAAATTATCACATTAAACGGCACTACAAACAAGTAAATTGTCACTTTAAACGGCACTACATACGAGTAAATTGTTACTTTATACGACACTACAAACGAGTAAATTGTCACTTTAAACAGCACTACATACGAGTAAATTGTCATTTTATTATAACATAATTATTATTGAGGGCTCGGGCACCGCGTTGCCCACCTCTGACCTAGAACTTTGAAATAAGGTGTGATATGATTTTAGTAATTTTCATTTAGTGTTCATTGTTTCATCATAAAACTCGAACTGATCATTTTAAACGATTTTGTAATGAAAACTTTAATAATTTCCAAACGTTGTTAAAACATGAATGATTTTTACGACTTCCTTTATAACCAGGATTTTGACAATAATCTGCAGACATTTTCATGTTACAATACCCTCATAAAAATTTACTTCGTAACAATTCTGTGCTGTCAACGATCGTGTTAAAACGTTATGTTCGTCGAATAATGCTTTTGGTGATTGAGTTTATTTTTACATTCCTCTTTATAGGTCAAAATAAAATTCTATTTTATTATTTGTTTTAATCTCGGTAATCCGATGGGACTCTCTACAGATTTAAACACATTTTTATACTGCAATGTAAGGAGTTTATAGTTTGTTATATTTTGTTTCTTCGATAAGGATACGTATTGACTGACTTTTAATAGTAAAAACCATTTGGAGAGCTTAAGTATTTGTGGTGACTCCGTTTTACTTGTCTTGTCCTTCGGGTTTATAACTTGAATTTTCCTTAATCCACAGCTAAGAGATTCAACAACACTTTCGCTCTATTAGTTTATATGTACTCAGATCAAAGTCTTTAATATTTTACATATTTAATCTTTAATATACATTAAGTTAACTTTATGGTATCATTTTTCTCCTTCTTCTTCCCAGTGTAATCTCAGGTCCCCCCAACGTTGACTATCACCTGAGAGTAGACATCTTTGTCCCCGGCAGCCCGAAATAGATCTCCAATGCCCCTTATGCCAGTCCAATAACGTATATTGCGGAGCCAAGAGATTTGCCTCCTGCCAACACCTCTTCGATCCTCTATTTTGCCTTGGATGATCGGGTGCAGTAATTTATACTTTACTCCTCTAATTGCATGATCCATATAGGACACATTTCGGATTTCAATATTAGTCAGCAGCTCTCTATAAACTTTGGCTCTTTGAAAAACGCTTGTGTTTCTGACCATATCCGTCCAGGATATCCGTAGCATTCTCCGGTGCATCCACATTTCGAATGCTTCCAGTCGGTTCATGTTTACTGGTATTTGATTAAATCAATAAAACACCCTTTATCTTTGTGATCACCTCTGTTTTATTTATTGAGTTCATTGCTGGTTTCTTAGACCTGTCTTCTACTTCATATTAATTGATTTAAAGTAAAATTAATTTGCCAGCCCAACATGGAGCATGTCTATCCATGCAAAAAAGATAGATATTATTACATTAATCGAAAAGTGTCAACTAATTAATGGATCTTTTAGACCAACCGCTATATAAAAGGCTTACAATATTACAGGTAAACTTTCTTTAAACATTCGCCGCACTATTGTTTACAGTACCAAGAAATACCATACAAGCTACTCAGTGATCCCAAACACCTTATAGCCAAATACCAACTCACCCAAGACTGAGGTCTCACGGAATTTTATATAATTCACAACCCCCTCAAAGGCTCTTCAGGTAATTAGTGTCTTGATTCTTGTAGAGTTAGAAATGAAAGCTTGTGAAGTGCCTGTCCGTTGAACACCACCTACCATGGGCCATTATTAGATTTCTTAATCATTGATGCACCTACGTCAAAAGAAAATCTCATCAGATGGATGATTGGCACAGAAGATCCACCACTATGCGTATGTGGTTACATTCACTGTCACACCTAATGATTTGTCCATTGTACCCCGTTAACTGTTCGGAAGAAAATCTGCAGAAAAGAAGCCCCATTACAATCACAGTTGCATATTTTAGGGGTTGATGCGATATATGGTATATGTACAATACATATACCATATCTGATATTGTCGATACGATTGGAATGGAATAAAATTATTTAACACTTTTTTCATGTGTTCGCCACGGTTACTTGTTTTCTTCAGCCAATGATAAAGGATTAATTTAATACAGTCAATAAAATATAAAAACAAAATTATAAACAATAGATGCACCGAAAGTAAAGTAACTCAATCCGGAGTTTACAAATCAGACTGTAATGATTTTTCATGTTTTTATATGAGCAAAACCAAAGTAAATTTCTAAAAACGAGTTATGGAATATTTAAGATGCCTAAATAACAATATTTTTTCTGAGTTAGCTAACCACCTACTTGAAAATGACCATTTCTTTGATATCAATCGTGGTTTGCGGATTCTACATAAGTCGAGGGGGATTGCAGCTTGACAATTTGGAAATTCTCGAGAATAGAAAAAATATAAAATTATGTATAGATATTATAAACAATCAAACCAGTTTTAATAATAGCCCTCTGCTAAATATATTTCCCATTTAAAATCCATCACCTTGAATATCCAAACTCTGGTCTGCCCGTAAGATTATTTATTTTCCCATCCCATTTATCATTGAATCACAACTCTCCCCACTTCTCTCGCCCTACCTCATTCCTCTTATACTATTTACACTTGCAGAAGAAATATATTGTGAGCAATTTAGTTTATCTTCACCTGACGATGAAGACGGAAGTCTTCGAAACCGGTAGTAAATAAACCAGTGGTGAACGCAAAAAGATAAAATAAGTGTTTTATTTCTTTTTTAGGTTAATTTAACATTTAAAATATACGTGTCAGTGGTCACTAGTAAAGGAAAAAAGGGGTAAGTGGCTAGTGAGAAGAAATGTATTGTGAGCCATTTAGTTTATCTTCACCTGACTATGAAGACGGAGGTCTTCGAAACCGGTAGTAAATAAACCAGTGGTGAACGCAAAAAGATAAAATAAGTGTTTCATTTCTTTTTTAGGTTAATTTAACATTTAAAATATACGTGTCAGTGGTCACTAGTAAAGGAAAAAGGGGTAAGTGGCTAGTGAGAAGAAATATATTGTGAGCCATTTAGTTTATCTTCACCTGACGACGAAGACGGAGGTCTTCAAAACCGGTAGTAAATAAACCAGTGGTAAACGCAAAAAGATAAAATAAGTGTTTTATTTCTTTTTAGGTTAATTTAACATTTAAAATATACGTGTCAGTGGTCACTAGTAAAGGAAAAAAGGGGTAAGAGGCTAGTAAGAGGATGGGGTGTGTAGGTGGAGTAAAAAAGTTTGTGCGAAACAAGAATGTTTGAATGAGAAACAAGTTGAGGACCAGACTTCAACCTTAGTTGACATGTTTATTTGCAATGTTGAGAGCTAATTGAATTTTTTTTATATCGATAATTTTTCAACTGTCCAGCGGTAACCCTGATGTAGAATCCACAAACCACGAGCGATATCAAACGATTGTTTTAATTTAACCAAATTATTTAAATACTTTTAGTAATTCTTAAATATTTAAACATTACATTCGTCTCTCATTACTTGACGCGCAAGACAAAGGTCTTTGTAATTGGCAATCAACCCGATAATAAAACACTGGGGTAAAAAGTATTAAATTTACTATATAGAAAATCAATATTTGATATTTGAAAATAAAAACAAATTTTTGAAAAAAAAGAGTTATCTCTATTTTAAACATTATTAACTATATAAAATAACTATTATAAAATATGAATAAAAGTGTTTTAGTTCCTTTTAAGCAATTCCCAAATTGTTATATAGTAAAAGTAAAAAAAAATATTGATTGTTATAAACTAACAGCACCGCTTCAAATAAGAACTTTTTAGTTGTAAAACATATTAAATACAATAGGTTCTATGATGAAAATGATTTTTTTTTCTCACGAAACGTAAAAGCTGGCTAAACATTCACCATGGCACGGGGAAGTGAGAACTTAAAGTTAAGACATCCCTTGACAAGGTTGAGAGTTTGAGCCGCTTGTTAAGCGGCTTGAACGAAACTTGTTATGCAAATCCAGAACATTGAGGAGAATTGTTTGCGTCTTGAGGAGATTACAACTCTTCTGGAAAGAGGCGCACACCTGCCTGCTTTAATTATTATCATTTAAAATGTTTTCATGTTTGTTGTTTTCCTCTTTTCTCTCTCTCTCTCTCTCTCTCTTCTTAAGTTACATGAGGCAGATAAGAAAAAAACTTTCCATTGGTTTTTCAGTGATTTTTGTCTACTCGATTCAGCATTAGTGATGCTATTACTTTTGCAACTAAAACTTTTGCTGTAAATTATAATGTCCTAATAACTCAATGACATATTGTGTATTCCATTTTTCTTTCCCTATCTCTCTCCTCTCTAAGTTATTAGATGTATTAAAAGAAATAATTCTTTGTATATTACCTTTTCATTAATTTATACATACGTATATACTCGAACATAACATACCATCACTTCATTTTTAATTTAATATATTGGTATACTTGTTTATTACTTTTAACATGATAAATGGCCAGTTTGTGTTATTTGAAAATGTTTAAAAAATTAATTGAGCGCTAAGTTAGCACTTAATTTTCACGGTATTTGTTGAAACTTTAAAAGTTTTTTTTGTCTTTAAATTTTTGGTGACAATTATCAATTAATGTAAGATTAACTCTATCATTAGCATTTTTAAATTTCATGTCAGTGATTTTACGTATTTTATTTCCTTTCATTTCCACAATCCTTTCGTTTTTTCTTTGATTTATTATATCTTATTTTTATTCTACAGGAATTGTGCATTACGTTATAATATAATATTTCCCAATAAATTATTTTCCAATTCCACATATATGTAATTAGTGGAAAAACAAAGTGATTTATTGTTAAATATTATAATATGAAGTTCCACAATGTTAAAACCGAAACTTTTGTTAACAAATTTAATAATAATTTGAATACGTTTAGCGACTTGGTAACTTCCTTTTGCCGTCTGGCAAAAAGCCCACTAGTTTATTACAGAGTAATTGAGTAAATGAGTAGATATTGAGAGATCACATATCTTAAGAATTCTTATTAAAAAAAAAACAAATGAAATATTATACCTTACTACTCGTATTCTCCTTTAATTTACTCGTACATTATACTCAAATATCGCTTGAATTATTCCCTTGTCGAGAGCTTCTTTTGGACACGTGGCAATTTAAGATAAGAGGGGATACTCTGGCCTGACTTCCTTGTTCAATTATTTTTATACGAGTATTTGTTTGTTCCTCTGTAAAATGACGCTTACAAGATATGAGATTTAAGGAATATTAAACATTCAAACATATAAAGTTGAAAAAAATATTATCAACATCCGCACAGATGATAGTCCTCAACTGTAATTTATTGTCAACTTTGATGTATGGGCATGAATCGTGGATGTGGCAAATAACAAAATAAATGCTCGAGTAATGCATGCATTGAGAAACGTACATGAGGTGATAATGTATGCCAGTAACACATTGAATTTATAAGGTATGAATGTGAAATTAGGCTGTTTTATTAATTAAGCTGAAGAAGAGTATTTTAAGATGGTTTAGGCATGTGAAACGAGAAATTTACTTAAACAAATATATAGTAGAAGTGCGATTGTGAGTGGAACAAGGAGAATACGAAAAAAAATATGGTTGGATTAAGCGAATGATTAAAAAAAAGGAAATGTAAAAAATTAGACAAATCGTGGGAGTTTTATGAGAAGTTGTATGGATGTTGAGGCGGCCAAAGTTTTGTACAATAGAATAATTTGTTGCTCTGTCTTATCTGCTTACCTCGACCAAGAAACTGCGTTGTGGTATGCTTTTATGTTCTCCGACATTAATCTTTTTATATTTTTTAAAACGATGTTCAAAAAGTTCATAATATGTTATGTGTAATTTATTTGTTTTTTTTTCTGGCAATATTTAGGGAGCCTATGTTCATGGACATAGGATACAGACTGGGAGACAAAAATGTCAGCATTGTATGCTACGCAGACGATGCAGTAGGTACTCACGTCAGATCCTCCAAAGGATGTTATATAGACTCCATCAAACCTCACTAAAATATAACATGTTGATATCTACGGACCAAACGAAGAGCCTCACAATATCTAAGACCCCGGTGAGATGCAAACTAGCAATGAATAACAAAATAATAGAGCAAGTGATGAAGTTTAGGTATCTTGGAGTGAGCATCAGTAGCAATGGAAATCTATATGATGAAACCTTGAGACAGGTCAATAAGGCGGCTGCAATAACACCGGTGTGGAATAATCAACACATAAGAATAGAAAGTAAAGTCAGAATATACAAGACATGTGTGAGACCGATAGCCACCTACGGAAAAGAGATCAGAGCAGACACATCTAGAACAAAATCTCTCCTGAGAACCTCGGAAATTAAAACACTGAGATATGTAACCGGAAACACACTAAGAGATGGAATCAGAAACACCGAAATAAGGAGAAAGTGTAGTACGGAAGACATCGTCAGGTGGGGTAGACAACGAAGGCGATACTAGAACGAACATGTAAACAGAATGCAAGACGACAGACTTCCACGTGTCACCCTTCAAGGGAACCCCGCCGGAAGAAGATGATGGCATGACAGCTGGCAATCCCCGTCACAAGAAGGGGAACAAGCGGAACAAACAGATCATGATCTATAGGAAGAGGAAGAAGAAGAAGATTTAGGGAGCAAACATCACTCCAAGACACCATTGTTTATAATGTTTCATCTATGAAATAGTCAATTATGAATTTCACTATACCATTAGGCTATCTTCAATGCAGAATAAAACTTTTACATTTTATTGCGCCACCATCAATTACCTTTATTTTTTAAGTAAAAGTGATGATAGACTTTTTTATTTTCATCTTCAGAATAATAAACTGAATAGAAGTTGAAGCAAGTGATCCTTTTTCTCTAAATTCTCAATTTGGACGAGTTTTGTAGTGTCTTAAAAACCCCTCCTCCACAACCTATTGTTTGAAGGGTTGTTTCGCGTCCATTCACACTGCAAATATATATTCCGATTACGAGAAATCATGTCACTTGGTCACAAAAGCTTAAACACCAAAGTGCTGTTATGCTCAGTAGGGGTAACTTTACAATGTGAAAATAGCATAGCATAATGTGGGCTTTGAGTAAGTTGTCTCCCTTCCTTCTTCCCCTATCAATTAATGGTCAAGTGATGCCTCTCCTGCACTTTATACGGGCCCCTATTATATTTCCATGTCGTCTTCAATTAAATAACGAGTCTCTTAAAATTACTTCGAGAAAATCTAAATCAAAAAACATTTTCTCTCGTAAGTCGAATTCGTTCTGAAATAATTTTCTTGAATTTAAATGAAAACGAAGAAGATATAACTTTCCTATTTTGAAACTTTTCGAAGGACCGAATCGACTTGTTTAAGCTTTTCTCAAAATATACACTTGGAAAATGAAAACAAAACTTTTCTTTAGCTAAACTTTAATATCTTTAAAAATACAGTAACCTTATTTTTAAACTTTGTGATTCACTTCCGATACGATATAAGCCGACTAGTGTTAAATAATAATAGTCTCTTTCTTAAGATACTAAGTAAACGTAACTAACTAACAAATACATTTATTTTTATCTTATACAGTATAACACGAGAAAACAAGTAAACAAAATTAATTTACTTAGAGAAAAGGAAAGGAAATGAACTAATTATAATAAAAGAAATGGATCAAATGGTAGAAGAATTGGTTAACATGAACATATCCAACATTGGACAATTTGTTTGATCTAATTGATTCAATTATATTAATCGTCGTAAAAACACTTTATTTTTCTAAACTTTAAAGATTATACAACCTTATTCCTTATTGTGTAGAAATTAGAAAACATTGTTTTTTTTTTAAAGGAGTGGTTTTTTCAAGAGTTCGAAAAATGATTTTATTTTTTTAAATATGAATTTTTGATTGATGATATCTCATTTTATATGAAAAATAATATTCGGGTGATTGTCCGTCTTTGTGGGGTTCGTGGGCATATGCTCACGTAGGTATATGTTTATGGATTTCGTAGGGATGGATAGTCATTGAATGATTTATGCGACCACGTAACTTGCTTAATTTACTTTTGTCTGGTTGGTTGGAAGAGATTGCCGCCTGGCAATAAGCCCGCCAGATTGTATTTGCAATAAAAGTGTTAAATAAATAAATAAATATGATAGACGCTATCAAATTTTAATTTAAGCGAATTTAAATATTTTAACTTATATACAACGATAAGTGGGCCAAAACGAAAGGAAAATCTTGTGTCAAAAATAGGGTGGCTTTTGTAGTCCTGGAAGATTTTATTTTAAAGCAAAAAAAAATTTTATGGGAATTTTCCAAAATCTTGATTATGTACGAGTATTATGATTAAATTCAACTATAAAAAATCACACAAAATAATTCTAATGTTTTTTGTTAAAAGGTTGAAAACAAATCGTAAAAATTTAAACAAAGTACCCATTTATTAAACGTCAACAGCTTAATTCAAAAGAGAACAATTATTTAATGTGTACATAATATGAGTTACAATTTTTCTTTGCAGGGCTGCAGGATGAAGTGGGCGTGCTAATATGAAATACAAACAAATGCGGGGTCCTGAAATTCCCTTTTCAGTATACACAGGCCTTTGTACATATTAAATTAAAAAGGATATTCCTGGAGGGGAGCAAAAAAACTTGTTTTATCTTTAAAAAAATTTGTTGTTTAAAAATTACATTTATTAAAAACTCATGTTTAATATTTTTCGTTATCAAAAGCTTTGAGCTTTTTTTTATGAATCGATTGATTGAAACTTTGAATGATTTACTTTTTATTTAGTAAAGTGCGTTGAAAGACAAGTATTTATGTATATTAAAGTAACGGATATTGTATGAAATAGTAATTACAAATTATTTATTAAATCATTTGAAATTCCTCCTTAAGTGAAAAAAATATTTATATATAACCTAACATCAGCAGAACTTACCTGCTTATTCATAAACTAATATGTTTGACAAATACACTTGTAAGGATTTTTTTTGTGATTGAAAGTATTAAAATAAAGAATCAACATTAATTTCTTTTCGTATATCGCATTACAATACCAATTATCATGAATAAGAAATACAAAAATTTATTAACAAAACGACTTGGTTTAATACGAACTTTAAGGCCTCGGCCACACAGGTAGGAGCCTCGCTTGGTACTTAGAGCTACGCTGCAAGCTAGGTGACATATCTTAGCGAACCAACGCACCGCATACTATCTCAATGGCCACACTGCACGCTTCGCGCCACGCTACATGGTTATTAGTCACCTATTGAGTCTCCTAGCGCACAGACGTGTTGGTTAATTTTATTGTGCCACCAAGTGATTTTACAAGATGGAAGAAGTTTTATTCCTCAATTATTTATAGAGAAGTTGAAACTCTCCACGAGTATTTCTAGATAAATTAACATTATGCACTCAACAAGTTTGAATTTGAGATGTTCGAAATTTTTAACATAAATTCTCTGAGAGAAGTAGCTTTCTGGTTAGTTTTGAGAGTGGCATCGTTTGTTGACTCAACCGCTCCCAAATGTCAAATGAATTTGTGCAAAGCACTTTGGTGTGGCCAAGTCCGAAGTCACTTAGTCTATTAGTCACGTAGCACCTAGCTTAGCACTTTGGTATTGCTTTAGCCTAAGACAATATTATACGTCTGTTAGCTTGAACCCATTTCTACTTCCACCTTTATGGAGGACCAAATAAGTCCTCATCCAGCGCGATCCATACAAGAAGATTACGTTCTACTATTGTACTCTACCTTCGTGAAAATACCACATGATAAGTTTATTGTAATGCAGCATTTTTTTCCAAACTGCCAGAAAAATGTTAAAGAGGGCTTAAGTTAAACTCAGACTGGAACCCTATTTAAAAAATGGCAGCAACGGAAATAGAACGCAAAACCTAGACCATCTTAATAACGCAATCGCAGATTTCGTCAACTAGGCTATAATCATGAAAATATTTTAAGTTTTTTCTTGAGTCTGACTGCGTTATGACTAAAACACTACCCTTAAGGAAATACTTCTGAGGTTACACAGTGTGAAAACGATAGCAGCTACGACATATTTAAAGTCCGGCGTCATGAAAGAAGGAAAATTACTCGTAGCACGGTAAATTAAATAACGAAGGGGTTAAAAACCTTAATATCGTCGTCATACAAGAGAAAGTGACCAAGTGCATTTTTCGCGAAAACGTGATTATTAACTATCTGACATCTTACTAACATAATGGTGGCCTGGAAAAAATGACCCAGCAAAAACTTGGAAGAATAATAATGATATCTTGACTTGTTTAAAATGACTATCTGCATAAATGTTTTTTTTTCTTACAAGCAAAATTGACTGTTGGACATAGTCATTTTTTCTTGTCATTTTATACAAGAAAAAGTGACTAAGTGACAGTTGGTCATTTTTGCTTGTACTAACAATTTTCAACACCGTGAAGTTAGTCAAAGTTTTGTACGAAAGTTTGACATTGATGTTTTTATATTATAAAAACATCCAAGCAAGTAGACACAGCTTTTGAAGAAAGCATCAAATACGAGTTAAGCCAAACTATCGTTTAACACCACTTTATCGGAGTAGCCTATCAAAATATCACATATTTATCTTTCTTGTTTTTCAGGTCCAAGTGGCGGTCACGAGATAGTGGAACTGGTGGTTCCACTGTTGGCAGACCCGCGAGAGAATGCCACTCTGAGCTGCCGCTATGACATGGGCAAGGACCGCCTCTACTCTGCCAAATGGTTCAAGGATGAGGCAGAGATCTATAGATATATGCCTGGAGAAAGGGTATTATTTGTTTTATTTGACAACATAAAAGTTCTTCGTTATTAAAAGTGGATAAATGATATATATCTGATAAGTGCGCAAGCTATTTAAGTTGATTTGTGAAAGACAGGCAATTATTGTTGCACACCAGTGTCTGAATACTACAGTATTATACCTTTACAATACCACACTACAGTTTGACATACAAAGAACGCACAATATACCAAAAACGGAGTATAGATATAAGAATTCTACTTCTTCTTCGACTTGACCTTAGTGCTGTAGAATTCGACACACATTGAAACTGCTTTACGTCGTGCACATTCTTCACTAGTCTTTCTGGCACTTCGTTGTCCGCAGTCTGTGGTAACGGCAGGCGCGTAGCACTTTCTTGATCGCTCCAATGCATAAATAATATTTGTTTGCTCCTGCGACCCTCTGCATGAGTTTTTCCATGCCCTTACGCAAAATGTGATTGCAGAAAACGTGTAGGTAGTACTTAAACTTGATAGCCTATCTGAGATGTTAAATTCTTTTAGTAAAGGGGCATTGTTCGTTGTTTTGTCCATTAAGCACCTGGTTATTTTCATACTTTTGATTAAGATCTTTAATACTGATTTTTAATGCTACTTTATTTAAGCTAATGACACACATATTATATAGGTACTTTACAAATGTGTCTTAAATTTTTTATTTTGTTTTGTTTTTATTTTTCATTTTATGTAAACATCTGCCTTCCGACGAGCATTCGCTTAGTTAGACAATAGTGTTATTTTACTATATATTTGTAAAAATTAAAAAGTATAAATATATTTAAAAAAAAATCATCTGTAGAGGTTTCTTTAATTTTCATTCAACGCTGGACCTGAAAGATTGTAAATAATGTTTTCAGGTGACCAACCCTAATATCTCAATAGAATAATACGCATAAATTTATTCCTGTCCTCCAATGACCATCATTTATATATAGTATAATGATTGTGACGACAATATTTTCGTGTAATGAAATGTTGAGTGAACAAACAAACCATCTCAAGAACCCCATGATCAATATTGGGATAAAACGTGCATTTTCTTTAGAAAGCTTCCTGATTTGTAAAACATTTAACATAACAAATATCAATATTCCAATATAACTAACAATTTAGAATACATGTGTTTTAAAATGTGATGCAAAAAAACTAATGTAATTTTGAAACAAAATAAAAATATAAGTCTTATAAAATATTACTTAAAAATAAACAAAAATATTTTTTATTGAATATTATGTAAAGGTTTTGACACATTACTTACGAATTATTTGAAATAAATACACCTAATTCTTCATTTTCAATAACGCAAGGTCGTCCTGAATGGGGTCACCAGAAGAAAAAATAAAAAACCCCTCCTGTGCAGTATGTTTTTTACGACATTTTATCTAAATGCCATTTTATCTTACGTTATGCTTCTGCAGATTTTGAACAAATTTCAAATTCACAAAGCAAACATGCAAATCACAATGCAAAAATACATACCAAGTCAAAACGTACCGAATGACTTATGGATGTCTGTGCTAAACGATATGCATAAAAACTTGGAATCTGGAAGTCACAGCGAAATCGACCGAAATCCGCACGAATTTTTTGGTTACCTAATAACTTCATTATTTCTGTCCAGCCCCCAGGCCTACCGTTCCCGGTGCGAGGGGTGCGCCTGGCCCGCTCCCCGCGCTGTAACCAGAATACCTGCGACCTAGAGTTGACCGACCTGGCCCCCAAGTCGGCGGGGGTCTACCGCTGCGAGGTGTCTACAGAGGCACCCACCTTCAGGATAGCACACAAGAGTGCCAATATGAGCATAGCTGGTGAGTTCAATTAATGTTCATTCTTGATTACGTGTATTTTTAAATAAAATATACAGATTTGATGACAATCACAGTATTTTAAGTATATTGAGTGTAATCATTTTTTTTTGTGAATTGTTCCTTTTGTTTTTCCTATCATTTGTTTATTTAACTGAAAAACTGCAAATATTATATTAGGTGTTAACATAAGTTGTGTCTGTTTTTTTTCAAATTTAAAAATGAGCGTCAAAAATAAAACAAAATTTTAAAGGTTATACGTCATTCGAAAGAAAATGTTCTGCTCTACAAGATATTGTATTTGCTTTTACGTTACATATATTATTTTATTTGATTACAAGCCTTCAAAATCGAAGGTCAAGTAGACGAAAGTGAGCATTTTCGACACCTCCTTCTGTTCGCGTTTAATCGAGGGAATAAAGCTACCAAAGCTGCTCGCGATATTTGCGAAGTGTACGGTGAAGATGCTATGAATGAAAGGACAGCTCGTCGATGGTTTTTGCGTTTCAAAGACGGTAATTTCGACTTGAAAGACATGGAGTGTTCCGGACGACCAGTGGACTTCGATGAGGACCGCTTAAACCATATTATTCATGAAGACCCCCTTCAAACATTTTTCATCACCATTTTCAAACCATTTTTCGTCACCAGTAATGGTCATGCGTAGCTCGATGACGCGCGAGCAAACCAGCAGAAATTGTCGAACGATGATTTTTGTTGTTTTCACTCAAAACATGTGGAAACCAAGCGCCGAACTTCTGGACTTTTCCCATTGATTTAAGATGGCGTATATAGTCATGTGACTACAATTCATCTGCTCAGCCAATTCTACGGTAGTTTGAAGGGGATCTTCATGAATAATATGGTTTAAGCGGTCGTCATCGAAGTCCACTGGAGGTGTCGAAAATGCTCACTTTCGTCTACTTGACATTCCATTTTGAAGGCTTGTAATCAAATAAAATAATATATATAACGTAAAAACATACACAATATCTTGTAGAGCAGAAAATTTTCTTTCGAATGACGTATAATTTTTACCATTTTGTTTTACTTTTGGTGCTCATTTTTAAATTGAAAAAAAAAAAACGGACACAACTTATGTTAACACCCAGTATATTACTAGAGTATGGTTTTATAATATTTTTATCAGTGACGAACGTATTTAATTGTCACATGTTATAAGCTGGTTGACTTACAACAAGAACTATTCTTTAGTATAACAGCAGGTCTGCGTTATCTAAAGCATATAAATTAAGCATGATAGAGAAGGGAGAATTGATTTAATTGTATGAATATTGAAGAATAATTGTATTTTCTTTGTCATGGAAAAGAAAATAAATGTCATATCCTCATATTATTGATAGCGAGTATTGTATTATATAATACTATTTAAAAGTGTGACTTAGATTGAACTAGCTGTTTTGAATTGGGCGAATTTTCTAAAGTACTTTTTTTTAATTCATTATATAAAAGGAGCAGACTAAACTTTACTTTAGTGTTAAATAGACCTTATTTCTGAAAAACACAGACGTTTTAAAAGTTGTAATGTTTAACACATATTACAGAAAAATAAAAAAACTTGTTCAAACTCAAGTAATTTTCGTGTAGCTATTTGTAAACATTTTACAAGTTCTGCGTATCGTTGGAATTTTCATTGAAAGAAATGTCAAAGTTTAGAGACTAATTTGATGATCGACTGTTTCATTTGCATGGCTCAATTTTTCGTTATCAAATATAAGTTTGAAACGCTAATTGGCAATGTTTCAGTATATACATTGCTTAAAATAGTGTATATAGTTCAGCACATATTTATGCAATTTGATTTGTTTGTGTATATTTTTTTCTTTTATTTGTTATGTTTTTGGAGAAAACAGGATCATGAATTTGGGTCAAATGTGGAATTTATTGGGAATATTGATAGCTCTATAACATTTAAGTGATATGAAGAATACTTGCGTTATTTTCAAATAACATGTAAAAAAACGTGGTCAGAAGATAACATTTTCTTAGGACTATAGGGAATATAGATATCCCTATACAATTCGAGTGGTAGAAGAACACACTACATATTTATTTTATTAGTCTTCCTTCTTTCATTCTTTCCACATGCCCAAAGTATCTCAGAGTGCTCTTCTTCATTATACTCAACACATTAGCCTTAACTTCACATTCTCAACTAATCACTTCATTCCGTTTTCTGTCATATATAATCCTAAATCGCTCGTCTCCTTTCAGTTGTTTTCACACGTGTGTTTCAGTTCCATACATCAAAATTTGTACTAAAATATTCTTGCGGACTATTTTCTTAACATATTTTGATACTCTCTGGTTCGAGTGTAAATGTTTTAGTGCTATATTGACTGATATAATGCAATGAAATAAATGTGTAATAAAAAGTTAATTGAAATAAAATGCACATGAATGTACACAATATGAATATAATATATCGTTATACAATTGTTTGTAAACAGAGTTGATCCACCCTGTGTGCATTATGCACAAGGGAGTTAAAATCACCGGATGCTGTGGTTAGAACTTTCGTAAGTTCTTCGGAACTTTGAAATAAATGATGCTGCATGCTTCGAACTTAGATTTTGTTTCATTATTAAACCAAGTTTGTTTGTGTAAAAACTTTCATAAGTATTTTTTAAATGTGAATAGTTGGATTTCATATGTGAATAGGTAAATGTCAGCGATTGTAACCTTATAATTAATATATACCTTAAGCAAGCAGGCGTTCCAGGTTCAATTCCTGGCGAATTCACTTTCAGATTGGTTTTACTATTAGAACAAACTGGTTTTACGAGCACTATATAGTTCTTTTGCCATATATCATCTCGTCAATTTTTATAACACTTTTTTAGCAATATAAGCTATTTATAAAAACGGTATAGCGACAAGCTGTGTTTAATTTGACCTGCACACCATCTCGGAAGATTGAAGTTATTACCATTGAAATTTTTGGTTTGGTCTATCAAGACTTACTGAAGTATAACCGTTTGCACACAATAAAGCAATACACGAATAAGAGTTTTACATTCTCAGTCTTTAATTTTTCAGTGGACTGCTGTTAAAATGTATGTCTTTTTTTACTTTTGCAAGCAAAAATTTCAGTTAAATTTTGTTTTATTTAACTTTATTAATATTCTTGAAACATATTTTTTCTCTTCGGTATAATTGAAAATTGGCAATAATAATATTCTTTTAACCCTTCTAATAATGTTTTATTAAAAATTTTCAATGATTTTTGTATTCAATTGATGAAATTTATGCTTCAATAATTTTTGTTTATTGTTATTTTCAAGATTATATTTAATTTTTTTACGTTGTATTGTATTTAAATTAAACCTAAAGATTATCCATGAAAAAGTTATTTTACATCTCTCTAAAAAAATATCCCTTTATGGTCAGCTGAGAACTAAAATAAAATACATAAAGTACTTCTTAAAGAATGAAAAATGACAAAATATATTTTTCTTCCACACAATTTGAGTGCGATGACTAATAATTCATTTTGAGAAATGGAGGAGGACGCCTTGAAAAAACGGAGTTTATTTTTTCTTTCTCGTTTTTTTTTGGACAAGAAAAAGTAAAGCGTGTAATAAAAATATATTCCCCCTTGGCAAATGTTATGAGAACAGAGAAAACATATTAATCATGATGTGTTTGTTAATAAAAGTTTTATTCTTTTATATGAAACTTGGTCCCTCACTTAACACCTCTCCCTTTTTTTTCCATATAGGTGAGCATAGAGGTCAAAACGCCAATTTATTTTTTCCGTCTACGCCAAAATATTTTGACGTGGCAAAATCATAAAATTGAAAACAGGTAAATACTGGTAAAAAATCATTTTATCATATATTTCACTTTTTTTCTAGTAAGAAGCGATACTTTGTACTTACCTTCATTGCTGAATATAATTAATTTAAATTTTATTTGAAGATTTGTTGTTACAGGGCAATTAATCTCTTTTAGCCAGATCATATTGCCTCATATTCAAAAACTGAAGGTGAGATATACAGGACGTAGACCGCGGAAAGTGAATAATAATTGAATTTTTTTTACTGAGGAAAGCGTAAGAAGTATAAGATACTGTAAAGTGAGTATGGTGAGATGTATTATTAGATAGGAATATATAAGGATGTGTTCTCCCTGTTTACCCTAAAGGTGTATGGTGGGATGGTATTTTTATGTACATGTTTAACCAATATCTAATAGTCGTGAAATACTCTTTGAAAAGTGCTTGTGTTGGGTAAAGAAATGTTTTTTTAGTAACATTTTATAATGCCTCAGTCCTGCATGACGGATTCGTAGCCGTCATCATTGTTGCTGGGTTTCATAGTCGAGAATCTCCTCGCCACTCCAACATGAGCTGTTCTTCCCCGTCAATCAAGTGATCTTCTGTGTCAAAACTGCCTGATCCTAGATACGCACTCCCGCAAATGTCACAGACATCTGGATCCCGCTGAATCACTTTGTAGTGCTGACGAATGTTCGCAGCACGCTGACTGCTTCTCACATGTCTATCCATCGAGATGCCATCAACCCGATAACAGATGGTTTTTCATCCTTCGTTGTCCTGAGTTACCTGCTCCCAGTCCTCAGGCACCCCGCACAAAGTCAGCAAATTTCGCCGATTGTCCTTATAGCGCTTTCTCTGCCCAGCAACTCTTCACTTGCCCACTACTTTACCGCACAAGACGCGTTTTGGGAGCCTATGATTACCCATACGTATAGCATGTCCGGTCCATCAGTATTTCGCCTTGACAAGAATATCCTCCATGGTTTACAGTAAGAGCGTTGCAATACCGATACATTTGTAACATGATTACTACAGTGGATCCAGATAATTCAACGAAGGAAACATTGGTGAAACATTTCAAGATTTTGAATGTGTATTATATATGGAACCCATAGAGAACTGTGGGGAGGACAATGGTTTTGTAGACTGATATATTTGTAGACTGGGAGATGTTCCTGCAATAAAATACTTCGTAATTCAGTTTAGAAACAGATGCTGACAATATATTCAGTCAAGAAATGGGTTTTTGGGCAAAATTTTAAACAAGCCTCAGTCTTGCATAAAAAAATAGTATTTCGATACGCACCACCTAAGCTCACAACACCATAGCTCAAAACAAAATAATGGTGAATAATTTATTTAAGTGCTTTTATATTTTATACATTCGAAATCATTGTGAATCATATTCGATCTATAGATATTTTTCTTATTTCTTTTTATTTAGTTTTAAGTTAGTAACTTTTTAGTTTCACAGAATAATTTGAAACCAGGAGGAGGTTGTTATTCGATTCGAATTAAAAAATAATTATTGTATCATGTCATAGATATTTTACAAAATTTTATTGTTAGTTTTTTATGCAATTTGCCATATAATTTCGTAGTCTCATTGCCATTTGTATATGATAATTTTTTTACTTGATATTTTGTACTATACATTGATATTTACTTGTCATTACAAGTGTTGTACAATACATTGATATTAACTTGACATGATGTACTATACATTAATATTGACTTGACATGTTGTACTATACATTGATATTTGTTTTCTGCCATACGTTTTTGTTTTTTTTATTTATTCTTTAATCTAGATATGCGGGGGTGTGGGATGGAAGCCCCCCGATGCCCTTGCGGTCGGGCTCGCCCTACATTGGTGGGGTGTATCTCGGCCGGGGAATGTTTGTGGGATGAGCCCGGACGTTTTAATGTCTTCTCTCTTGAATGTATTTTTTTTGTCATCTATTTATTTTCTGTGTATTTTTTAATCTTCTTGTTCTACGTGTTCAAGGGTGTGGGCTGAAAAATATCTGGAGTCCCCGTGGCTGGGCTCGCCCTATATTGGTGGGGTGTATCTTGGCCGGGAGGATGCTATTAGATGAGCCCAGACCTTTTGATAGCTTCTGTTTTTTAATGTATTCTCTTTTTAATGTGTTCTTGAAATGTGTCTAAATGTATTATGTACATACCATGCTGCTATCAATAAACCTGTGTTTATTTATTTATTAATTTATATTTACTGGACATGTTGTTACATACTATACATTGATACTTACTTGGTATGTTGTACTATACATTGATATTTACTTGACGTGTACTATACATTGATATTTACTTGACACGTTATACTATACATTGATATTTACTTGACATGTTGTAGTATACATTGATATTTACTTGACACGTTGTACTATACAATGATATTTTCACGCAATATATTTGTTAATATGTTACTAGAACACTGTTATCGACTCATCTTAACAAATTTTGATACTATCCGTTTCGAGTATATCCGAGTATATTTAAGTGGCTCGTTACATTGTTTCCTATTGCTATATGCCATTCGTTATCTCTCGTAACTATTCTAACACTCACCTGAGAAAATTATGCATACGTAGATTTTTTCCAAAAATCTACGAAAATACTTTTTGCGTCTATTTTCTTATTTTATTCCGACTTTTACCTTCCAGTATCGACCCTCAATAAATATATTTGTGAAATAACAATTCACCTGCCCTTTTCCTGCCGAAACCTTTTTCAGTTGACTCAAGCCGTTTAATTCAATTTACAGTGATTGACCAATGTATTTATATATAGTATTTTTTAGGGGATAGGATTTATTCAAAATATAGGTACCTCGGAAATTTGTTAACAAATATTGGAAATTTTCTAAACATTCTATTGTTCTTGTCTCAAGCTAAAGTAACAGAAATGTTTGCAAAAAACCTTTTGTAAAGCACGTTATTTTTCCAGCGTCAATTTTAATAACTTTAATTCATTTTGTTAAAAACTAACGCTTTCAAATAATAAATAGAAAGTAGCTTCGTTTATTCAAACGTTTGGAACAACCACAAAAAATATGGTACCAATTACCAACATAATAATAAATATTGAGTTGAAGTTTGCAAGGAAGTAGGGATAAGAAAATAGGGCTAAGAAATATTATATGATAAACAATGACATTATAATAATAATGAGTTCGAACCCCGAGCTGGAGCACCCTGAGGAAAGTATTCTCTCTAAAAGACGCTTGTTATTTTTACACTATAACAACAATATCTGTTGTAATCAATATTAACCTTTGGGTGGGCGCATTAAATCTGTGAGATGATGTACCTAGTTTTTTTTGTGCCAATGGGCGAGGTTTACCGACAAAGAGGTGAGGCTTATAGTGGCTTCCTGACTCCCTACCCCTCACACAAGGGTATCTTTGTTATTTCTCCAGTGCACCGTTGGTCTCCGTGACGGACGTTTTAATCTGCTGGATGAGTTGCTCCCGATTACGTTAGCATTTTTGATTACCGAAATGAATTTTTTTTCTCAATATTTCTTTTTATATACCTGCAATAGTTCGTATATCTATGTTCTAGCCCCTAATTCAATGATATTGATCGTTATTTACTATATGAATATGAACATGCACGCATGGTATGTGAAAATTGTAATACGAATGTTTTCGAAAATGTTTAGCCGAAAATGTTCCCTTTTGTTTTTGTGAAGACGTTTTATGATCACAAGTGAATTTGAATTTTACATTCTAAATTATGTATGAAAAATTGCAAGCATAGTGTTCTCTAATGTTAAGTTATTGCTTTTATTTTCGTCACATGAACACCTACCTCATGAAGATGTGACAGTTGATTCCACATACTTTTTATTGTGCTAAATCTTTATACAAATCTATTTTGGGTATTAAATGACTGAAAAAAATAGTGATGTTACTGAATTGCATTAGTTGTGTTGAACAGCTGCTAACAAAAGACTGAGAATGTTGTAAACTAGTTATCTTCTATTTTAAGAAAAACAATATGAGGAAATTTACAATTTTGTTATTGAATAGTGCAAAGAAATGTATAAATGTTATATAATCATATTTGAGTAAAAAGTTCAGTTTGATAAGTTTTCCCTTAAGCCTAAGCAGAAATGAAAATTTTAATCTCACAGATGAGTTGCGCCCGAAAGTGTTAGGTTTTGTATTGCGCCCGACGGAGGGTTAAACAATACGGACGTCTGTTACTTGGATATTATGAAACAATAGTTGGACTAACAACAATGTTTTCAGTTGTTTGTCTAAGATTTGCATTTAACCTGAGAAAGTACGACCACATCACTTCATATAAGAAAAAAAATAGTTGAATTTGATTAATATTCACTAAATTCATATACTGTCACTATCGTATAAGGTCGTTATTTGTCCCGCTACCATATTTTATCTTGCCTAATATATTTATTAACTGCGATTATTAACTTGCGCTATACTCAAGCAAAAACCGTTTATCAGCTTTCTCAGATCATCGCTTTCTTTTTTTTATGTCGTCCTTTACTGTCCATGCAGTGACACTCTGGAACCAGTTACTGACTTATGTTAGACTCGCTTCGTTTTCTGGAATGTTTCAAAAAAGGGATTGAAAAAACTTTTTAGATCAGTTATGTTATGATACAGGATTCGTTCAGGATTTTACTTTTTTCTCCAACATCCCTTATTTCTTTCTTTGGCTTGTTGATGTACAAAATTATACAAAATTAGATTGCACAACGTTGAAGGCGAGATAGAGAAGACCAAGAAAGATGTTATTGAATCAATTTTTTGATATTTTGAAAAAATCATATACGAGAGAGAAATCGAAGTAGGTGTACGAAGAAGTTTGGTGTATGGATGTGAAAAAGGCGAAGAATGTGCTTTAATGTAGAAATGTCTGTTGCTCTGTCATTTTCGCTTACCCCGAAAGTGAGATGTAGTGATGGTTTTGTGTGTATGTATGTATTTATATAATTCACGAATTTCGTAACAATATATCATCATTTGAATATTTTATGCAACAACATAACTTCCATTATATTGTTTATAGTTAAGGCATTAACATTTTGGAGGTTTAAAGACATTGTTATTTATTTTATCAAACACTGTTTTTTCCACTTTGTAGGAACTACGGTCGTCCCTGAATATTGTCAACACGCACGGTCAACGACCGACGAAACGACCTTCGGATATGTCCAAAGGTCGCATACCAGAACATTAATATTGTTTACCCGCAAATACTATTTACGATACATTCCACAGTAGAAAGAGAACGCATCGCGCTGTCTCGCCGTTTCGCCAACAAATTATCTACTCACAATATTATTCGCGACGTCTGCGACCATCTCTGCACGCACAGGAGTGAGATAAAAATATATTGCGGGCGCACTCACGCGCCCCGTTCTGAATAAGTATAAATACCTACTTACCGATAAATAAAGAATTATTAATCATTCGACCATTCATCACTGTTTACTATTCATTGATTATTCACTCTCACTTTCCGCATTGCTAATCGACGTATTTTATTTTAAATACCAAACAATCAAAATCATCATCGCGTCCTCCAAGGACATTCGTTAAACGTAACGGTATAACCCTACCGGTTTCAAGGCTTTCCCCTCATCTTCAGGGGTTTCTCAGTATTATTTGTGCTCCTCTGAAGATGAGGCGAAAGCCTTGAAACCGGTAGGGTTATACCATTACAAAAAGTGGAAAAAACAGTGTTTGATAAAATAAATTACAATAACTTCCATTATTTACTGATTTTCTACCTGGTTGGTTGGGTTATTTCTATCTGACAAAAAATCCAAGAGATTATCATGTAATGAAGAGTTAAATAAATAAATAAATTAGTAGAAAAATTTCGTTTTTTGTGCCTCATATGATAAAAACTAAGAAGTGTTTTTCGCTTATTTTTTTCTTAAGAATTTCATTTTTTCCATTGATACGTCAGAAAAACCACACCAAGATAACCCCCTCCCTTGTCATCTTCTTTCTATCCCATCTGGAATTTTCATTTCTATGAGATACCGCCGTACACTCTCTGGATCAGCTACAGACACCATTATAATTTTTCAGGGCATGAAATTTTAATGAGATACGCATAAGCTAGTGCTTCAGTTCTTAACTGAAAACATACTTTTTACATTGCAATATTAAAATATTTAAAGAACATAAAATTTGTAAGAGACGCCCACTTGTAAGTTGAGATAAGAGTGGAGTGATGTTTTGAATTTGAAGTAACAAGAAATATTACGAATATAAAATAAAAAACACGGTTGCTTTGTTTTATTTTACTTTCAAATGGAATAAAACAAAGTAAACTCTTATTAATTATGGAGTTCCAAAAAGTGACGCCTGAGTTATCTGAACAACTAAGAAATATTGTACGGCACAGTAACGCAGCAGATCCGGCTCGAAGGGCCACTTTGTACAGCACAGTGATACAGCAGATCCTGCTCGAAGGACCACTTTGTACGGCACAGTAATGAAGCAGATCCGGCTCGAAAGACCACTTTGTACATCACCTTACAAATAATGTAGAATAGGTTGTTGGCTGCCGCTCGATATTCGGAGATTTCTGCTCACTTTATGCTTTTTCGGTGAAAAGTAGCAAGGTAAAAAGATTCTTATTTAGCAGATAAAAGTTGGTCGTATGTAAAAGACAGTAGACTGGAGTGAACTGAGAATGTATTTTTCATGGTTTCGCTCCTTATGTGCGCTCGTAAGCGCCTATTTTCGCCCTTGCATACCGTCATGACTTGCGAGATATTACGTATCTCACACGTTTTTGCATGCATGGGCTGGCCAACTTTTGATACTAGCTCTTGCAAAGGCCGCGTATAAGGAACATTTAATTACGGTCGGTGCGCAGCTAGTACATCAAACAAACATCAAAATATAAAACAAGAAAATACACATATTTTAGGTGACGCATACGTCCAATACAAATATTATGTGTGAAACAAGAAGCAAATTTGGTTGGGCATAGTGAATATTGGCCCCAACATTAGGAAATGCCAGTAAGGGGAATGAAAGAAAGATAAATTCTGTAGAAATTATAACGTTATGTAGAATGTGTGAAAAAAACAATGGGGTGGGAAGGAATGTGGATTGAAATTAAATGCAGTGCTTAGGAATAAAATTTATGAAAAATTTACTTAAATAATAAATATAAGCTGTAAAAAAGATACGAAACGTTTAAAAAGATTAAGAAAAACGTGATCTTATCAAAATCTTAAAGAAAGAAGAGTGAAAACCTTTTAATAATATAAGAAAGTATGGTTCGATAGGTGTATGAGTATGTTATAAACGTTGAGAAAGTTGTTAATCAGTGCCTTAAACACTAGAGAGCTTTATTATGCTACAAAAAGTTAACGTTCGTTGTTGATGATTTCTTAGGAAGATAAACTTTCCAAAGATAAAAATAAGGAAGTGTGAATTTTTAGACTTGTGCAATTAAGCAAAGTGTAAATATATCGAAGAGGAAAAAATAATTGCGTGGAAATTATAGCCTGAAGTAAATTCTGCAATATTTACGCGCCATCCATTAACCGAAGACTATATTTCCAGACGGTAATTCTTATTTCTTAGCACAATATTTATGCCTTTAAATATGCGTTTCTGAACAGACGAGTCGCGATAAAGAGAGAGTTCTTCTTTTCATATAGCCATACTCTAATTCAAATATAATTTTTGAAAATTATAAAATATTTCGGCTTTAATTTGTGAAACGTCTTTTAAAGAACCCCATAATTTTTGTCTTGTGTCACCTTGACTTTTTTGAGCCGCTGTAATCCCGGACGGCACCACTTCGAGTCTTTTATCGACAGAAAATCATGGTAACTTTTCAAATTTCATGTCCCGATGCAATCAACTTATTTATTTATTTTTCTTTCCCATTGCGTTGCGTTCAAAATGCATTGCAACATTTAACACGTCGTTCGAAGAGTTTTGGCATCCATCATGCGCTTATCCTATTTATGCCAAAATGATCGTGCGGAATTCAACACATTGCTGTTTTAAAAAGTCCACACTTTACGTATGTTTTTTTTTAAATTTCAGTTTAACCATTCAAACGTATTCATCACGGCGTACATCTTTCGATACTTCTACACTTAAATATATCTTTATACAGTTGGTGATGCGAAAACCACACCATCGGATGAGAAAAAGGGAATAGGTACTCACGGGTGTTGAAGACGGGAGGCGGATGTCACGGCGGTTGATAATTTATTTGCACTGGTTCTTCGTTGATGAAGCGTATTGGTTGTTATTGGTCCTCTTGAGGTGTCACCATGATTATGGTCTGTGCACAAGTAAACGGGTCGACGGGAATATGTTCGTCGCGTTAAAATCGTTATACCGCGACAATACTATATTTTAGAATAGGTGAGAACAATATTAAATGACTTGCGAGAATAACAACACATCGCGCGACGAGGCCGGGAGCGACGACAGAGCGGCCCAACATGACGGGGCCGGCAGCGACAACAGAGCGGCCCAACATCGGGACGATATTTCACGTCACGCTCCGGCGTGAACAACAGTGATATAAGGTTTATCAAGTGTTTTGCCACGTGGTTTATATAATACTGCCGATATTTCGAAAACATTGCAGTTTTCATCTTCAAGACTTGTTCAAAGTTCACTTGACCTGCAAAATGCACTACGAACAAGCTATAAAATGAATACTTATTCAAAACGTCGGCATCATAAGCCAAATAACGCGGTAAAACATTCCGAAAAACCTTTTTCAACTGAAACGAAGAACCACGAGAGCCTCAAAATATATATTGTAATACAGCTCTTTCGGGTTATCTCACTTTTAATTCTTCCTTGTTTTAACCTTTCATTTAATTGTTCTTAATACAGTTTAAGTAATTTCTGTAGTATGCTATCATGAAGACGGCCTCTCTTAAGATGTTGACTTCCATTTAGCCTTCCAATTTTAGAGATTCTCCTGGGGGATGACTACTAGCAGGTATTTCATATATAACCACTTAGGGAACCCTTATGATATCCACATTTTCCACATGACATTGCCAGTGTCTATTTCGTCTTTACTAGCACACTTTCTGCCGCTTTTTATTTTTGCCTAGTCGATAGGAAAATATTGCTACCTGACAATAAGCTTTGCCAAATAATTATACAATGAAGTATTGAAACAAATAAATTGGAATGAAATAGCATAAAAATTCATAAGTTTTTTTCTATTCCATGAAACTTTAAGAATTTGGAAATCATATTATAGAAATAAATCGTAACCTCAAAAAAAGGGTTTAGAAACAGAAAAATTTAACGTCACAATCAATTTTTGAGAATACTCCTCATCAAGACCTATGTATGGAGTATCTTGATGTACGGCTGTGAGACATGGTGCCTATCCGAAAGAGATAGATGAAGACTAGAGGCTTTTGAGATGGGGTCCTATAGAAGACTATTAGGAATTTCCTGGAGAGACCGCATCTCAAATGAAGAGGTTCTCCAACGAATCGAAGGAGGAAGGCACCTGCTCAGGATCCTGTCCGAAAGGCGTGCAAGATGGATCGGTCATATAATACGACAAGAGGGCCTCTTGCATGCCATAATGGAGGGTATGACCGAGGGGACAAACTCTAGGGGACGCCCACGCCGAGAGTACCTGGAGGACCTGTTGGTGGACGTGCGCTGCTCAACATATACATATTTAAAAAGAGCCGCACAGGACAGCGGGAAATGGAGGAGAAGAGTTGAAATTGCTGCAAACCAGTCTTAGGACTGCAACCACGGAGAGAGAGAATCAATTTTTAAACATCAAATAGACTTAATGTCAAAATAAATAATCAAACAATACAAAAAAATCCCTTGCCATAGAAAAAAATGATCAAAAGAACACATAAACTTCCAATTTAACGTTATATCAACTGGGCAATAAATAAGTGCGAGTATTTGTCTTGTATACACCGAAATCAAAATAAATTAATAAATTAAATTTAAACGGAGTTAAATAATTCCGCCTAAATAGATCCTCGAGACATAAACGTCTCGCTCGAATTAATGTAATAATATAATAGAATAACAAAGTAATCATTATAACATATTCCAATGTTGCTTTTAGTTATCTTTACACTAACAATCAGTTTACCAAGTATCTCGAGTACTTGGGGAAGGATATGTGTAGATTTCACAAGTCTGGATATTTCTACAGTCGAACAATGAACAATAGACGAGATATGTTCAAGACACCGATAAATTACGTTCGTTATACATTTTTTTACATAATACGTAGTGAACTTAAAAAGTTTCTGACCCAAGAACATAAAAAAGGTGATATAATTAAATAAGAAACATATTTTTTTAGTTTTGTTACCCTGTATATCATTATATTTTTTAACTCTTCCTTCCCTGTGATGTGTAACTAGTACACATTGCTTCTAAAAACTTTAATATCTCTATAAATATAATAAATACTGGGTTCAGATTTTAGGTATTCCTCAGTAATACATTTACGCATTGAATGAAAAAAATAATATTAATAATAATTAGCACTTATAAGTTACATCAAAGATATTTCGTGAAAATCGGGAATAAATTCAACAATACAATCAAACGTGTGCCAGTGTGTGACGTAGGTATATTCATTCTAAAATACCGCTATGGGTGAGGAAGTGACGCTATTCACGTCTCACTCTCACTTTACTTCGGTATATGGGAACGCAAGAGATAGAATCTCAGTTAACTCGCTTCAGAAGTTTGCGATCTTTCGTTTGAGGTGGTCACTTCGCCCGTTTTGTGAACGTCGGCCGATGTGTTTTTTTCATGTTTTCAGCAATTAAATTTCAATTATTATCATTTTTAATTTCAAATTTAATCAATTTAAGCGATTGGCTATGAATATTCTGATTTTTCCGATTTTAAATCGCTCAATTTTACATGTGTATTGAATACCATAGACAGCACCGAAACGGGCGGAATTTTTTAGCACAGGAAGGGAAAGGTGTAAAACGATTAATTGAATTAAGTTTTGTTTTCAACATGGTACAACACTACAGATATCACTTTTAATTTTTTTCTACG
Source organism: Odontocerum albicorne (assembly GCA_949825065.1). Lineage (NCBI taxonomy): Eukaryota > Metazoa > Arthropoda > Insecta > Trichoptera > Odontoceridae > Odontocerum > Odontocerum albicorne. The sequence goes on from OX463849.1 coordinate 6,115,895, forward strand.
GGATTCGGATTTAAGTTTTGAAAATATTATATACAAGGGGCCAAGTCTGGACTGGGTGGATGATTCAATTATTGGATTCAAGCCTTTGCAGCAAAAGAGGTGTACACTGGCACGTTGTCGGATAGCAATTTCACGCTTTGTGACAACTTCCTCGGCGTTTGTATTTATGATATCCTTTAATTTGTACATTAATGACGAATAATATTCACCAGTTACCGTAATGTTGGTCTCTTTTAAATAAATAAGTACAATACCAATAAACATTTGGCCTTTTTTTTCCTTTTTGTTTTGTATCACTGACTTTTTTTAGCTTCGGTTATTCTGGACAGCGCAACACCGAGTACCTTTTCGACAAAGAATCAAAGTATACATACCACCAAATTTTAAAACACAAAGTTATTGATTCATTTTTCTTCCCCTTCATTCCTGTTGCACTGGATTAAAAATTCATTAAAACTTTCAACACATCGTTGCTTTTGGACAGTACTTAAAATTTATACATCATATGCTCACCGTATTCACGCCAAGATGAATTCGTGCAACATTCAAAGCACTGTGGTTTTGGAAGTCCACACATGGTTTCCATTTCTTTTGATTGCAGTTTTACAATTCAAATTCATTTATCACGATATATACCTTTTGATACTTCCACCATCAAACATATGTTCATACAGCTCCTTCAGGTTATCTCACTTTTGACCTTTCCTTCTTTGAATATTTCATTGAATTGTTCTAAATAAAGTTTTCTTAACCATCATTTATCATGCTTTCAAATCACCAAGTATTATAAAACAATTATTTTATCACAATCACAATGATTCATTAGTTTTTTCTCAGCAGTTAAGTGATCATCGTTCTTCTTCTTCCTAGTGTCATGCCAGGTTCTCTCAACGGTGACTATCACCTGAGACTAAGGATCTTTCTCCCCGGCAGCCTGAAAAAGATCCCCAACGCTCCTTATACCAGTCCAATCACGTATATGGCGGAGCCAGGAGATTTGTCTCCTGCCAACACCTCTTCGACCCCCTATTTTGCCTTGGATGATCAGGTGCAGTAATTTGTACTTTGCTCCTCTAAGTACATGGCCCAAATAGGACATATTTCGAATTTTAATATACGTCAGCAGCTCACTATCAAATTTAGCTCTTTGAAGAACCCTTATGCTGCTGACCATATCCGTCCAGGGTATCCGTAGCTTTCTCCGGTGTATTCACATTTCGAATGCTTCCAGTCGGTTCATACTACCAACTTTGTGGGTCCATGATTCCACTCCATATAATAACACTGACCAAACGTAGCATTCGACTAACCGTTGTCGAAGTTTCAAGTTTAGATTATCATCGCAGAACTCGCCCAGAAGATGCCCATTAACATATCCAAATTAATGATGTGAACATCTTGAAGAGTAAATCATGTAATTTTAACACCCAAAAATTAAGCCTTCGCGTAATACTGCCACATGAGTACAGTATTTTACCCGAAGACTTAATTTAAGGGTGGGAAAACTTTGTAACAGAAAACAATACTTTCACAAAGTCAATGCGAGTCTTGTTACCAGACAAGTTATTGAACCTGATTGGACCCGTAATTCTCGGGCAAAATATAGGTATTTGCCCAATCAGTTCACGGAGATTATCACAATGACGATGTCGAAGATAAACGTAATTTTTAGTTTCTTAAATAATAAATTATAGTATATGGGTTGATAATTCCTGAAGTAACTCTATTTTATCGATTTAGAGAAATTTAAACAGAACTATTGAATTCTGTTCCACAAATTTTTCACATTAACCGATTTCTCTCCAAGAGCGTTCTCAAAATGATAATTAAGCAAATGTGGTGCATTTATTAATGTCCTTCAAAACTAGTGGTTAGCAAGATTTTTTCTGTTTTTTTAATCTCTCCAGCGCACGTGATGGTTAAAATTTAAATTAAACTGTGGACTTATGAAAATATTACATCTTTCTTCTCCCCAGTGTCATGTCAGGTCTCTCCAACGTTGAATATCACCTGATAGTAGACATCTTTGTTCCCGGCAGCCCGAAAAATATCTCCAACGCCCTTTATGCAAGTCTAATCATGTATATTGCGGAGCCAGGACATTTGCCTCCTGCCAACACCTCTTCGGCCTTCTATTTTGCCTTGGATGATCAGGCGCAGTGATTTGTACTTTGCTCCTCTAAGTACATGACCCAAGTAGGACACCTTTTGGATTTTTATATAAGTCAGCAACTCTCTGTCAATTTTGGCTCTTTGAGGAACCCTTGTGTTGCTGACCATATCCGTCCAGGCTATCCGTAGCATTCTCCGGTGCATCCACATTTCGAATGCTTCCAGTCGGTTCATACTACCAACTTTGAGGGTTCATGATCCCACGCCATACAATAACACTGACCAAACGTAGCATTTGACAAACCGTTGTCGAAGTTTCAAGTTTAGATTATCATCGCAGAATACGCTTTTCATTTTATTAAAAATAATAAAATGAAATCATTGAAAACTGTATTTAGATTCAAGAACATTTCAATTTTAAAGGAGTAATGTTATGGTAATCTAAATAGCCTACGTATAAAGCTAATAGTTGGCTTCGTCTGTTCCCAATATGGACAATTTTGAAGTCTGTACTATTGTTAACACGCAAAAATAATAAGTTGGGTCAAAAGCCAGAATCCTTTAAGAACCACTGACCAAGACCGACTCACTCGGTAAATTCAGCTTCTCATAAAAGTTTAACGACTCGCCTTGGTGCGTTCCACGTTACGTCACGCGTAGATCCAGCCCTTAGCGAAGGGTAATTTATTAGGGTAGTATTCTCAAAATACGGGGGTGGATGTTTTGATCACAGACCAGAGTATTATTCAAATGGTCGCCACCCTGTTCGCATGTTCTATTCATGATTGGTGGCAGGCCGCGTGTGTGCGACATTGAAATATTAACACTGGTGTGCACGTGAGACTAGGTACACTCCACATGCCTTGTCGTAATGCCGGCATCCGTTTCGTATTGCCGCATGGATTATGGAAGGTAACATCTTTATGGCCAACCGGATAATCTTTCTTACATTTGTTGCTCCGAAATTTTCCTGTGAAACAAGAGGTTTTATTGTACCTTTAGTGTAGACAGATTCGAGTGTTTACTTATTTTCTTTGCTTCTTACACTTTCTGGTAGCATGAATTATGGGTTGATTATTTCTGGAATAAAAATAAAAAAAAACACTTTAAATTATATAGTAACATAGACGATAAGAAATAATAAAATAAACGTGATGGATTGAGGTCTTGGAGGTAGATGTTCTGTATCCCATGGACCGCAAAGTGCATCAACATCTACGAGTATATCGTCCAAAATCGAAGATCAACAAAATACCTTAGATAACATGCAGAAAAATAATCCGAATACACTTCAAATATGTTGCTAGAAAGAGTTATAAAAAATTTGGACAGTTCAGGATATCACATTGGCGGATCTAATAAAGTAAAAGGTTTTTCAAATTGAGCGGTTTTTCTAATTCAATTTTTTTTATTCTTGAATAAAACACAATTTCTTTTATTTTCAAAAGTTCACCTCTCGCAGCTCCACAGATGTCCATTATTTTGTCCAAATTTTCGATGACATTTTGGCATAATTGCGGTTCTAGCTCGCCATTCACGCGAATAACTTCATCCTTCAGCTCAGATATTGATTGGGGGTCATTATTATAGACCTAGTTTTTCACGTAACCCCAGAGAAAATAGTCCAACGGTGTCGGATCACATGATCTTGGTGACCAATTAACATCACCGTTTCCGGAGATTATAATACATAAAATAATTCTCAATTTGAACGCGTTATTGTATTGTATACGACTCCATTTTTATAAATGTCTTACATTACATTCCCACGGCGGAGCTTTTCAGAGAGTATCAGGTCCTGAACATAGCCAATTTGCATCTCAAATCCATTCTCTGGCACTACCATCGAGAGGAGGGGAAGATGCAGACTCAGCAGACACACATGACACGCATGGCAACTAATGAAATGTTCACCATCCCTAGAGTTAAAACCTCTTTTGCCCAAAGGCAATATGCTTATTTGGCTCTCATTACATACAATGGCGTGCCGACTTCAATAAAGGTAAAGGTAGGAAAACCATTTAGACAGTCGATCGGAGCGTGGTTGTTATTGCGACAGGATTTTGAGTACTTGGGCTTTCAGGATGACTGACGTGTGGAAAAGATTTGTGTGGGCTTGTGAATGTGGGTTTCTTCTTGTTGTTTAAAATTTTGTTGTTTTTTTGTTCCTGTATGTTTTTATTCTTATGATTGTGTGCGGTATATTATGGGATGAATATTTTTGGTCTTTCTGGAGTGATGATGTGTGAGGAGTTTAATTTTGCATAATGTTTCCAGTTGTAATTGAGTGTCACTGTTTGTCAGGTTGATGAGAACGTGTAACGGGGTTTTGTTTTTGTGTAATCAAAAATCGGAAAGAAGTATCGATTTATTTTTTCATGCTAAATATCCTCAGTGAGATACAGGCAAAAGCCTAGTTTACTGGGGATACGACAAATGAAAGGCAACAAACCCAGATCCATTAAAATTGTATGTCCGAATTAAATTACCTGTTGTTTTTTTTCACAAATTATCTTTATTTCTTGTCATGTGTAATAATCAATAAATTACACTTCTCAAATGTCACAAGACCCAGGCAAGTTCGTGACGCCATCTGTGTTTTATCCTAGAATTTAAAAAACCACTCAATTTGAAAAACCCTTTATGGTCCTCTTTAAGCGTTGCATTCAACATAGATCGGGAGAAAAAAATAACACTTTTATGTGTAATTCGATGGCTAGTGTTACTTTCTTGATATTTAGATTCGATGTTTAATATCGTAATACTACCGACAAAATAGTATAACGTCATCGTCTCCTTGTGTTTAGTATTGGTTACGTGGATGTAGGAAAATACAACAACTTTATACTAAATCGAATGACATTTGTTGGGTTTGTCGTTGTTGAATTTAGATTTTGTTTTCGTTACATTACAGGCACTTGACTTTTCTAATCTTATTTTAATGCTCGTTTCCTTTTGGTGATGTAATGTGGATTACGGAAGAAAACAAGATCATTCAGATAATCTATTTTACGTTTGGTGCACTGGAGTTCTTCTGTTAAGTAAAAAGTTTCCTTGTCCTTTTATTATTAGTATTATGTTATATACTTTACAACTTGATAGATTTATCAACAAGTGGTTATATTTTCCAGCCAACCAAATCAGTCTTAAGTGATAACTAGATTGGAATCCTTTTTTTAAATCTTGATACTAGCGGAAATTCAACCCACAACCTCCGGTTTAGAAGACAGGTTTTTCACGTACTATCCCATGGAGGTCGTTTGTATTTCTATGTGGAATAGATATGACAGCTCAGTTCGACAGAGATTTCATGTTATGAAACAAGTATTTCATATTTTATATGTCTAGAATATATTTCATATTTCTGTTTAAAATAAGCCCCTATATTTTGTTTTTGATACAGAAGGCTTTATTCTTATCTTTTAAATTAAGGGTTGCTTTTATGTATACAGAAGGTACATTGCCAACAAAAATGTTCAGAAAATTGATAGCTCTTTCTACATTTCTGGTTATCTTTTGTTGTGAAAGGGAGATTGTAGAAAAAGTATATTGCTGATAAACAAGGTCTTTAAAACGTCCGATGTTGTTAAATAATATGTTTCCTTTCAGCACTTGACAAAAAAACAGGTTGTGTAATGTTATGTTTAAAAATTTGTAAAATAATGAAATTTAAGGTCTAAAAATAAATGTTGATAGAAAAGTGTGAAAGGAAAAAGAAATGCGAGAAATAAAAGATTGGAGCTAGTTAAGGAATTCTGCTATTTAGATAGTATTTTCTCAGACTATGGAAGAATTAAGAGGGATATCGAATGGCGTGTAGTGACAGGAAAGAAAGTTAATGGGGCACTAAAAAGTGCATACTCGAACCGGACATTGGCCAAATCTGATAAGGTGATAGTCCACGATAGTATTTTGGCACCATTTTTGATATATATGAGTGAAACGTAAACGCGGAAAACACTGAGAGGAGCCGAATAGATGCTGTAGAAATGTATGGATTGAGAACGATACATGGAATAACTTTATATGATAGAATATGTAGTGAAGTGATAAAGGATGAATGAGAACTTAACCCTGATGTGTTAAGTAAGGTGGAAAAGAATATGTTGAGATGGTTTTGTCATGTGGAACGGGTGAATGAAGAAAGACTTACAAAACATCGTAGTGCGAATGTGAGAAGGTGTGTGAGAGGAAGACCAATGTAGGACGGTATGGCTGGTTCAAGTGAAGATGAAGGATGAAATAGTAGAAAGTCGGAGAAATCGTAGAAGCTATATGAGAAGGTGTAAGTAGAGGTAAAGGATGTTTGTCGATATAAGAAAGTATAGTATTCTGTGTTCTACTCACCTCAACAGGGAAATGGCGGGATTGTATGTATGTGTATATTTAAAATTAATAATAACATAAATTTCAATCATTAATAATATTAACCAACCGGATCGAATGGTTTGTCGAACAAAACTGTCTTTTGCTTTCATACCAGTTTGAATTTCGGAAGTCTAAAGTAGTGATCTCCAAACTTTTTTGACCGCGTACCCTTATGACGAAAATAATCATAAATTGTAACCCCTAATTATATATATATTGTGTGAAACATATGAAACGTACTCTCTTTATAAAATAATTGAGGAACCGTCGTATATGATCGGAAGTGATCGTGAACCTACTTCTTGCAGTAAGCGCTATTTTTGAATTTTGTTTTTCTGTTATAATTTTGTGCGCGCGAGAGGATATAAAGTATTTTGAAGAGAAACGTGGCGTACACCCTAGAATTTTCTGCGTACCCCTCGGGGTACGCGTACCCCACTTGGTCTAAAGCATGTGTGGATAATTTGTCTATTTTGAAAACTGATATAAGAATTTTATTTTTTATAAAGGAATACACTATTGCGGCATTCATAGATATCAGAGTTGCCTATGATAATAAAGGGTCTTTCAAATTGAGCAGTTTTTTAAATTCTTGAATAAAACACACAATTTGCTTTGATTCGAAAAAACTTTTTATTGGTCATTAAAGTATAATGTATGACGTTTAAACACAAAAAAACAATATTCGTTAAATGTCCACCTCTTGCAGCTCCACAGATGAGCACTCTTTTGTCAAAATTTTCGATGACATTTTGGCATAATTGATGTTCTAACTCATCAAAAAAGCGAATAATTTCGTCCTTCTGCTCAGGAATTGATTGGGAGGCATTCTTATAGACCTAGTTTTTTACGTAACCCCAGAGAAAATAGTCCAACGGTGTCGGATCACATGATCTTGGTGACCAATTAACATCACCGTTTCCGGAGACTACAATACATAAAATAATTCTCAATTTGAACGCGTTATTGTATCGTATACGACTCCATTTTTATAAATGTAATACATTACCTTCCCACGGCGGAGCTTTGCAGAGAGTATCAGGTCCTGAACATAGCCAATTTGCATCTCAAATCCATTCTCTCGCACTACCATCGAGAGGAAGGGAAGATGCAAACTCAGCAGAGACACATGACACGCATGGCAACTAATGAAATGTTCTCCATCCCTAGAGTTAAAACCTCTTTTGCCCACAGGCAATATGCTTATTTGGCTCCCATGACATACAATGGCGTGCCGAATTCAATAAAGGTAAAGGTAGGAAAACCATCTATAAGGTTGACCACCTTATAGACCTGATTTTTCACGTTACCCCAGAGAAAATAGTCCAACGGTGTCAGATCACATGATCTTGGTGGCCAATTAACATCAACGTTTCTGGAGATTACAATACATAAAATAATTCTCAATTTGAACGCGTTGTCGTATTGTATACGACTCCATTTTTTAAAATATCATACATTACACTTTTCAAATGTCACAAGACCCAGGCAAGTTTGCGACATCATCTGTGTTTTATCCAAGAATTAAAAAAAACGCTCAATTTGAAAGACCCTTTATTAGACTTCCAATTCTAAAGGAGAAATAAATGAAGGTTGGCTTCTCTCAAAAGTAAGTACAAATCATCCATTACATTCTTTCGGATCGGACCATTCGTGTCCAAAACGGATTGAAGGTAATTTCTAAAAAAACTATTTAAGGGTTTTCCGCAGGGTTCTGTCTTGAGCCCGATTCTATTCAATATATACTGCGCTGATATTGGGGAGGCTGTCCTGTGTGATTTTAAAGTTTTTTACCACATTGATGACATTGTCATTTATCTGTCTGATCGAAACTTGTCCTTGGTATCGGATAGAATTTCTGAATTTCTTGATTTCCTGAATGAGTGGTGTCATTTCAATGGCTTACAAATCTCGTCCACTAAAAGCAAAGTAGTAATATTCACTAATAAACATCAAGTTACTTCCACATCAATTAAGATAAATAACATCGACATTCCAATTTGTGAACAGGTTAAGTTTTTTGGCACTATCCTCAACGGGAAGCTGTTACGGAATGATCATATAAATGATATTGTTACAGTCTGTGAAAGACACATTGAGAGCAGTTTCCAGGGTCTGGTGTGGTACTCATCTTTCCGCTTTGAAGCTATTTTATGTCGCTTTTGTGCGCAGTCCATTATATTACAGATGTATTCATTGGGACCCCCTGCCCCAATAATTGGAATTAAAAATGAGCTGTGTTCAATCCAAATGTCTAAGAATATTTTCTTTTCGAATCGGGTACTAACGGGAATTGATCTCACAACCTCCAGGCAGGAAGAAAATGTATCGATAGAATGGTGCCGAGATCTGCCCCAGAAGATCTTCAAAATACAGCGCTAGAGATTTTCCTACCTCGACACATATATTTCATCCCTTCCATATTCATACACCTCTTCTTAAATTCTTCTTAAATCTTCTTAAATTTCCTTCAATTCAAATATCATTAATTTCATCCAATCATACTTTCCTTGATCTTCTTCTGTACACATAACGAATTTCATGACCTAGTGACGATCTTTTTGGTCTAGTTGGTAAGATGCCTGTCTCCCAGCCCGGAGTTTGTGGATTAAAATCGCGTTGGAACAATTTTTTTTTTAAAAGGATTCCAGTTTCGTCGTCCCTTTAGGCCTCTTTAACATGTTTATATATGGTTGAAAGAGATTGTTACACGTATTGCAAACCCACCAGATTGTACTGTAAACAACAAGTGTTACAAAATACAATAAAATAAATGCTTAGTACCCGTGACGAGTATAATAATATGCACATTACAAAGTGACAGATCAGGGAATTTAACGTTGGTGTTACCCGATATGACTATGTAACATTAACCTGTTTGAGATAGGCGTATCATATTCTATGTAAGACAAGGAGATTCTGTAATTGCAGCTTTTCTATATCTTTTTTCTCTATTGAGTCCCTGATAAACAGCAACAGTTCTACGCCATTTGGCTCCATCTGCTGTTCTTTGCTCTCAATCGTGGTCAGAATTGATGTTTATAAACGTCTCATGCAGTAATTTTTTTTATATATTATATATATTGTGCTGTCCACCGTGCTTTCTTTAACTTTTCTTCAGCTCTTGATCTTCTTTAACGACACTTTCCTCTCTCATTTGAATTGTATTGGTCTTAATCCCTATCTAAATATATATGCGTATGGCATAGTCAGGCGCTTTATAAAATCAAATTTAAATCCCTCAGCCATATTTTGGCTTCAGTCGTCAGTTTGTTTATATCGTCCATCACTCCGTGGAACCTATGTTTAGGGCATTCTCTTATAATATGGTGTAGGGTCTGAGCCGCAGCACCGCAGTCACAACTGGGGTCATCGATGTAGCCCCATTTGTGGCGCTCGGCTGCACTTCTGCTGCAGTCTGTTCTAACACGGTTCAGTGTTGCCCACTCTTTGCGGTTCAGCTCAAAGCCGGCGACCCTCTTAGATGGTTCCGCAATAAGGTGTTTATTTCTCGTGTCCCCATTTCTCTATTCCTCTGTCCAGGCCTTTTGACCGTAAACCCATTGCTCTCTTAGGCCTGCGCTCTAGCCCAGAAGGGTTTTCTTGATTTTAGCCTAGTATGTGGGGTATTCTTCAGGGTCAAGTTTAAAAGAGAGGTGTTAATTGATCTTCAAACTTATTATATATTATGGGATCCAAATAACCCAAAACTATATCAACCAAAATATTCATTGCTTTTGATACTGTGATTTATCTTGGTTTTGGCAAGCGAAAATAATGAGAGACGTTTAATGATGAAATTGTGAGCACGTGTTATCAAGTTAACAGGATTCCTGTTTCCCCAACAGGATCTCACCATGAAATGTTGTGGTCTGCTGAGTAAACCAACTCTCACCCCACAAGCCACGCTCACACGATTAGGCATATCGAGTATACAATACACACAAACAAAACAAAAATTTCAACACAAACCATCATAAAATATTTCTCTTTATCGCATTATTTTCATTCCATTTCAATTAAAATTTAGCTCAGGTTATTTTTATTCTAAAAAGTTAAAAATCTCTGCTCTTTTTGATTCAGGACTATGCGGACGTATGTTACTTGGATGTTACAGAGGAACAGCTGGAAAAATTACAACGCCTTCAGAATGTGTGTCTAAGATATATTTTCAACCTATGTAAGAACGATCATATAATTGCATACCAGAAGGCATTGAACTGGTTGAATGTTAAAAATAGACGCCAAATTCACATACTATTTCGATTGTATAATGTTCTTAACTGTCCCACCACCCCCTCTTATCTCGCCGAAAATTTTCAGCGTCTTTCCAATCATTGATTAGCGCTACGCTCAAACAGAGATTGTTTATTGGCCTTTCCAGTTCACCGCTCCTCTTTTTTTACGTCGTCCTTTACTGTCCATGCAGTGAGACTCTGGAATCAGTTACAAACCAATATAAGACTCGCTCTGTCCTTGGCATGCTTTAAGAAGCGACTGAAAAAACTCTTAATTTCTAGTCAGTAAAATAACGTGTTTCATTCCTGATTTTTATTTTCCTTTCCTCTCCGCCATCCCTTCCTTTTCTTTTGATTGATGAAACCTCACTTTATATGAAAAAGAATGTTCGGGTGATTGTCCGTCTTTGTGGGGTTCGTGGGTATATGCTCACGTATGTGTTTATGTATTTCGTGGAGATGGATAGTCATTTGAATGATTCACGCAACCACGTAACTTGCTTCATTTACTTTTGTCTGGTTGGTTGGAAGAGATTGCCGCCTGGCAATATACCCACCAAATGGTATTTTCTATAAAAGCGTTAAATAAATAAATAAATTATGGCTACTTTTCACATTTTATATGCTCACGTATATGTTTATGGATTTCGTGGGGATGGATAGTCATTTGAATAATTTATGCGACCACGTAAGTTGCTTCATTTACTTTTGTCTGGTTGATTAGAAGAGATTGCCGCCTGGCAATAAGCCCGCCAGTTTGTATTTGCAATTAAAGTGTTAAATAAAAATAAATTAATTAATTAAAAAAAAACCCGATCCAACTTATAAATTTATGATGTACTCTAAAAACAATATAAACCGATGTGGTAAAGTTTATAAGTATTCTTAACACTACATTAACTTTGGTGTTATTATATTATTTGATCGCGTTACAGATGGTTCGCGGGAGTAATGGAGTAATGTGGTGTCTACATTGATCAAGTGTTAGGCCGAGCTACTCGGCGGAGTGAAACTAATATAAAACACTGACTCGACACACCCGTGTGTCGTTATATAAGATAAAACATAATGTAGAAAAAAATATTAAATCTAAAAATGATATTTTTTTAAAATTTGAATTGATTTATTTTAATATACATTTCGGAGAAAAACATTTATATAATTAGTTTACATTATGCTTTATGGCGCTCTTTTATTTATTTATTTATTATTACACATGACAAGAAACATTTATTAAATTAGTTTACATTATGCTTTATGGCACTCTTTTATTTATTTATTTATTTATTATTACACATGACAAGAAACATTTATATAATTAGTTTACATTATGCTTTATGGCGCTCTTTTATTTATTAATTTATTATTACACATGACAAGAAACATTTATATAATTAGTTTACATTATGCTTTATGGCGCTCTTTAATTTATTTATTTATTATTACACATGACAAGAAACATTTATATAATTAGTTAACAATATGCTTTATGGCGCTCTTATATTTATTTATTTATTATTACACATGACAAGAAACATTTATATAATTAGTTTACATTATGCTTTATGGCGCTCTTTTATTTATTTATTTATTATTACACATGACAAGAAACATTTATATAATTAGTTTACATTATTATGCTTTATGGCGCTCTTTTATTTATTTATTTATTATTACACATGACAAGAAATATATACAATTTGCGAAAAAACAACAGGTCGTTTGATTTGGACATACAATTTTAATGTATCTGGGTTTGTTGCCTTTCATTTGTCGTATTCCAGTAAAGTAGGCTTTTGCCTGTATCTTACTGAGGATATTTAGCATGAAAAAATAAATCGATACTTCTTTCCGATTTTTGATTACACAAAAACCAAAACCCCGTTGCACGCTCTCATCGATCTGACAAACAGTGACACTCAACTACAACTGGAAACATTTTGCGAAATTCAACTCCTCACACATCATCACTCCAGAAAGACCAAAAATATTCATCCCGCAATATACCGCACACAATCATAAGAATAAAAATAAAAATTTAAAAAAAAAATACACAGAAACACAAATACAAAAACAACCAAAATTAAAACAAGAAGAAACCCACACTCACGAGCTCACACAAATCTTTTCCACTTGTCATTCATCCTGAAAGCCCAAGTACTCAAAATTCTATTATTATTATGTCAGTTTGGTTGATCTACACATATATTTTATTATTTTATTGTATTACGCTTTCATTGTATACAGTACAACCTGGTGGGCTTATTGCTATGTGGTAATTTATTTCAACCCACCAAAAAAATGTTAAAAGGTCTTAGGATAAAACCAGACTATAATCCTTTTTATAAAAATCTTGATTCCTGGCGGGTATTCAACCCGTAACCTCCGGATTGGGAGACAGGCGTCCTATCAACTAGGCCAGGGAGGTTATTTATACTCATATTAGGGTAAAATGATACCAGTCAGATAAAATAATTCTACTTGTAACAATTTTCTCACGCGTGTACGAGTGTTGTTTCTTCACATACAGAGTAGTATTAATAATAATATAAAAGGATCCTTAAGCACACTCTAACTCGGGATTCGAACATATATTTTGATAAGATTTTTTTTACGAGTGCGATGAAAAACGAGTTCTGTGACCACTTTAGTGATTCCTTGCTGATAGGTTCGAATAATGGAGTCAGGAGACATAATGCTGTCTCTTGGTCACGCTCTTCAATTGTTCAATATGTCCTAATCGATAAGTATTCTATTATTAAAAATATTATGCTTTGTGTAAAAATCTTCAATAATTTCTCGCAAATATTCTTTTGTTAAACATTTTATGCTTTGTGTAAAATTCATCATTAATTAATTGTACGTATTATTTTATTAAAAATGTTACGCTTTGTGTAAAAATGTTCATTAATTTCTTGCAAGTATTTTTTTTTTATTAAAAATGTTGTTTTGTGTAAAAATCTTCGAAAATTTCATACAAGTATTCTTTTATTAACAATTTTGGGTAAAAATCTTCATTAATTTCTTATACGTGTAAAAATCTTCATTAATTAAGTATTCTTTATTAAAAATGTTATGCTTTGAGTATAAATCTTCATTAATTTCTTGTAAGTATTCTTTTATTGTATTAAAAATGTTATTCTTTGAGTAAAAATCTTCAATAATTTCTTGGAAGTATTAAATTATTAAATCTTCGTTAATTTCTTGGAAGTATAAGCACTATAAGATATGAAAAACAGAGAACTGCTGAATTTTGCATAAACAATTGGAATATATAGACAGGCTATCCTTAGTGATTGAGTATTATTATGCCATCTTGTGATTGGAAGACGCCTAAGTGAGTATTGATTTAGTGTGTGTAAGACATTGCACTTAAGCAATTACACAATATTGACACATCAAAACCAAATATTCAATGGTCACGGGATTTGAGTTACAAGAAGATCGGCAGGTTTAATCAGTAGCGTGCTAAGAATTAATCAGAAGTTAAACGGTTTAAGACTAAAATCACTCCAGAAGTGAATCTGCCAGGTAAAGGAGATGCTCGTTTGCTTGGCGTGAATGCTAACTGTGCCACCACAGTCAACTACTATGCATTATACAATGAAGCATTGAAATAAATATATATTACATTATAATTTATTTTATCAAACACTGTTTATTCCACTTTGTTGTAACGGTATAACCCAACCAGTTTCAAGGCTTCCACCTCATCTTCAGGGGAGCACAAATAAGTCATGTTTGTGCTCCCTTGAAGATGGGGTGAAAGCCTTGAAACCGGTAGGATTATACCGTTACAACAAAGTGAAATAAACAGTGGTTGATAAAACAAATTACAATTCTATAAATATATTTTGCGATTCAAAAATATGTCAGTCCAACGGTGAAATATGTTTTTTGATATGTACTATATAATTAAAATTTCTAAGCATGATGAGTGATATGAGGTTATTTTCTTATGTCTTTAAGTTGCTGACGGGAGCTACCCCTTATCCTACTTTGTAGGAAATATAAAGTTTTATGTTCCTGACAACTATTCGAGGTACTGAAATATTGACCTATTTATGGTAGACTGGCAGTAAGTAGAACTTACTTGCCATATACTCTTTCTCTGTATAACGGGATGTTCATTTAAAATAAAGCCTCGGATAGTGACATCTTAATAAATAAAAAAATACGGTGCAAGTGAAATTAAGATGGATTCGATTTCAAAATGGTAAAAATGGGATAACATAAAAAATATATTATATCTGTATTTTAAATGTATGGAAAAAATAGTGTAAAAAATAGTGACAATCGGAAAGAATACGGATTTCAAGGAGATGCAGTGCTTTGTATAAGCAAATTAGCATTAATTTGGTTTAACCACGCATGTACTCGTAGGTTTAATGCTGAAATATTTACAAAAATAATCTATTCAAGTAGTATAGAAGGTAAAAGAAGTTTGGAAAGACGTAAAAAAATGAGGCTCGACCAATGAAGTTACAAGGGAGTAGCACAAGCAATTATGTTACATAAAGTGGAATAAACAGTGTTTGATAAAACAAATTACAATGTCTTTAAACCTCCACAACGTTAATGCCTTAACTATAAACAATATATAAAAAAAACTTATATTTCGTTAAAAACGTATACTTATATTTCGAACCACATTCATATTAATCCCAAGTGTAATTCTCGAACAGTAATATCAAACGATTCATCGAAATTTGTTTATTTTCCTCCATTCAAACATATATTCTGTTTTATATGCATTTTCAAAACCTTTTGAAAAGCAATCAGCCAACACTCATTGCTAAATGTTCTATGAGAAATTTCAGCCATTGCACCCGACTCGCTAGTGAATATCGCCGCTTGAAAATATTCAAAATGGAAATAAAAGTGCCTTGCAAACAAAAAACACTTTAGCACAGCCTCTCCGCCAGTGGCGATGGCTTTCCGAAACATAAATCGCATGGAAGCTCTCGACGAGCTTTAATGGTGGTATTTTGTTTCTAGTGTGGTCTCAAAACTATTTTCCAGCAAAATGGAAATTACCTACAAAGTTCGATGTTTTTAATAGGGTCCACAAAGCTAATAGAGCTTTCATTGATTTTGTTTGAGGGTGTAGTAGATAAGGGAGGTTAATAAAGGGTAAGGGTATTCTTTACTTCTGAACAGTTACGTTTTTCAGTCTATTAAGTAGGTCCTGATCTTTTATTATAACCGGCCTATTAGATCTTAACACTTAATGACAGGCTCTTTTAGGCGAAACCAACCGGTTTATGCCGAGGGTTTTAAATGTTTAATAAAAAAAGTTTAATGTACGAGGCATATCCAGAAAGTAAGTGTACTGAATTTTTGTAGGTTACAATTTTTTTTATTTAAACAAAAAAATTACGTGGTTACCGTAGTACATATGTAAGCTATTTTTCGACATAGTTGCCATTCCTCTCAATGCAGGTGGTGAAGCGGGGTATCAACTTTTTGATGCCTTCCTCGAAGTAGTTTCCCGCCAACCCCTCCGTCCACTTCTCCACCTCCTCCTTTACCTCCTCGTCGGTTGCAAACCTTTTTCCACCCGTGTGCAGCTTCAGGGAGGTAAAATATAGTAATCTGAAGGTGCTAGGTCAAGGGAATGCGCGGGATGGTTCAGGAAATCCCATTTAAACGAGGCGAGCAGTTCCTTCGTGGCGTTGGAGGTGTGTGGTCTGGCATTGTCGTGCAGCAGGCAGACTCCCTTTGTCAGCATGCCTCTCCTCTTGTTCTGAATCGCCCTCCGCAACTGTTTTAGGGTCTCACAGTATCTTGCAGAGTTGATGGTCTCGCCTTGAGGCATATATTCAATTAAAATTATGCCTTGACAGTTCCAAAACACGGATGCCATGATTTTCTTGGCTGAAATTGTGGTTTTGAACTTTTTGGCGGAGGGTGAAGAGGTGTGACGTGACCGTTTTTAAACTCGCGATACCACTTGTACACACTCGTACGATTCATAGCTTAATCACCATATGCAGTTTTCACCTCATTATAAACCTCAACCGGAGGTTTTCCCTTCCAAACGAGATAACGGATGACGCCACGTATTTCGCACTTGGCGAGAGATTGGATTGACATTTTTCACGAAACGTGTTGTCTCGTCGACACTTCTCAACGTACTGACCTCGAACCGGTCTCGTTGTGGAGGGGAAGGGTCAGGCTACACGGAAGTGTAGCCAATATGCCGAAAATAAAATCCATCCGGTCGTGAGAGCCTCAGTACACTTACTTTCTGGATACGCATAGTATATGGTTAATCTGTATTAAACACTCAAAGGTGGACTTTTTTTCAGTACTGTTTTCGACAATCGATCATATACCATAGTCGTGATGCATACATACTATACATAGCTATCATCACGCAAGTTTCCAGTTGGATAAGGCAGAGAGGACAGCATGCCACATTTCTATAACGACAAACAACCTTCACCATATTTAGATTCATATATCTTCTCATATAGTTTCTTCTGTTTAAATTACTCCTTACCTTTCCTTCTTTCAAAATTTCATCCACTTGGCCCTATCATACTTTTCTCGGTCATGGAAGAAGCGAAAGTTTTGTGCTGAGATAAAAAAGATTGGAGATCCCACCACGCAAAGGACACGGCGTGGGGATATGTATGTATGTAACATCTAGCTAGAAGAAGAGTTTGGAGAAGAGACCGTTTTTCACTCAGCTTTGTTGCTTGATGGAAGAAAGCACCCTTCGTTCGTGATGCATGTTATACTATCTCTCGTACTTGCCATTCGATGCCATACTAAGCCCATGAATCCATACGTTCTGCCTTCTGCAAACATGGCAGATGCACTGCAGTCAAGTTTCAAATATGATTTAAAACATGTTATAATACTGCACTAAGAGTCGTTCTATGGAGGCCCGTTTAAAATTAACCCATGGTTTGTAAGTGTACTATGCATGCAGAAGGATGTTGTGTGTTGCTGTCACTACATTGACCGAATTTACAAGCGAGTATGTTGTTGTCACTACATCGATATAATTTGCAAATAAGCATATTGCTACGAGTATCACTACATCGATCGAATTCGTAAACGAGCACGTTACTATACTACATTGGTACAATTTGCAAGCATGTAGCTGTCACTGCATCGATAAAATGAAAAAGCAAGTACGTTTGACATGATACTCAGAGATCTTTGTCTTTCCACATCATCATCATCTCTAATAACATGTCTCAAGTATTTCCACGTTATTTGTTAAGGTAAGTTCATTATTATATAAATGTATTTGGAGAACATTATACACAATACGGTCATGTCTGAAAACGCATTGTTTTTCATTTTGATTAATTATATTCTTTAATATATTGTGCTGTTAGGCATTCTATTCAAATTTGTTAATAAGACCTCTTAATCCATTTATGGACGGTGATAGAAGAACCATATCATCCATGCAGCATATATGGACAATGATAGAAGAACCATATCATCCATGCAGCATATATGGACGGTGATAGAAGAACCATATCATACATGCAGCATATATGGACGGTGATAGAAGAATCATATCATCCATGCATCATATATGGACGGTGATAGAAGAACCATATCATCCATGCAGCATATATGGACGGTGATAGAAGAACCATATCATCCATGCAGCATATATGGACGATGATAGACGAACCATATCATCCATGCAGCATATATGGACGATGATAGAAGAACCATATCATCCATGCAGGATATATGGACGGTGATAGAAGAACCATATCATCCATGCAGCATATATGGACAATGATAGAAGAACCACACCATCCATGCAGCATATATGGACGGTGATAGAAGAACCATATCATTCATGCAGCATATGATATATGATTTAAACACAAGACATAACACTACTAGTATAATACATATAATTTTCCTTTTCTTTGAATAATTAATATTTTCGTAACTGAGTGATTATGTTTTGCAATATTTGCTTTTATATACAAACAATAGGCGTATCTTTACTTTACCTTAATTATGTGTCGCTGTGTCTTTCTGTCTGCATCCACGCGTGATCTTGAGAACCACTCAATGATTTAATTAGCTTTTCTTTAGGTCAGCGTTTCCCAAACTGTGGGGTCGTGAGTTGATTTTTAGTGGGTTACAAAAAAGTTAAAAATGTATCATATTTTTTTAGTGCATAAAAGTATATTAAAATACTAATCACGTTGTATATACTGAGGAGTACGAATTGGGAAAAAGATTTCTCTTACTCTTTCCTGCTCGTTCTTTTTCTCTTGCACTGCTTTCTTTATCATCTTTGTATATGTGTGAAGTTGGATATTCGGCAATGGTAGATATTAAAACCAAATAAGCAGCAATTGTTTAAATTTTTGCGCCTGAAAATAATAATTATTAACATGGGCGTCAATTCTATTATCAGCAGTTACCGGAAACTTGGGGAGTCTTCACACATCCCTTGACATGAGAAATAAATCTATATTATGCTGAACATAAATAAAACCATACCATCACACCATTTCATTCACACACATCCTTGGTCTCTTTTACATCCATACATCGTTTCATACAACGTCTACGATTTCTCCTACTTTCTACATTTCCCTCTTTCATAATATCCTTTCACATGATCCAAACATACTTTTCATGGTCTTCCTTTTTGTTTTTAAATAAATCCGCTAGATTATTTTTATTACTATCGTATTTTTATCTTCATATAATTCTATAAAATTTATAAATAAAATTTCATTTCTTTCTAGATCTCTTTTTTTTCGTCTGATAAAGCTATGTGAGTTGCGAAAGATTGTCGCTCAAAAATTAAGGTCTTGATGTTACAAAGTTTCGGAATCATTGCAATTAGTAAGATATTTATTGAGAAAGGTTTGAAATGAGATGTATTTAAAAAATGTACTTCCTCTTAAGAAAGCTGATCAGTGACTCGCTTCATCATTCTTCTTCTTCTTCATGTGTCCTGCCGGGTCCCCCCGACGTTGACGATCACTTGGGAGAAACCTTGTCTGTCCTGGGCAGCACGGAACAGCTCCTCCACACCCCTCATCCCGGTCCATTCTCTAATGTTCCGAAGCCAGGAGTGCTGCCTTCTTCCAACTCCTCTACGACCCTCAATCTTCCCCTTTATGACAAGTTGCAGGATTGCATACTTTTCACCTCTCATTATGTGGCCAAAATATGAAGTCTTACGGAGCTTGATTGTTGTGAACAATTCTCTCTGTGTATTTGCTCTACGCAATACTTCAACGTTGCTAATCATGTCAGTCCAGGATATTCTTAGCATCCTTCGGTGGATCCACATTTCAAAAGCCTCCAAGCGGTTAATGATATTAACTTTGAGGGTCCATGCCTCGACACCATAAAGCAAAACTGACCACACATAACACTTGATCATTCTTTGTCTGAGCTTCAAATTTATATTATCGTTGCAGAGAAGATTTTTCATTTTATTAAAAGCTGCACGAGCTGCTTCTATTCTACATTTAATTTCTATATCGGGGTCCAGATTCTCAGTGATGATGCTGCCCAAGTACTTAAACTGCTTTACCCTTTCAATATTGACACCACCCAGCCGAAGATTTGCATTTGGATGACTTTCTCGACTGAAAATCATCAGCTTAGTTTTGCTGACATTAATGTTCAAACCATAATGCTCACCGGTGGAACTGATCCTATCCAAAAGCTGTTGAAGGTCTTCTATACCATCTGCCAGTAGAACCGTGTCATCAGCATATCTAATGTTATTGATGATTACACCGTTGACCTTGACGCCGATATCTATATCAGTCAGCGCCTGCTTGAAGACAAAGTCAGAGTACATGTTGAACAAAGTAGGTGAGAGTACACATCCTTGTCTAACTCCACGCTGAATGGGAATACTTTGTGAAGTGGTTCCATTTTCAAGTCTGATAACAGTGTTTTGGTCCCGGTACAGATTTTTAATCACTCTCACATCCTTATCATCTACATTACATCTTTGAAGCAATTTTATCAACTCTGTGTGTTTGACTCTGTCAAATGCTTTTTCATAATCAATAAAGCAACTATAAACATTTTTTCTTTGATCATGGCATTTCTGGAGTAAAACATTTATTGTAGTCAACGCTTCGCGGGTACCGAAGCCATTTCTGAACCCAAACTGGGTATCATCCAGGTCTTGCTCGCATTTCAGTCTTATTCTTGCATGTATAATCTTCAGAAATAGTTTAAGTATATGACTCATAAGGCTTATAAGACGATAGTCATTACATTTTCTTGGGTTTGGTTTTTTGGGTATAGTAATAAATAATGATGTTAACCAATCTTGGGGGATAATCCCTGTGTCATATATATTGTTAAATAGTTTGAGTAAGCAGTCAACATTATTTTCATTAATCAGCTTGATAACCTCCATGGAGATTTCGTCAGGTCCACCTGCCTTTCTGGTCTTTGAATTTTTAATAGCATGTAATAATTCCGATTTTAATATAGTAGGACCTTGATCACACTGTGGCATTTCAATGTCAATGCGAGAGTCTTTAAAGAGATTCTGAATATAATCTTCCCACTTCTTTTGAATGAGTGAATCATCCAAAATTAGATTGTTTGAGTCATCTGTAAGGCATGATGGTCTCGGTTTACTATTAAGACCGGACAGTTCTTTTAGTTTCCTATGCAGATTAAATGCATCATGCATCTGGTCATACTGTTCTAACTCTTCGCATTGTTTTTTTTATCCACTCTTCCTTGGCATTCCTGATCTCATGTTTTATAATCCTTTGGAGGTTCCTGTATTCATTACTATTGCGATTTTTGGTACTAACTACCCTACGCTGTTCCATTAAGTTTAATATGTGGTCTGTCATCCATTGCTTCTTACGAGTCAGTTTTTCAGATTTCAAATGCTTCTTACTTATATCCTGTATTGTGTTTTTAAAAATTTTTTAGCTTCATCATTAGTGTGTTTTAAACGGCAACTCAAAAAACATTGTATTTCATTTCAATGATGTAACGCGTTTCTCATTTCTTCCATTATTCTTCTTACCGAAACCCCTTTATTCTAGCCGCAGATGAAATTGTTATATTTAAACCATTAAATTACTTATGTCTTATTTTAAAACGTTTTTTTTTTTATATTTAATTTTCTTTGTATAGAGCTCAAATATGTACCATATATTTCATGCAAAACTGAAAATAAAATTCTTATTTATTTTTTTTGGTTAGTTTAAAAGTTACCATATGGGCCATAAACTCATCAAATTTTACATAGTTCATTGAAGTAATTTATAAACAAAAAAAAAAACAACAAATAGTGCAACATGAGCTTAAAGCATTTAAAAAAAGCTTTCAAGTATTTCACAATAAACTCCTTCGATTCATACTTACGAATAAATCACCGAGTTAAGTGAAACAGGGCCTGAGAATAATGGGCTTGTGAGAATGTCACCTCGACCTAAAAGACAGTTCAGGGTTGACCTCAATATATTTATTTTTATTCGATTATCATCAGAAAATTCTATTATTGGGTCTAAATTGGTCATAAACCGATTTTTCCATATCCTTTCAATATATCCGGCTAAAACCGGGTTCAACCGGTAGTAAATATGATAAAACATCATAAAAAAACTACGTGACGTGTTATTTTATTATTCTTTTTTTATTGTTTTTTGTTTTTATCAAACACGGTTCATTCCACTTTTAAAAAGTGGAATTAACAGTTTTTGATAAAACAAATTACAATGTCTTTAAACCTCGACAATATTAATGCTTTAACTATAAATAATATATTCTTTTTTTATTTTTTGTGTACATTGGTACAAACAGTATGTGAACTTAAGGCTGATGTATTTAATACGATTAAGAAAAGCACTCTGAGATGATTTGGGCATTAATAATAAATGAAAAATACAGTCTAAATATGAGTGGAAGGCGTTATAGACTAAAACCAAAAAAAATATTGTGAGATCCAGTGAATGAAATTTTGAAAAAATAAATGTGAAACGCCAGAGAAATAATGACAAAATAAGTCACTGTCCAGCGCAATCTACAGTGGTAGATCAAAATCTTCTTTATTTTTTTTATAAGTACTACGTTACGTAGTTATGAAAGAGGAACTGCTCAAGGAAATTCTTTCTCCAATGGCCATACACCCGAGTATGATTAGAATAATAGTGACGACGGACTTAAGTTCCGACATCACGGGATAAGGAAAGTGACTCGATGATGAACGAATGACTTCAAATAGCCCACCAAGTTACCAGTGCATTCACAGGAAGTTTCAAATGTAAAAAACCTGTCCTTTGATGCCACCAGATTGGAGTAGCAATCACTCCGAAGATGAACCGATGTAAGGCTAAATGGAGTTAGTTCCCTTAAGAAATTACCGTCTCGATTTTCATCGCAATACCACAAAATGTATGAGGTAAATGGATTAAGACGATGCAAAAGATGCGTACCACGATATAAAAGTCTGGTACTCTCTTATCTATACCTACTCCGACAGGAAAACGACCTGATGATTTGTATGTAGTGCTATTACATATGTGGCGGTCGCTCACTCGAAATACTGTGGGCATTCATACACACGGTCAATGACCGATGAAATGACCTTCGCATTCCTCGATAAATCTAAATAAACAAGTCCGAAGGTCACACACTGGCCATTCAACCCATAGCCGAGCGGACCGCATTCCATACTAGAGAGAGAACGCACCACGCTTGTCTCGCCAGTTCCGTATTTGAATGATACCTACATACAACAATTAATCGTTTTGCATTCACAGAAACGAGACGTAGGCATATCGCGAGCGCATTCGCATTAGTAACGCATTAGTAACGTACGTTACTAATAAAATTCTTCTCTTTCCGCATTGCGATCTAACGTGTTTTATTATTTATCAACAAATCATCTCTTCCCTTAAGGACCGATCTCCTAAACATCAGATACCAGCAAGTTGCAAAATACAAGAAGCCGCTTTTGGTGGAGTACTTTTTTCGCTAAAACACTTCTTTTAGATATTAATCTTGACCTTAATTCTAGATAGAGTATGACAAAAGAAACAATTAAATCAGGAAGAAGTTTGATTAGAGCAGCATATTAATGAAAACATATTCTTTAAAAGGACTTTTTTCTATTGTTCCAGCTTTGCCGCGAAAGGACCCGAGAATCGAAGGTCTCCTGCCTCGGTACAACATCGGGGATGAGATAAGAGTGAACTGTACTTCAGACTCTTCCCTACCACCATCAGACCTTACGTGGTATGTCAATGATATTGAGGTAAGATATAACAAAAAAGGTTTTTTTATAATTCTTGGTGGTTGAAACAGTTTTCATTATTGGTATTGAAGCATTCCACTTTATGTTTAACGTGATTCCATTTTAAGCATAAAGTTATTTTTAATTATTTTTTGTTTTAATCATTTATTTAATTTGTTTTATAATAATTTACGGTCTTTATCGACCGTTAAAAGAAGGTTGAAATATGAATATTTATTTTGTAGTGCTCATGAATGCGCATTAAACTTGTCACAATTCTAAATATTTATATGAATTATATTAACAAATATATCAAAAAGCAGTACGCACATGCATACCACACATAAAATACAAACTTGAGACGGGTCAAGGCGTAATCAAATACCCTAACAAACAAAAAGAAAATAAGAACGAAAATTTACGTAGAA
The DNA here is from genome assembly GCA_949825065.1 of Odontocerum albicorne. Lineage (NCBI taxonomy): Eukaryota > Metazoa > Arthropoda > Insecta > Trichoptera > Odontoceridae > Odontocerum > Odontocerum albicorne. The sequence goes on from OX463849.1 coordinate 6,140,275, forward strand.
TTACGTATGATCGAACCACTTCAGTATATAAAAAAACGAAACGCATATTTCCAGATGTCTCAAAAAATTTACATCGAAACTTTAACATATTTCCAGATGACTTAAAAAAATTACATCGAAACTTTAGCATATTTCCAGAGGTCTCAAAAAATTTACATCGAAACTTTAACATATTTCCAGATGACTTAAAAAAATTACATCGAAACTTTAGCATATTTCCAGAGGTCTCAAAAAATTTACATCGAAACTTTAGTATATTTCCAGATGTCTCAAAAAATTTACATCGAAACTTTAGCATATTTCCAGATGTCTCAAAAATTTTACACCGAAACTTTAGCATATTTCCAGTTGTCTCAAAAAATTTACACCGAAACTTGAGCATATTTCCAGATGTTTCAAAAATTTACATCGAAACTTTAGCATATTTCCAGATGTCTCAAAAATTTTACACCGAAACTTTAGCATATTTCCAGTTGTCTCAAAAAATTTACACCGAAACTTGAGCATATTTCCAGATGTTTCAAAAATTTACATCGAAACTTAAGCATTTTTCCAGATGTCTCAAAAATTTATATCGAAACTTTAGCATATTTCTAGATGTCTCAAAAAATTAATGAGAAACGGCATGATGGTATATATTTACATGTATGTATATATACATGGTACATATAGCGGTACTTTTTCAATACAACAATTACATCCAACCATTAAGGTTATCGTGGATACGTAAAATACGTCTAATGTCATTTCGATGAAGTACTTTTTACACTACATAGTTGTTCAAAGTGCAAACTACACAACCTCATCATAACAGACTTCACATTGTTTAAGATTTTTTTTATAGTTTAACCCTGAGAGCGCTACGAGAAAAAAATATAATTGTCTAGTGCTGAGATATATTTACGATTCGGACGTTCGTGATAAATATTTATTTTAAACAACAAAAAAACAAAAAAAAACTATTTTTACAACATAAATATATTTTAGAATATGTACCCTTGTATTCTAAATGAATGATAAAGGGTAGAACAAATTTCTTCCCCTGCTATAGCAGTGCGCCGATCTCTCAGGGTTAAAACAAATTTTTGTTTACTTTTTGGCCAAGAGGTGGCGCCGCTTGCATAAAATCAACCAAATAAAGAACGTTACCAACGCTCTGTGCGAGGTTTCACATCTGACCGGAGTCAGAATGGTTGAAGGAATCGTTGTCGTTACTGGATCTCGTGGTCGAGGATCCTCTCATCATTTCAACGTCAATTCTGTTGGAAAGCGAAACTGTGCTGTGGAGTTTTTTCTCCTCTTTAAGTGAGCGAACCGTTGAACACTAGCAAACTCACAGCTCTGTACTGGATCAGTTGACACATTAAAGGGCCACGATCGGAGTACACTGGCATGTTTTTTCCTTTCTTTTTATTTTAAGAATAGATATGAATTAAGTCAAAGGTATCCATATACCCTTGAATACTAGGTGGAAAAAATACCTGTGTCATTCGAGAGGAGAAGCACAGCGAAGAGTCGAATTGGCGACATCTCGCACGGAAGTCCAGAATGTTACCGAGCGGCTATGCACCTCTGTATTGTTTTCGCTTCAAGACTGGAAAAATATTGTTAAGGCCTTATCATGTAGATCACGACCCTCAGCCATAGGGATGATGACTAGTGAATAGGGATGATGACTAGTGAATAGAGTTTTAATTTTAGAGATATGAAAAACCTTATATCATAAACCAGGTATTTTTTTAAAAAGGCGTTAAATTTATTGTTTTAAATCTTTCATTTTTTCCCTTCAAGTATGGAAAAATTAGATTTTATTTATGGAAAACTAATCTTAAATAATTAAATTTTCGGTAATATAAATTCGATAAAGGAAATTTTGAAATTGCTATAAATTCATTTTCGCCAAAAACAGATGAAATAGTTCGCGTTTCGCAAATTTACGATATATTTACTATAATTTAAAATTTGTTGAGTTTTACTATATAATTCCTTACTAAAAACGCACCTAGATTAAACAAGTTAGATCACGTATGTTCAAAGTACAATACTTAAAAAAACCTGATTGAAAAAAGGTCTACAAATGGAACTAGTCTGGTACTCATTCCAAAATGTTAAGATCACCATAAACAGTGGTTCATTGATGTCTTATAGTACATAGCTTTTTATCATATTTACATTTTAAATTGACCAAAATTATTTCAAAAGTCTGAATATGAAATAAATGTTTCATTTGTAATTTATTTTAACAAACACTGTTTATTCCACTTTTTTTTTTTTATGACGGTATAACCCTACCGGTTTCAAGGCTTTCACCTCATCTTCAGGGGAGCGTAAACAAGACTAAATGCTGTTCGGACTGGCACCGATATAGACACTTCAACGGTTGGAGGCGGGAGGGGTGAGAGGAAAGCTAGGTATAATTTCGGCCAAGAGCGGGGAGATTTTGGGGAAATAAGTATTCAGCAGATGCTCTGATCGGTATACTGACTTAGAAATTTCTAGGGCCTCCAATCTGTCCAATCTATTTCCGTTGTCGCTAATATGTAAGAATTTGGCATCATCGATAGAAAAAGTATGATTCTCACGGTGACAATGATTAGCCATTTCAGAATAAATTAGAGGATTTGTTAAAGCAGATTGGTGTTCACGAAATCTCTTTTCAAAAGATCTTCCTGTCTTTCCTATATAGAAATTATCACAGTCAGCACATAAAAGTTTATACACACCGCTGTTGTTAAGTATTCCATTTTTGCCTTTCCCATTAAATAAGAGTTTCCGGAGATTAAAGTTAGTGTAAAAAGCTGGCTTTATGTGACTTGGAATATTTTTGGTTATTTCATTTGATATATTTTTTATAAATAGGACTTTGCTCCATTTATAGGTATGCTTATAGGTGTCGTTAAATATATAATCTTTTATAAGTTTCTTTTTTGTTTTGTTTTTTAAAAGTGAATCAATGAGGCTTCCAGGATAGCCATTATTTGTAGCAATTTTTTTTGATGGTTATTAATTCCTTTTTAAAATTGTCGTCGGTTAATGGGACACTGAGCAATCTATGAAGCATACAGTTAAAGGCGGCGAACTTATGATTATTAGGATGGTTAGAAGTTGCTGGTATTATAGAGTCTGAATAAGTATTTTTCCTATATATATCTAATTTATTCTGAAATGGCTAATCATTGTCACCGTGAGAATCATACTTTTTCTATCGATGATGCCAAATTCTTACATATTAGCGACAACGGAAATAGATTGGACAGATTGGAGGCCCTAGAAATTTCTAAGTCAGTATACCGATCAGAGCATCTGCTGAATACTTATTTCCCCAAAATCTCCCCGCTCTTGGCCGAAATTATACCTAGCCTTCCTCTCACCCCTCCCGCCTCCAACCGTTGAAGTGTCTATATCGGTGCCAGTCCGAACAGCATTTAGTCTTGTTTACGCTCCCCTGAAGATGAGGTGAAAGCCTTGAAACCGGTAGGGTTATACCGTCATAAAAAAAGTGGAATAAACAGTGTTTGTTAAAATAAATTACAATGTCTTTAAACCTCCACAACGTTAATGCCTTAACTATAAACAAAATGTTTCATTTATTCAATCAATGACATCATTGATTCGTTGAAACTTTTCAAAAAGCTTTTTTCTCAGTTAATAAACGCGAACAAGACTATCAAGATTTGTCATAAAAAGGGTAGAATATGGAACTTAATTCCATGATTGCATCATCAATATTTACGTTAAGAGAGACTTGAAAAACTTTTATATAGCTGTCTTTTATTTATCTTCCTTAGCCTTTCCGTAGCCTTAAATTCATTTCCTCTAAATATACCAATATTGATAGTGATTGTTCATTCATTTGTTTTTTTTTTGTTACGTCTATTACGTATTAAAACTGTTTTAATGTATTCAGAATGAGCAGGTTGGCTGGAAGAAATTGCTGTCTATCAATAAACCCCCCAAATATACAATGTTGAACTATGTATAGTACACAAAATAATAAAAATAAAATAAATGCAATTCTACTATTTGGCCTAATGGGTAAGAAAAAGGAGAATCAAAAAGCAATTTTAAATATTACAAAACCTCGAAAGAAATACGAGAATGCATATTAAAGAATAAAAGGCTCTCGGTTTGTGACATAAAGTTTTCATAAAAAAATTCCTTCGCAGTACAGTTTTATTCCTTTCTCAAAGAACACTCATAAGATATCCTTTCAAGAATACCTCATTAGAATGTTTAAGGATTATGATGCATTGTCTTTGTGCTCTCCAACTATTCAAGAGGAAGATAGACAAAGGTTTGAGGAAACAAAGGTTGTAAAACAAGGATGCATAACATCACTACTCTTTGTTATCTAATTGCAGCAATAGTTAGGAGCATTCATTCTACCTGTGTTTGGCGATTAAATTCACTGTTGAACTACGCCCAAAAATCCTTGGTTAACCTTTCCCTTCCTGTGTTAAAAAAATCCGCGCGTTCCGGCTGTATATTCAATACACATCAGCACACATGTAAAAATGAGCGATTTAAAATAAAAAAAATAAGGATATTCATAGCCAATTGCTTAAATTTATTAAATTTGAATTCAAAAGTGATAATAATTGAAATTTAATTGTTGAAAAAATGAAAAAACCATCGGCCGACGTTCACAAAACAGGCGAAGAGACCACCTCAAACGAATGCCCGCGAGCTACTGAAGCGAACGAACTGAAATTATATTTATTGCCTTCCCATATATCGAAGTAGTGTGAGAGTGACACGTAAATAGCGTCGCTTCCTCACCCATAGCGGATTTTTAGAATGAATATACCTACGTCACGCACTAGCACATGTTTAATTGTATTTGTGAATTTATTCCCGATTTTCACAAAATATCTCTGATGGGGCTGATAAGAGCTAATTATTATTAATATTTTTTTTTTCAATGTGTAAATATATAACGGAGGAATATCTAAAATCTGAACCCAGTATTTATTATATTTATAGAGATATTAAAGTTTTTAGAAGCAATGTGTACTAGTTACACATCACAGGTAAGGAAGGGTTAAGAGATTTTAACTAACATTTTGGTTGTAATTGTTTTATCAAACACTGTTTATGACGCTTTATGTAACGGTATAATCCTACCGATTTCAAGGTTTTCACCTCATCATCAGGGAGCACAAGCAATTATGTTACATTAAGTCGAATTAACAGTGTTTGATAAAAACAAATTACAATGTCTTTAAACCTCCACAATGGTAATTCCTTAACAATAAAAAATATAAAATACAAAATTTTGTTGCTTTTGATTCATCTAAATTATCTATTTATTAATTATTCTAACGCCATTAAGTGGCCAAATATAATTCAATGTCCCAGCGTTACAATGAAATATTTCTCAAATAATGGATTTTTTGTTCATTCATTTATACATACCACCAAGTCACCTTCCTGATGGGATTCCAAATCTTCCTATCTCGACACACCACTCTCCACTCTACCACTCTCTTCATTATATCCATATACCTTCTCACACATTTTCTACGATTTCTCTTACTTTACTAATTTTAATCTTCGGAAACTCTTATTTAATGGGAAAGGCACAAATGGAATACTTAGCAACAGTGGTGTGTATAAACATTTATGTGCTGACTATGATAATTTCTATATAGGAAAGATAGGAAGATCTTTTGAAAAGAGATTTCGTGAACGCAAATCCGCTTTAACAAATCCTCTAATTTATTCTGAAATGGCCAATCATTGTCACCGTGAAAACTATCCTTTTTCTATCGATAATGCCAAATTCTTACATATCAGTAGTAACGGAAATAAATTGGACAGATTAGAGGCCCTAGAAATTTCTCAGTCAGTACATCGATCCGAACATCTGGTAAACAGTTATATCACAAAAATCTCTCCGCTCTTGGCCGAAATCATCCCATGCCTCCCTTACCCTTCAGTCCCCAACCGTTGAAGCGTGTATATCGGTACCAGTTCGAACAGAATTAAGTATTGTTTGTGCTCCCCTGAAGATGAGGTGAAAGCCTTGAAACCGGTAGGGTTATACCATTACAAAAAAGTGGAATAAACAGTGTTTGATAAAAATAAATTACAATTTCTACGTTTTCTTTTTTCATAATATCATTCACTTGGTCTAACCATCAGATCCTTCTTTCACCCGACTTTAGCTCACATTTGCTGTATAAATATGTTTTGTAAGAATTTTTCATTCATTCGTTTTACATGTCCAAACCATCTCAGAGTGTTCTTCTTTGTCTTATTCAACACATCAGCATTAAGTTCAAACTCATTCTTAATCACAGAATTCAATATTCTGACATAACGTACATTGTCTCCCTACGATTTTATTTTTTCTAATTTTTACATCAAAAGTAATTTTCAAATCCTTCAGTTCATAAGAAAAATTATTTCAGAATTTTCTTATATTAAGACATATTGGTTCATGGTTCATTCATAATCTTTCTTTCATAAAATATTGAGCGATATGATTGATTTCTCTTGTTATTTCAAAATTAAATTTTTCGCGAATCACGAGGCGTGCAGATTTTTTTTATGTAAAGAGAACAAATTGAAAAATTTCTTGGAAATTCTATTTTCCCTTTTCTTCTTCGAATATGATTTAATGTAGCATATTTGGACATTTTAAAAATAATTTAATTTTATAAAAGGGAATTTTACATTTCATTTCTTATTATTTTGCGTGAAAAGAGTAAATTGTATTTGTTTAACAAATTTTTTAAATTGTAAAATTACAAGAAAAAAAATGTTTTTGTTACTAAAAAAACTAATTTTAAACAAAAATTTTTTACAATTCCGCTATAAAATAATCGTCGTTAAATAGGTTCACAGGCTTTTGAGGTTGTTATTTTATGTGGTAATGGTAAGTATGTTTATGGATTTCGTGAGGATGTATAGTCATTTGAATGATTTATGCGACCACGTAACTTGCTTCATTTACTTTTGTCTGGTTGGTTGGAAGAGATTGCCGCCTGGCAATAAACCCACCAGATTGTTTTGCAATAAAAGTGTTAAATAAAATAAATAAGTATAAATACGTGTTGCGAAATAATAATTATTATCTAGTTTATTGGTAACGAAATAGAAATAGATGAAAAAATATACATACAAAGGTTTCACAGGATTCCAATATAAAACAATCAAAAATCAGATACTATCAGAAGAGCTGGGTTCATCGTGTACAGCATCACCTAAGGGTAAAGGGAAGAAACCCAAACAGGGGCGTACAGCTGATCTGATCGCATTGCCTTTCTAAAAAACAACAGATTACCAAAGCCAATTAAAAAGTTTTGGCACCTGTCCCCCCCACACAATAAACACGGCATGCCACCGACCAAGTCAGTAGGAGTTAGTTGATGACCTCCGCATGATCTTTTAGCAGCGTTATTTATTTAAAATTTCATTACAAATACAATCTTACGGGTTTATTGCCAGGCGGGAATCTCTTCCAATCAACGAGACAAAAGTAAATGAAGGAAGTTACATGTTCACAAACAATGTTCAAAAGATTATTTATATTTATGAAATTAATGGACATTAATATATTTAAAAAAAAAAGTGAGATATCATAAATCAAAGCAAAAGGAAAGGATGGTGGAAAGGAAAAAAAAATATTACTAGATATAAATTAAGATTTCTTTCAGTCGCTTCTTAAAGCATGCCAAGGACGGAACGAGTCAACGAGGAGCATTTGTTTGTAACTAGTTCTAGAGTCCCTTTGCATACACAGTAAATGGCGACGTAAAAAAAATGAACGGTGAACTGGAAAGGCTCATCAACAATCTCTGTCTGAGCGTAACGTAAGCCAATGATCGAAAATACGATGAAAATTTTCGGCGAGATAAGAGAGGGTGGCGGGACAGTTACGGATGTTATACAATAGATGTAGTATGTGGATCTGGTGTCTATTTCTCAAGTTTAACCAGTTCAGCGCCTTCTGGTATGAAGTGATATGATTGTTTGTGTACTTTCTCCGGTTGAAACTAAATCTTAGACAAACATTTTGATGACGCTTTAATTTGTCCAGCTGTTCTTCCGTAATATCCAAATAACAGACGTCCGCGTAGTCTTAAATAAGAAACAGAGATTGCATGAGTAAAATTTTGGTTTTAGTAAGCAGGAATCTTTGCAGCACTTTAAGGGCTGAAAGACTGAAAAAGATCCTTCGTCTACCTCATTTATTTGATCTCGCTACGAAAGAGCATTATTTCTTAGCACTTTTGGGTTTTTAACGGTTTAATTAAATGGTATGATAGAACCATCGAGTAATATAATAGTATGATAGAACCATCGAGTAATATAATGGTATGATAGAACCATCGAGTAATATAACGGTATGATAGAACCATCGAGTAATATAATGGTATTGTGGGAACCACGGTCGTCGCTGAATATTGTCAACACATACGGTCAACGACCGATGAAACCACCTTTGGATATGTCCGAAGGTCACATACCAAAACATTGACGCGGCCGGACAACGCGCCGCATTCCACAGTAGAAAGAGAACGCATCACGCTGTCTCGCCGGTTCCGTAAACAAATTGTTTACCTACAATACTATTTACGATATCTGCAATACTTCAATTGACCATTTCTGCACGCACAGAAGCGAGATAAATGTATATCGCGGGCGCCCTCCCGCGCCCATTCTGAAATGTTATAAATACCCATATACTGATAAATAAAACATTCATTCACTCTCTCCTTCCGCATTGCTATTTAACGTATTTTATTTATTTACCAACAGCTACTATCATCATCACGTCCCACTAGAACCATTCCGCTAAATTATGATTGAACCATCGAGTAATATAACGGAATGATAGACCCATCGAGTAATACAATAGTACGTATAAATGGAAGAGGTAGACCATGAAAAATAATGCTAGATTGAATGAATTAGATATTGAAAGAAGACGTCGAAAAAACATAGTAGAAAATTGTGTATTTGTATAGAAATGTATGGAAACATGTCCTCTTCACCTGCATCGCAATGTGATATGGCGTGACGATGTTGAACGAGTTCATTCAATTTACAATTTTCACAATAGTATCACTCTGAATATGTTCATTACATGAACACGAACATCGTTCGGTACAAGATATTCGGTACATTTTTTTTGTTTAATAACCCTTGGGTAGTGAGTACGCGATCAAAAATTAGCGATTTTAAATCGGAAAAATAAGACCATTCATAATATCCTTAATTAATTATAATTGAAGTTAAAAATTATAATAATTGAGATTTATTTGCTGAAAACATTAAAAAACCATCTGGCAACGCTCACGGAACGGGCGTACGTCTAATCTATTAGCAAGCCCAGAAGCAACTGCGGCGCGGAGCAGTAGTGGCTTACACCGGCGTGGCTTACGCTTGCGACGATTGAGACAAGTGAGCTCCTCGCAATTCAGTGGAGTATGCAAGAGTGAGATGCATATAGTATCGCGCTTCCCGCATACTCTTCACCTATCGTCAAGACACAAGGTCGAGGCACTCACAGCGTTTAAATGCGAATTTGTTTCCGATCTTCACAAAATACCCACGATATAGTCGATAAACTCTGATTATTATTAATATTATTTTTTAAATCAATGCGTAAATATATATTATGGAGGAATACCTAAAATCTTAACCTTGTATTTATTATATTTATAGAGATATTGATGGTTATTAGAAGCAACTTGTAGAAGATACCCAACACAGGGAAGGAAAGGTTAAGGGAGTTCCACTAAGAATTATCAGTTAATTATTACCTATTATGCACCTTAAAATGTTCGAATTGGTGATAGAAATATATTTAAGAGCATGGTATTTAGACAAAGTGTCTTTGGCTTCATGCATAAAATCCTTTTGGTTTAGGGCAACTGAAGAAGGCCCGAAATTCGAAGTTCGTCACCGAATACATTGAAAATACTACCTCAAGTAAAAATGGAATAACGCTCGCACTCTCGCGAATATCGTTACACGATAAACAATTTTTTCAGATAGAAAACTTTTTTTTCTGGGTGCCATTAGGAATCGAACATTAATCTTACAAACTAGGCCATAGAGGTCGTCAGTTGAAAACTTATCAATAAGATAAGTTTCATGGTATTTTTTTTCTTAAAAACTTAAATGTAGATTCATATTAAGGAAGTATGACTACGTGTTAGAATTTCAGGACAGACAATGTCTTAAAATCAGAAAGTAAAGAAACTTTCGCGCTGTGTCGACATTGTTCTGCTTGCTTAACAATCCCAATTCTTTATCATATCTTTGCGGAAAAATCTACTTCAGACAGAGTGACACTCCTTTACTTGCCACACACCACAGTTAATTTTACGCGTATTAATTTGCGGTTCCATCGTAGTGACTAATGAAACGAATTCATAAGAGTTATCAGATGTGCACCATCATTATTTGCGTTCATCATAACATTTCTCAGAATATCATTTCATCTTAATCTTCCTTTCTTACAAATTTATTTCCTTTACTTGTAAGATTAATCTTTAGAGATTGGTCATTTGTGGCTTATTTTTACTTGAATTTAAATAAATTTTTTTTGTGCAATATGTCATGAATAAAAGAAGTGTGACGTTTCCAAGATGAAGTGGTTGGATGGCTAAAATTTCTGTATAGCAATAAGCCCGTCATATGTACCATGTATAACCATAAATACAAAATTACGAAAATAAAAATAAACAATTTTACATGAAATGAAAAAATGTAATGTCGACCGGTTAACATAATTATTTTCTTATAAGATCGTCAATAAAAAATGGGTATTTCATAAAGCAATGTCTACTCAACAGGTGAGATAAGATTTATCAATTATTTTCTTATCAATAATATATATTATTGATAAAAATGTAGGTAACGTTTGCATTTATATAGGACGATAAACATCAGACGTGATGTTGCATCATAAATGTTTAATAATCATGACTAATGGCTGATGACATTAAGTATTATATTCAGCCAAAATTTCAAGTATTACTTTATATACTCGTACATTCACTTAAAAAATTGTAATGAATTTAAATCTAGCGCAGTGCTGTCAAACTGGCGTTATTCGATACGTGTTAGTCTCGAATTTATTTTTAAATGTACTCTTTGTATCAGATATTTTGATTATATTTTACCTTGTATAGTACTTAAGGGTGTGCGATAAATAAACGTCTAACTTCCTCGCTGCCGGGCTCACCCTCTATTCGTGGACGTGTATCTCGACTGAGTGGATGTTATGAGATGAGCCCAGATCCGTCAGCTTCTCATTTAAATGAATTTTTTTTCAACATTATCTTTTAATACGTACACATGTAATTACAAGTTATACCAAATGTATATATTATCTCTATACTAGGTTGCTTTCAATAAGCTTTTGTTTATTTTTATTTGCTATTGAATATACATTATTATACGACTATAATAATATATTCTGCACATAACGCAAATGACTAAAATATTCAACTGAATATATAAATGAATATAAAAAAAGCTTTAGCTATAAAAAAAGTACAACATACACGTTCTTCCTGAAGTGTTACTTAAGAAGTAAAAAAATCATCGAAGTAATAAAATATGTTGATAAATTTTTAATTTTGCTAAAATACGAGTTTTTGTGACTATTGTAAGTAAAGTTATATGGAAACACGTGCAATATACATACTGATTGCCGAATCTGTGTAGTTTTACTACGAGTATACAAACGCTTTACAAATAAATAGTAGTAATTACATCACTGTAAAATAAAATATTTTGTATAGTGAGCCTACAAGTAACAAGTAATTTTACAAACTGAATAAGTTTCGGGCTCTCATAATATGAGCAGACAATTTTATGTATTATAATTTTGAGAGGTGCATAATTTCTCTTCTATCTGATAAAGCTGTAAGGTTTATGATTTCCATCCAAAAATGTTACCCTATTCAAACTTAGGATTTGCAGTTAAGAGTTGATTAAATGTTCAAATTCCGAATAATGAAGTATGGGTTAAAACATTTGTGACGTAAATGAAAAAAACGATGACTTTCGAGAGAAGGAAGATATTGACCGAACAAATTTATTTAACAAAGCATTAAGCATATGTGCATAGGGCTGTTTTTACATGATATTGTTTGAGATATGAAAGTAACAGGCAATATCCAGTTGTTATTCATATCCAACGCACAAATGGTGGTATTTCACATGAATTTGCTTCAGGCAAGAAAGTAACAGGCAATATCCAGTTATCACCAATATACAAAACGTAAAGGGCTGTATTTGACATGAATTTATTTGAGATAAGAAAGTAACAGACAATGTCCTATAATTACTCAAATGGCTGTATTAAACACGAATTTGGCTGATGCGAGAAAGTAACAGGCAATATACAGTTATCACCAATATAATATACAATACGCTAAGGGCTGTATTTGACATGAATTTATTTGAGATAAGAAAGTAACATGCAATATCCTATAATTACTCAAATGGCTGTATTTAACACGAATTTGGCTGATGCAAGAAAGTGACAGGCAATATACAGTTATCACCAATAAACAATACACTAAGGGCTGTATTTGACATTAATTTATTTGAGATAAGAAAGTAACATGCAATATTCCATAATAACTCAAATGGCTGTCTTTAACATGAATTTGGCTGATGCAAGAAAGTAACAGGCAATACACAGTTATCACCAAAATGCAATACACTAAGGGCTTTATTTGCTATGAATTTATTTGAGATAAGAAAGTAACAGGCAATATCCTATAATTACTCAAATGGCTGTCTTTACCACGAATTTGGCTGATGTAAGAAAGTAACAGGCAATATTCAGTTATCACCAATCAATACACTAAGGGCTGAATTTGATATGAATTTATTTGAGATAAGAAAATAACAGGCAATATCCTATAATTACTCAAATGACTTTATTTAACACGAATTTGGCTGATGCAAGAAAGTAACGGACAATATCCAGTTATCACCAATATACAATAAACCAAGGGCTGTATTTGTTATGAATTTATTTGAGATAAGAAAGTAACAGACAATATCCTATAATTACTCAAATGGCTGTCTTTTACTTGAATTTGGTTGATGCAAGAAAGTAACAGGCAATAAATATACAGTTATTACTCATATGCGATACACGAAAGGTTGTCTCAAACATGAATTTGGTTGATTAAAAAAAACTAATAGCCAATATTCAGTTATTTCTCAGCCAATGTTTGAATTTGTATTAGATAGCTACATATCGTTAGTAAAATAATAATTTCAAGCAAACATATTTGAAAGTAGAACTATTAACTAAATTGTATACCGGGAATTTGAGAAAATTGAATGCTAAGCAAGCAAGATGATTGCCAGGCTTTATGAATATTATGAATCACCGATATCGAGTTCATTCTATCATAAACCAAAACTATTTCAATTTGAATAAGTCATGTTATTGAAAAATAAAGCACACACTCAATATGGCAGTGGAATATTTGTAGTGTGATAATGGAAATGGACACGTATCAAGATAGCAATGGAGAAAATTACTCTTTGTTTATTTATGTCGGACGAAGCTCATTTTGACTGTAACGGCAATGTTATACTTCGGAAATTCTAGGATGGGTTCATTGACAGTTGACAAATTTGCCCCAATACAACATTGTAACGACGTTCAGTAATTTTAATTATTTTATCAACTTTAATATAAGCCTCGATTCTAATAAATAGCAAGTTATTTAGGTCAATACATTACATAAAACTAACAATAATGACAAATTAAAACATTTTGTTACAAATTAGCAAAAATGTGGCAGTTGTTAAAATCAAATAATATTTGGTGACGTTTCTCAAAAGTCACTACGTTAGTGTGCATTGGCTAGGGATGGGGTATTCGATAATTGGATTTTCGATATTTTTATACCTAAAATGAAATATTCGTAATTAATATTAATTCATAGTGGATCTTGGCCTATTTTAAGATAGATACAAATCACACAATACATTAGAAAGTCAATATAATGAAAATTAGGAATTAAAACGTCAGTTTAGAGAAAAACAAGTTTTCGGTTAAAACGCCACACGACCCATCCCAGATTTTCTGAACTATAACAAGCAAAACTGCTGAATTTGAACTATAGAAATTCTCCGAAAATAGCGGTACTGGTCAAGTGCAGTTTCGACCAAGTGCATTTTGGTCAATATTTTTTTTAATAAAATGGTGCAACCATAATAAAGTAAACGATAAGCGTTAATTAAAAATGTTGGAGCAATTTTTCTTCCAGAAAGTGCGCCGATGGAACATTACAAAAAAATATATTGTTTCAACAAGATAAGGATACAAACGTTACATTGTAAACCCCGTAATGGATGCTCTGCGTAGGAAATTTGGAGTAAAGATAATTTCACGAAACAGCACATATTGTTGGCCTTCAAGGTCACCAGATCTCACTACTCCGGATTTCTATTTATGGGGTTGTTTCAAGAGGAGGTGTATACAACCAAGTCACTCAACAGGAACGAGCTGAATATATTTAATAATCAGGGCCGTTATTGAAGTCATACCCTTAGCCCCATTATCATTTGTGATGAACAATGTTTTAGTTCTAGGAGGGTACGAGTACTGTATCAATAAGCGCGAGAGACATTAACACCTAATTATTTAACTAAATAAAAAAATTTAAATCTATTTTGGTAGCAAGATTCATGCCCTACTTTGTATACTGACGACCTCCGTGACCCAAATGATATTACGCTTGACTGGATTCAATTCCAGTTGGAATCGATTTTATTTTAAAAAAATGTGACCGTCTAGTTATTACATTTAAGATCTCTTTAACATATTTCTCGTTAGTTGGAAGAAATTGCACAAAACACTCGACTGAAACATTTAAATAATTTGTTAAGTGGTCCTTCTGAACGGATTTTTAAATTAAAATATTTTAAATGATACAAATTGATAACAGGTTTCGCATTTATAAATTTACAAAGTTGATTATTTTTTTCATTCATATCAACTCATTTCGTTATCTATATATTGCAGTTATCTGCTAATAAAGATCTTAGCAAAAGGATTAAAATGGATTAAAAACTAAATAATTAGAAGCTATCAATTTATTTTTTTAATTATCAAATTGGGTGTGGTAGACAACAGCAGGTATTTAATTTAGATTCAATAGATACGTTTGATTGATCGTTGACCTAATATAAAATGCTTATCATAAAATTTAATATTATTTTTAATTGAATGTTTTACTGTGGATCGCCATGAAATATGAATGTTCTCCAAATTGTGTATAACATTTTTTTTATTAATTCATATGGTAACCCTTAAAATGATAA